>CM039593.1:28598588-28989237 GCA_022457205.1 Saccharum spontaneum | reverse complement strand
GACGTGATATGGATATGAGGTTGGATCCATTGGAAAGTAGACTTGATAATCTTTCCAACAAGTGCTAGAACGTCCCAATCGGAGTCCGTATGAAGTCATGGCTGCCATCACAAGTTGGTGCTGTGCTGTAGTCCGAATCCAGCCAACGCGAGTCCGTTTCCCTTTCGGTCTTCTCCCTGATTCCTAATCAAAACAAGAGTGCACGTGTCTCCAAGATCTAAACATGATGGACAGGAACTCAAGAAGGAACTCACTTGATGATTAAGTTGACGAACGCGAGCACGAGTAAGAGGACCAGCAAGAGGTACTGGTATCGGTGTGGATGCATCGTTGGTGTTGAAGTCCTCATCATCCTCCCTTTCTTGCATTTGTGTCGTCCTCGACTCAAGCTCATCTTCCTCACCCAAATATGGCTTTAAATCTGCAATCTTAAATGTGGGACTAACCCAAAATCTACAGGAAGATTAAGCTTATATGCATTCTCATTAATTCGTTGCAACACTTTAAATGATCTATCAGCTCTAGGCATCAGTTTAGATTTCCTCAATTCAGGAAACCGCTCCTTTCTTAAATGCAACTAAACCAAATCTCTAGGTTCAAATTTTAATTCTTTGCGACCTTTATCACCAGCAAGCTTATATTTAGCATTCATACGCTCTATGTTTTGTTTGGTTGTCTCATGCAGTTTCAACATCAATTCAGCACGTCGCTTAGCATCAAAATTTAACTTTTCTGAAGTTGGTAAAGGCATTAAATCAATAGGAGCACGTGGCAACAAACCATAAACAATCTCAAATGGACACATCTTTGTAGTAGAATGCATTGAACGATTATAAGCAAACTCAATATGAGGTAAACAATCTTCCCACATCTTAATATTCTTCTTTAAAACAGCCCTTAACATAGTTGATAAAGTTCTATTCACAACTTCAGTTTGACCATCAGTTTGGGGATGACAAGTGGTAGAAAATAAAAGTTTAGTCCCCAATTTAGCCCATGAAGTTCTCCAAAAATGGCTAAGAAATTTAGCATCTCGATCAGAAACAATTGTATTTGGCACACCATGCAAACGAACAACTTCACGAAAGAACAAATCAGCAATATGTGTCGCATCATCAGTTTTATGACAAGGTATAAAGTGTGCCATCTTAGAAAATCTATCCACAACCACAAAAACACTATCACGACCCTTCCTAGTCCTTGGCAATCCCAACACAAAATTGCTGATATAAAGTGTGTCGTGATCTTGCGGTGCGACAACCAGCCACTAGGGCACCCGTCCTGAAAGCAATCGAAGCACTCGCAAGAACAAGAGAACAAGTACTGAATTACTAGATGTAAATGAAGGTTTCAAACTCAATCTCCAATGACGTGGGGTTCCGAAGACAAGTAGACGGGCGGCTGATCCAGCACGCGCGTTTACAGGCAAGTAGCGAAGGCTAACTTGATCTAAACAAAACCCAATCTATTCTGGCGGCTCTAAAGACATATAAGTAGATGAGAGGACGACTAAGGCAGTGTTTGGGTCGTCCTCCAGCCCTAGGACGCGTCCCTAATGGACCAAACTTCATACATGGGCCAACGGCCCAAAAATTAGGTGACGCAGCACCGCAGACAGAGAAGGACGTGACAATAAAACAATGACTGCAAGCGCATCCGACGTGATATGGATATGAGGTTGGATCCATTGGAAAGTAGACTTGATAATCTTTCCAACAAGTGCTAGAACGTCCCAATCGGAGTCCGTATGAAGTCATGGCGGCCATCACAAGTTGGTGCTGTGCTGTAGTCCGAATCCAGCCAACGCGAGTCCGTTTCCCTTTCGGTCTTCTCCCTGATTCCTAATCAAAACAAGAGTGCACGTGTCTCCAAGATCTAAACATGATGGACAGGAGCTCAAGAAGGAACTCACTTGATGATTAAGTTGACGAACGCGAGCACGAGTAAGAGGACCAGCAAGAGGTACTGGTATCGGTGTGGATGCATCGTTGGTGTTGAAGTCCTCATCATCCTCCCTTTCTTGCATTTGTGTCGTCCTCGACTCAAGCTCATCTTCCTCACCCAAATATGGCTTTAAATCTGCAATCTTAAATGTGGGACTAACCCAAAATCTACAGGAAGATTAAGCTTATATGCATTCTCATTAATTCGTTGCAACACTTTAAATGGTCTATCAGCTCTAGGCATCAGTTTAGATTTCCTCAATTCAGGAAACCGCTCCTTTCTTAAATGCAACCAAACCAAATCTCCAGGTTCAAATTTTAATTCTTTGCGACCTTTATCACCAGCAAGCTTATATTTAGCATTCATACGCTCTATGTTTTGTTTGGTTGTCTCATGCAGTTTCAACATCAATTCAGCACGTCGCTTAGCATCAAAATTTAACTTTTCTGAAGTTGGTAAAGGCATTAAATCAATAGGAGCACGTGGCAACAAACCATAAACAATCTCAAATGGACACATCTTTGTAGTAGAATGCATTGAACGATTATAAGCAAACTCAATACGAGGTAAACAATCTTCCCACATCTTAATATTCTTCTTTAAAACAGCCCTTAACATAGTTGATAAAGTTCTATTCACAACTTCAGTTTGACCATCAGTTTGGGGATGACAAGTGGTAGAAAATAAAAGTTTAGTCCCCAATTTAGCCCATGAAGTTCTCCAAAAATGGCTAAGAAATTTAGCATCTCGATCAGAAACAATTGTATTTGGCACACCATGCAAACGAACAACTTCACGAAAGAACAAATCAGCAATATGTGTCGCATCATCAGTTTTATGACAAGGTATAAAGTGTGCCATCTTAGAAAATCTATCCACAACCACAAAAACACTATCACGACCCTTCCTAGTCCTTGGCAATCCCAACACAAAATTGCTGATATAAACTGTGTCGTGATCTTGCGGTGCGACAACCAGCCACTAGGGCACCCGTCCTGAAAGCAATCGAAGCACTCGCAAGAACAAGAGAACAAGTACTGAATTACTAGATGTAAATGATGGTTTCAAACTCAATGTCCAATGACGTGGGGTTCCGAAGACAAGTAGACGGGCGGCTGATCCAGCACGCGCGTTTACAGGCAAGTATCTAAGGCTAACTTGATCTAAACAAAACCCAATCTATTCTGGCGGCTCTAAAGACATATAAGTAGATGAGAGGACGACTAAGGCAGTGTTTGGGTCGTCCTCCAGCCCTAGGACGCGTCCCTAATGGACCAAACTTCATACATGGGCCAACGGCCCAAAAATTAGGTGACGCAGCACCGCAGACAGAGAAGGACGTGACAATAAAACAATGACTGCAAGCGCATCCGACGTGATATGGATATGAGGTTGGATCCATTGGAAAGTAGACTTGATAATCTTTCCAACAAGTGCTAGAACGTCCCAATCGGAGTCCGTATGAAGTCATGGCGGCCATCACAAGTTGGTGCTGTGCTGTAGTCCGAATCCAGCCAACGCGAGTCCGTTTCCCTTTCGGTCTTCTCCCTGATTCCTAATCAAAACAAGAGTGCACGTGTCTCCAAGATCTAAACATGATGGACAGGAGCTCAAGAAGGAACTCACTTGATGATTAAGTTGACGAACGCGAGCACGAGTAAGAGGACCAGCAAGAGGTACTGGTATCGGTGTGGATGCATCGTTGGTGTTGAAGTCCTCATCATCCTCCCTTTCTTGCATTTGTGTCGTCCTCGACTCAAGCTCATCTTCCTCACCCAAATATGGCTTTAAATCTGCAATCTTAAATGTGGGACTAACCCAAAATCTACAGGAAGATTAAGCTTATATGCATTCTCATTAATTCGTTGCAACACTTTAAATGGTCTATCAGCTCTAGGCATCAGTTTAGATTTCCTCAATTCAGGAAACCGCTCCTTTCTTAAATGCAACCAAACCAAATCTCCAGGTTCAAATTTTAATTCTTTGCGACCTTTATCACCAGCAAGCTTATATTTAGCATTCATACGCTCTATGTTTTGTTTGGTTGTCTCATGCAGTTTCAACATCAATTCAGCACGTCGCTTAGCATCAAAATTTAACTTTTCTGAAGTTGGTAAAGGCATTAAATCAATAGGAGCACGTGGCAACAAACCATAAACAATCTCAAATGGACACATCTTTGTAGTAGAATGCATTGAACGATTATAAGCAAACTCAATACGAGGTAAACAATCTTCCCACATCTTAATATTCTTCTTTAAAACAGCCCTTAACATAGTTGATAAAGTTCTATTCACAACTTCAGTTTGACCATCAGTTTGGGGATGACAAGTGGTAGAAAATAAAAGTTTAGTCCCCAATTTAGCCCATGAAGTTCTCCAAAAATGGCTAAGAAATTTAGCATCTCGATCAGAAACAATTGTATTTGGCACACCATGCAAACGAACAACTTCACGAAAGAACAAATCAGCAATATGTGTCGCATCATCAGTTTTATGACAAGGTATAAAGTGTGCCATCTTAGAAAATCTATCCACAACCACAAAAACACTATCACGACCCTTCCTAGTCCTTGGCAATCCCAACACAAAATTGCTGATATAAACTGTGTCGTGATCTTGCGGTGCGACAACCAGCCACTAGGGCACCCGTCCTGAAAGCAATCGAAGCACTCGCAAGAACAAGAGAACAAGTACTGAATTACTAGATGTAAATGATGGTTTCAAACTCAATGTCCAATGACGTGGGGTTCCGAAGACAAGTAGACGGGCGGCTGATCCAGCACGCGCGTTTACAGGCAAGTATCTAAGGCTAACTTGATCTAAACAAAATCCAATCTATTCTGGCGGCTCTAAAGACATATAAGTAGATGAGAGGACGACTAAGGCAGTGTTTGGGTCGTCCTCCAGCCCTAGGACGCGTCCCTAATGGATCAAACTTCATACATGGGCCAACGGCCCAAAAATTAGGTGACGCAGCACCGCAGACAGAGAAGGACGTGACAATAAAACAATGACTGCAAGCGCATCCGACGTGATATGGATATGAGGTTGGATCCATTCGAAAGTAGACTTGATAATCTTTCCAACAAGTGCTAGAACGTCCCAATCGGAGTCCGTATTAAGTCATGGCGGCCATCACAAGTTGGTGCTGTGCTGTAGTCCGAATCCAGCCAACGCGAGTCCGTTTCCCTTTCGGTCTTCTCCCTGATTCCTAATCAAAACAAGAGTGCACGTGTCTCCAAGATCTAAACATGATGGACAGGAGCTCAAGAAGGAACTCACTTGATGATTAAGTTGACGAACGCGAGCACGAGTAAGAGGACCAGCAAGAGGTACTGGTATCGGTGTGGATGCATCGTTGGTGTTGAAGTCCTCATCATCCTCCCTTTCTTGCATTTGAGTCGTCCTCGACTCAAGCTCATCTTCCTCACCCAAATATGGCTTTAAATCTGCAATCTTAAATGTGGGACTAACCCAAAATCTACAGGAAGATTAAGCTTATATGCATTCTCATTAATTCGTTGCAACACTTTAAATGGTCCATCAGCTCTAGGCATCAGTTTAGATTTCCTCAATTCAGGAAACCGCTCCTTTCTTAAATGCAACCAAACCAAATCTCCAGGTTCAAATTTTAATTCTTTGCGACCTTTATCACCAGCAAGCTTATATTTAGCATTCATACGCTCTATGTTTTGTTTGGTTGTCTCATGCAGTTTCAACATCAATTCAGCACGTCGCTTAGCATCAAAATTTAACTTTTCTGAAGTTGGTAAAGGCATTAAATCAATAGGAGCACGTGGCAACAAACCATAAACAATCTCAAATGGACACATCTTTGTAGTAGAATGCATTGAACGATTATAAGCAAACTCAATATGAGGTAAACAATCTTCCCACATCTTAATATTCTTCTTTAAAACAGCCCTTAACATAGTTGATAAAGTTCTATTCACAACTTCAGTTTGACCATCAGTTTGGGGATGACAAGTGGTAGAAAATAAAAGTTTAGTCCCCAATTTAGCCCATGAAGTTCTCCAAAAATGGCTAAGAAATTTAGCATCTCGATCAGAAACAATTGTATTTGGCACACCATGCAAACGAACAACTTCACGAAAGAACAAATCAGCAATATGTGTCGCATCATCAGTTTTATGACAAGGTATAAAGTGTGCCATCTTAGAAAATCTATCCACAACCACAAAAACACTATCACGACCCTTCCTAGTCCTTGGCAATCCCAACACAAAATTACTGATATAAAGTGTGTCGTGATCTTGCGGTGCGACAACCAGCCACTAGGGCACCCGTCCTGAAAGCAATCGAAGCACTCGCAAGAACAAGAGAACAAGTACTGAATTACTAGATGTAAATGAAGGTTTCAAACTCAATCTCCAATGACGTGGGGTTCCGAAGACAAGTAGACGGGCGGCTGATCCAGCACGCGCGTTTACAGGCAAGTAGCGAAGGCTAACTTGATCTAAACAAAATCCAATCTATTCTGGCGGCTCTAAAGACATATAAGTAGATGAGAGGACGACTAAGGCAGTGTTTGGGTCGTCCTCCAGCCCTAGGACGCGTCCCTAATGGACCAAACTTCATACATGGGCCAACGGCCCAAAAATTAGGTGACGCAGCACCGCAGACAGAGAAGGACGTGACAATAAAACAATGACTGCAAGCGCATCCGACGTGATATGGATATGCGGTTGGATCCATTGGAAAGTAGACTTGATAATATTTCCAACAAGTGCTAGAACGTCCCAATCGGAGTCCGTATGAAGTCATGGCGGCCATCACAAGTTGGTGCTGTGCTGTAGTCCGAATCCAGCCAACGCGAGTCCGTTTCCCTTTCGGTCTTCTCCCTGATTCCTAATCAAAACAAGAGTGCACGTGTCTCCAAGATCTAAACATGATGGACAGGAGCTCAAGAAGGAACTCACTTGATGATTAAGTTGACGAACGCGAGCACGAGTAAGAGGACCAGCAAGAGGTACTGGTATCGGTGTGGATGCATCGTTGGTGTTGAAGTCCTCATCATCCTCCCTTTCTTGCATTTGTGTCGTCCTCGACTCAAGCTCATCTTCCTCACCCAAATATGGCTTTAAATCTGCAATCTTAAATGTGGGACTAACCCAAAATCTACAGGAAGATTAAGCTTATATGCATTCTCATTAATTCGTTGCAACACTTTAAATGGTCTATCAGCTCTAGGCATCAGTTTAGATTTCCTCAATTCAGGAAACCGCTCCTTTCTTAAATGCAACCAAACCAAATCTCCAGGTTCAAATTTTAATTCTTTGCGACCTTTATCACCAGCAAGCTTATATTTAGCATTCATACTCTCTATGTTTTGTTTGGTTGTCTCATGCAGTTTCAACATCAATTCAGCACGTCGCTTAGCATCAAAATTTAACTTTTCTGAAGTTGGTAAAGGCATTAAATCAATAGGAGCACGTGGCAACAAACCATAAACAATCTCAAATGGACACATCTTTGTAGTAGAATGCATTGAACGATTATAAGCAAACTCAATATGAGGTAAACAATCTTCCCACATCTTAATATTCTTCTTTAAAACAGCCCTTAACATAGTTGATAAAGTTCTATTCACAACTTCAGTTTGACCATCAGTTTGGGGATGACAAGTGGTAGAAAATAAAAGTTTAGTCCCCAATTTAGCCCATGAAGTTCTCCAAAAATGGCTAAGAAATTTAGCATCTCGATCAGAAACAATTGTATTTGGCACACCATGCAAACGAACAACTTCACGAAAGAACAAATCAGCAATATGTGTCGCATCATCAGTTTTATGACAAGGTATAAAGTGTGCCATCTTAGAAAATCTATCCACAACCACAAAAACACTATCACGACCCTTCCTAGTCCTTGGCAATCCCAACACAAAATTGCTGATATAAAGTGTGTCGTGATCTTGCGGTGCGACAACCAGCCACTAGGGCACCCGTCCTGAAAGCAATCGAAGCACTCGCAAGAACAAGAGAACAAGTACTGAATTACTAGATGTAAATGAAGGTTTCAAACTCAATCTCCAATGACGTGGGGTTCCGAAGACAAGTAGACGGGCGGCTGATCCAGCACGCGCGTTTACAGGCAAGTAGCGAAGGCTAACTTGATCTAAACAAAACCCAATCTATTCTGGCGGCTCTAAAGACATATAAGTAGATGAGAGGACGACTAAGGCAGTGTTTGGGTCGTCCTCCAGCCCTAGGACGCGTCCCTAATGGACCAAACTTCATACATGGGCCAACGGCCCAAAAATTAGGTGACGCAGCACCGCAGACAGAGAAGGACGTGACAATAAAACAATGACTGCAAGCGCATCCGACGTGATATGGATATGAGGTTGGATCCATTGGAAAGTAGACTTGATAATCTTTCCAACAAGTGCTAGAACGTCCCAATCGGAGTCCGTATGAAGTCATGGCGGCCATCACAAGTTGGTGCTGTGCTGTAGTCCGAATCCAGCCAACGCGAGTCCGTTTCCCTTTCGGTCTTCTCCCTGATTCCTAATCAAAACAAGAGTGCACGTGTCTCCAAGATCTAAACATGATGGACAGGAGCTCAAGAAGGAACTCACTTGATGATTAAGTTGACGAACGCGAGCACGAGTAAGAGGACCAGCAAGAGGTACTGGTATCGGTGTGGATGCATCGTTGGTGTTGAAGTCCTCATCATCCTCCCTTTCTTGCATTTGAGTCGTCCTCGACTCAAGCTCATCTTCCTCACCCAAATATGGCTTTAAATCTGCAATCTTAAATGTGGGACTAACCCAAAATCTACAGGAAGATTAAGCTTATATGCATTCTCATTAATTCGTTGCAACACTTTAAATGGTCCATCAGCTCTAGGCATCAGTTTAGATTTCCTCAATTCAGGAAACCGCTCCTTTCTTAAATGCAACCAAACCAAATCTCCAGGTTCAAATTTTAATTCTTTGCGACCTTTATCACCAGCAAGCTTATATTTAGCATTCATACGCTCTATGTTTTGTTTGGTTGTCTCATGCAGTTTCAACATCAATTCAGCACGTCGCTTAGCATCAAAATTTAACTTTTCTGAAGTTGGTAAAGGCATTAAATCAATAGGAGCACGTGGCAACAAACCATAAACAATCTCAAATGGACACATCTTTGTAGTAGAATGCATTGAACAATTATAAGCAAACTCAATATGAGGTAAACAATCTTCCCACATCTTAATATTCTTCTTTAAAACAGCCCTTAACATAGTTGATAAAGTTCTATTCACAACTTCAGTTTGACCATCAGTTTGGGGATGACAAGTGGTAGAAAATAAAAGTTTAGTCCCCAATTTAGCCCATGAAGTTCTCCAAAAATGGCTAAGAAATTTAGCATCTCGATCAGAAACAATTGTATTTGGCACACCATGCAAACGAACAACTTCACGAAAGAACAAATCAGCAATATGTGTCGCATCATCAGTTTTATGACAAGGTATAAAGTGTGCCATCTTAGAAAATCTATCCACAACCACAAAAACACTATCACGACCCTTCCTAGTCCTTGGCAATCCCAACACAAAATTGCTGATATAAAGTGTGTCGTGATCTTGCGGTGCGACAACCAGCCACTAGGGCACCCGTCTTGAAAGCAATCGAAGCACTCGCAAGAACAAGAGAACAAGTACTGAATTACTAGATGTAAATGAAGGTTTCAAACTCAATCTCCAATGACGTGGGGTTCCGAAGACAAGTAGACGGGCGGCTGATCCAGCACGCGCGTTTACAGGCAAGTAGCGAAGGCTAACTTGATCTAAACAAAATCCAATCTATTCTGGCGGCTCTAAAGACATATAAGTAGATGAGAGGACGACTAAGGCAGTGTTTGGGTCGTCCTCCAGCCCTAGGACGCGTCCCTAATGGACCAAACTTCATACATGGGCCAACGGCCCAAAAATTAGGTGACGCAGCACCGCAGACAGAGAAGGACGTGACAATAAAACAATGACTGCAAGCGCATCCGACGTGATATGGATATGCGGTTGGATCCATTGGAAAGTAGACTTGATAATATTTCCAACAAGTGCTAGAACGTCCCAATCGGAGTCCGTATGAAGTCATGGCGGCCATCACAAGTTGGTGCTGTGCTGTAGTCCGAATCCAGCCAACGCGAGTCCGTTTCCCTTTCGGTCTTCTCCCTGATTCCTAATCAAAACAAGAGTGCACGTGTCTCCAAGATCTAAACATGATGGACAGGAGCTCAAGAAGGAACTCACTTGATGATTAAGTTGACGAACGCGAGCACGAGTAAGAGGACCAGCAAGAGGTACTGGTATCGGTGTGGATGCATCGTTGGTGTTGAAGTCCTCATCATCCTCCCTTTCTTGCATTTGTGTCGTCCTCGACTCAAGCTCATCTTCCTCACCCAAATATGGCTTTAAATCTGCAATCTTAAATGTGGGACTAACCCAAAATCTACAGGAAGATTAAGCTTATATGCATTCTCATTAATTCGTTGCAACACTTTAAATGGTCTATCAGCTCTAGGCATCAGTTTAGATTTCCTCAATTCAGGAAACCGCTCCTTTCTTAAATGCAACCAAACCAAATCTCCAGGTTCAAATTTTAATTCTTTGCGACCTTTATCACCAGCAAGCTTATATTTAGCATTCATACTCTCTATGTTTTGTTTGGTTGTCTCATGCAGTTTCAACATCAATTCAGCACGTCGCTTAGCATCAAAATTTAACTTTTCTGAAGTTGGTAAAGGCATTAAATCAATAGGAGCACGTGGCAACAAACCATAAACAATCTCAAATGGACACATCTTTGTAGTAGAATGCATTGAACGATTATAAGCAAACTCAATATGAGGTAAACAATCTTCCCACATCTTAATATTCTTCTTTAAAACAGCCCTTAACATAGTTGATAAAGTTCTATTCACAACTTCAGTTTGACCATCAGTTTGGGGATGACAAGTGGTAGAAAATAAAAGTTTAGTCCCCAATTTAGCCCATGAAGTTCTCCAAAAATGGCTAAGAAATTTAGCATCTCGATCAGAAACAATTGTATTTGGCACACCATGCAAACGAACAACTTCACGAAAGAACAAATCAGCAATATGTGTCGCATCATCAGTTTTATGACAAGGTATAAAGTGTGCCATCTTAGAAAATCTATCCACAACCACAAAAACACTATCACGACCCTTCCTAGTCCTTGGCAATCCCAACACAAAATTGCTGATATAAAGTGTGTCGTGATCTTGCGGTGCGACAACCAGCCACTAGGGCACCCGTCCTGAAAGCAATCGAAGCACTCGCAAGAACAAGAGAACAAGTACTGAATTACTAGATGTAAATGAAGGTTTCAAACTCAATCTCCAATGACGTGGGGTTCCGAAGACAAGTAGACGGGCGGCTGATCCAGCACGCGCGTTTACAGGCAAGTAGCGAAGGCTAACTTGATCTAAACAAAACCCAATCTATTCTGGCGGCTCTAAAGACATATAAGTAGATGAGAGGACGACTAAGGCAGTGTTTGGGTCGTCCTCCAGCCCTAGGACGCGTCCCTAATGGACCAAACTTCATACATGGCCAACGGCCCAAAAATTAGGTGACGCAGCACCGCAGACAGAGAAGGACGTGACAATAAAACAATGACTGCAAGCGCATCCGACGTGATATGGATATGAGGTTGGATCCATTGGAAAGTAGACTTGATAATCTTTCCAACAAGTGCTAGAACGTCCCAATCGGAGTCCGTATGAAGTCATGGCGGCCATCACAAGTTGGTGCTGTGCTGTAGTCCGAATCCAGCCAACGCGAGTCCGTTTCCCTTTCGGTCTTCTCCCTGATTCCTAATCAAAACAAGAGTGCACGTGTCTCCAAGATCTAAACATGATGGACAGGAGCTCAAGAAGGAACTCACTTGATGATTAAGTTGACGAACGCGAGCACGAGTAAGAGGACCAGCAAGAGGTACTGGTATCGGTGTGGATGCATCGTTGGTGTTGAAGTCCTCATCATCCTCCCTTTCTTGCATTTGTGTCGTCCTCGACTCAAGCTCATCTTCCTCACCCAAATATGGCTTTAAATCTGCAATCTTAAATGTGGGACTAACCCAAAATCTACAGGAAGATTAAGCTTATATGCATTCTCATTAATTCGTTGCAACACTTTAAATGGTCTATCAGCTCTAGGCATCAGTTTAGATTTCCTCAATTCAGGAAACCGCTCCTTTCTTAAATGCAACCAAACCAAATCTCCAGGTTCAAATTTTAATTCTTTGCGACCTTTATCACCAGCAAGCTTATATTTAGCATTCATACGCTCTATGTTTTGTTTGGTTGTCTCATGTAGTTTCAACATCAATTCAGCACGTCGCTTAGCATCAAAATTTAACTTTTCTGAAGTTGGTAAAGGCATTAAATCAATAGGAGCACGTGGCAACAAACCATAAACAATCTCAAATGGACACATCTTTGTAGTAGAATGCATTGAACGATTATAAGCAAACTCAATATGAGGTAAACAATCTTCCCACATCTTAATATTCTTCTTTAAAACAGCCCTTAACATAGTTGATAAAGTTCTATTCACAACTTCAGTTTGACCATCAGTTTGGGGATGACAAGTGGTAGAAAATAAAAGTTTAGTCCCCAATTTAGCCCATGAAGTTCTCCAAAAATGGCTAAGAAATTTAGCATCTCGATCAGAAACAATTGTATTTGGCACACCATGCAAACGAACAACTTCACGAAAGAACAAATCAGCAATATGTGTCGCATCATCAGTTTTATGACAAGGTATAAAGTGTGCCATCTTAGAAAATCTATCCACAACCACAAAAACACTATCACGACCCTTCCTAGTCCTTGGCAATCCCAACACAAAATTGCTGATATAAAGTGTGTCGTGATCTTGCGGTGCGACAACCAGCCACTAGGGCACCCGTCCTGAAAGCAATCGAAGCACTCGCAAGAACAAGAGAACAAGTACTGAATTACTAGATGTAAATGAAGGTTTCAAACTCAATCTCCAATGACGTGGGGTTCCGAAGACAAGTAGACGGGCGGCTGATCCAGCACGCGCGTTTACAGGCAAGTAGCGAAGGCTAACTTGATCTAAACAAAACCCAATCTATTCTGGCGGCTCTAAAGACATATAAGTAGATGAGAGGACGACTAAGGCAGTGTTTGGGTCGTCCTCCAGCCCTAGGACGCGTCCCTAATGGACCAAACTTCATACATGGGCCAACGGCCCAAAAATTAGGTGACGCAGCACCGCAGACAGAGAAGGACGTGACAATAAAACAATGACTGCAAGCGCATCCGACGTGATATGGATATGAGGTTGGATCCATTGGAAAGTAGACTTGATAATCTTTCCAACAAGTGCTAGAACGTCCCAATCGGAGTCCATATGAAGTCATGGCGGCCATCACAAGTTGGTGCTGTGCTGTAGTCCGAATCCAGCCAACGCGAGTCCATTTCCCTTTCGGTCTTCTCCCTGATTCCTAATCAAAACAAGAGTGCACGTGTCTCCAAGATCTAAACATGATGGACAGGAGCTCAAGAAGGAACTCACTTGATGATTAAGTTGACGAACGCGAGCACGAGTAAGAGGACCAGCAAGAGGTACTGGTATCGGTGTGGATGCATCGTTGGTGTTGAAGTCCTCATCATCCTCCCTTTCTTGCATTTGAGTCGTCCTCGATTCAAGCTCATCTTCCTCACCCAAATATGGCTTTAAATCTGCAATCTTAAATGTGGGACTAACCCAAAATCTACAGGAAGATTAAGCTTATATGCATTCTCATTAATTCGTTGCAACACTTTAAATGGTCCATCAGCTCTAGGCATCAGTTTAGATTTCCTCAATTCAGGAAACCGCTCCTTTCTTAAATGCAACCAAACCAAATCTCCAGGTTCAAATTTTAATTCTTGCGACCTTTATCACCAGCAAGCTTATATTTAGCATTCATACGCTCTATGTTTTGTTTGGTTGTCTCATGCAGTTTCAACATCAATTCAGCACGTCGCTTAGCATCAAAATTTAACTTTTCTGAAGTTGGTAAAGGCATTAAATCAATAGGAGCACGTGGCAACAAACCATAAACAATCTCAAATGGACACATCTTTGTAGTAGAATGCATTGAACGATTATAAGCAAACACAATATGAGGTAAACAATCTTCCCACATCTTAATATTCTTCTTTAAAACAGCCCTTAACATAGTTGATAAAGTTCTATTCACAACTTCAGTTTGACCATCAGTTTGGGGATGACAAGTGGTAGAAAATAAAAGTTTAGTCCCCAATTTAGCCCATGAAGTTCTCCAAAAATGGCTAAGAAATTTAGCATCTCGATCAGAAACAATTGTATTTGGCACACCATGCAAACGAACAACTTCACGAAAGAACAAATCAGCAATATGTGTCGCATCATCAGTTTTATGACAAGGTATAAAGTGTGCCATCTTAGAAAATCTATCCACAACCACAAAAACACTATCACGACCCTTCCTAGTCCTTGGCAATCCCAACACAAAATTGCTGATATAAAGTGTGTCGTGATCTTGCGGTGCGACAACCAGCCACTAGGGCACCCGTCCTGAAAGCAATCGAAGCACTCGCAAGAACAAGAGAACAAGTACTGAATTACTAGATGTAAATGAAGGTTTCAAACTCAATCTCCAATGACGTGGGGTTCCGAAGACAAGTAGACGGGCGGCTGATCCAGCACGCGCGTTTACAGGCAAGTAGCGAAGGCTAACTTGATCTAAACAAAACCCAATCTATTCTGGCGGCTCTAAAGACATATAAGTAGATGAGAGGACGACTAAGGCAGTGTTTGGGTCGTCCTCCAGCCCTAGGACGCGTCCCTAATGGACCAAACTTCATACATGGGCCAACGGCCCAAAAATTAGGTGACGCAGCACCGCAGACAGAGAAGGACGTGACAATAAAACAATGACTGCAAGCGCATCCGACGTGATATGGATATGAGGTTGGATCCATTGGAAAGTAGACTTGATAATCTTTCCAACAAGTGCTAGAACGTCCCAATCGGAGTCCGTATGAAGTCATGGCGGCCATCACAAGTTGGTGCTGTGCTGTAGTCCGAATCCAGCCAACGCGAGTCCGTTTCCCTTTCGGTCTTCTCCCTGATTCCTAATCAAAACAAGAGTGCACGTGTCTCCAAGATCTAAACATGATGGACAGGAGCTCAAGAAGGAACTCACTTGATGATTAAGTTGACGAACGCGAGCACGAGTAAGAGGACCAGCAAGAGGTACTGGTATCGGTGTGGATGCATCGTTGGTGTTGAAGTCCTCATCATCCTCCCTTTCTTGCATTTGTGTCGTCCTCGACTCAAGCTCATCTTCCTCACCCAAATATGGCTTTAAATCTGCAATCTTAAATGTGGGACTAACCCAAAATCTACAGGAAGATTAAGCTTATATGCATTCTCATTAATTCGTTGCAACACTTTAAATGGTCTATCAGCTCTAGGCATCAGTTTAGATTTCCTCAATTCAGGAAACCGCTCCTTTCTTAAATGCAACCAAACCAAATCTCCAGGTTCAAATTTTAATTCTTTGCGACCTTTATCACCAGCAAGCTTATATTTAGCATTCATACGCTCTATGTTTTGTTTGGTTGTCTCATGTAGTTTCAACATCAATTCAGCACGTCGCTTAGCATCAAAATTTAACTTTTCTGAAGTTGGTAAAGGCATTAAATCAATAGGAGCACGTGGCAACAAACCATAAACAATCTCAAATGGACACATCTTTGTAGTAGAATGCATTGAACGATTATAAGCAAACTCAATATGAGGTAAACAATCTTCCCACATCTTAATATTCTTCTTTAAAACAGCCCTTAACATAGTTGATAAAGTTCTATTCACAACTTCAGTTTGACCATCAGTTTGGGGATGACAAGTGGTAGAAAATAAAAGTTTAGTCCCCAATTTAGCCCATGAAGTTCTCCAAAAATGGCTAAGAAATTTAGCATCTCGATCAGAAACAATTGTATTTGGCACACCATGCAAACGAACAACTTCACGAAAGAACAAATCAGCAATATGTGTCGCATCATCAGTTTTATGACAAGGTATAAAGTGTGCCATCTTAGAAAATCTATCCACAACCACAAAAACACTATCACGACCCTTCCTAGTCCTTGGCAATCCCAACACAAAATTGCTGATATAAAGTGTGTCGTGATCTTGCGGTGCGACAACCAGCCACTAGGGCACCCGTCCTGAAAGCAATCGAAGCACTCGCAAGAACAAGAGAACAAGTACTGAATTACTAGATGTAAATGAAGGTTTCAAACTCAATCTCCAATGACGTGGGGTTCCGAAGACAAGTAGACGGGCGGCTGATCCAGCACGCGCGTTTACAGGCAAGTAGCGAAGGCTAACTTGATCTAAACAAAACCCAATCTATTCTGGCGGCTCTAAAGACATATAAGTAGATGAGAGGACGACTAAGGCAGTGTTTGGGTCGTCCTCCAGCCCTAGGACGCGTCCCTAATGGACCAAACTTCATACATGGGCCAACGGCCCAAAAATTAGGTGACGCAGCACCGCAGACAGAGAAGGACGTGACAATAAAACAATGACTGCAAGCGCATCCGACGTGATATGGATATGAGGTTGGATCCATTGGAAAGTAGACTTGATAATCTTTCCAACAAGTGCTAGAACGTCCCAATCGGAGTCCATATGAAGTCATGGCGGCCATCACAAGTTGGTGCTGTGCTGTAGTCCGAATCCAGCCAACGCGAGTCCATTTCCCTTTCGGTCTTCTCCCTGATTCCTAATCAAAACAAGAGTGCACGTGTCTCCAAGATCTAAACATGATGGACAGGAGCTCAAGAAGGAACTCACTTGATGATTAAGTTGACGAACGCGAGCACGAGTAAGAGGACCAGCAAGAGGTACTGGTATCGGTGTGGATGCATCGTTGGTGTTGAAGTCCTCATCATCCTCCCTTTCTTGCATTTGAGTCGTCCTCGATTCAAGCTCATCTTCCTCACCCAAATATGGCTTTAAATCTGCAATCTTAAATGTGGGACTAACCCAAAATCTACAGGAAGATTAAGCTTATATGCATTCTCATTAATTCGTTGCAACACTTTAAATGGTCCATCAGCTCTAGGCATCAGTTTAGATTTCCTCAATTCAGGAAACCGCTCCTTTCTTAAATGCAACCAAACCAAATCTCCAGGTTCAAATTTTAATTCTTGCGACCTTTATCACCAGCAAGCTTATATTTAGCATTCATACGCTCTATGTTTTGTTTGGTTGTCTCATGCAGTTTCAACATCAATTCAGCACGTCGCTTAGCATCAAAATTTAACTTTTCTGAAGTTGGTAAAGGCATTAAATCAATAGGAGCACGTGGCAACAAACCATAAACAATCTCAAATGGACACATCTTTGTAGTAGAATGCATTGAACGATTATAAGCAAACTCAATATGAGGTAAACAATCTTCCCACATCTTAATATTCTTCTTTAAAACAGCCCTTAACATAGTTGATAAAGTTCTATTCACAACTTCAGTTTGACCATCAGTTTGGGGATGACAAGTGGTAGAAAATAAAAGTTTAGTCCCCAATTTAGCCCATGAAGTTCTCCAAAAATGGCTAAGAAATTTAGCATCTCGATCAGAAACAATTGTATTTGGCACACCATGCAAACGAACAACTTCACGAAAGAACAAATCAGCAATATGTGTCGCATCATCAGTTTTATGACAAGGTATAAAGTGTGCCATCTTAGAAAATCTATCCACAACCACAAAAACACTATCACGACCCTTCCTAGTCCTTGGCAATCCCAACACAAAATTGCTGATATAAAGTGTGTCGTGATCTTGCGGTGCGACAACCAGCCACTAGGACACCCGTCCTGAAAGCAATCGAAGCACTCGCAAGAACAAGAGAACAAGTACTGAATTACTAGATGTAAATGAAGGTTTCAAACTCAATCTCCAATGACGTGGGGTTCCGAAGACAAGTAGACGGGCGGCTGATCCAGCACGCGCGTTTACAGGCAAGTAGCGAAGGCTAACTTGATCTAAACAAAACCCAATCTATTCTGGCAGCTGTAAAGACATATAAGTAGATGAGAGGACGACTAAGGCAGTGTTTGGGTCATCCTCCAGCCCTAGGACGCGTCCCTAATGGACCAAACTTCATACATGGGCCAACGGCCCAAAAATTAGGTGACGCAGCACCGCAGACAGAGAAGGACGTGACAATAAAACAATGACTGCAAGCGCCTCCGACGTTATATGGATATGAGGTTGGATCCATTGGAAAGTAGACTTGATAATCTTTCCAACAAGTGCTAGAACGTCCCAATCGGAGTCCGTATGAAGTCATGGCGGCCATCACAAGTTGGTGCTGTGCTGCAGTCCGAATCCAGCCAACGCGGGTCCGTTTCCCTTTCGGTCTCCTCCCTGATTCCTAATCAAAACAAGAGTGCACGTGTCTCCAAGATCTAAACATGATGGACAGGAGCTCAAGAAGGAACTCACTTGATGATTAAGTTGACGAACGCGAGCACGAGTAAGAGGACCAGCAAGAGGTACTGGTATCGGTGTGGATGCATCGTTGGTGTTGAAGTCCTCATCAGTTTGTGTCAGTGCAAAGTTGGAGCACGGTTTGCACTGAACATACCATAGGCATAGAAATCGTTTTGGATGAACTCGATCAGACTCCTAGGTGACGAGGCTCAAGTGGAATCTCGGTTCGGTCCTTTTGGGGATAGTGCTTCTCTCAATGCAAGATTGGTGCACGGTTTGCACCAAATGTAGCATAGGCATGGAAATCGTTGTGGACGCACTCAAGGGGACTCCTAGGTGACGAGGCTCAAGTGGATGCTCAATTCGGTACATTTAGAGATAGTGCTACTCTTGATGCTAGATTGGTACTCGGTTTGCGTGGAATGTGCCGTAGGCTCGGAAATAGTATTGGAGGCACCCGATGGAACTCCTAGATGATGTGGGTCATGTGGAATCTCATTTTGATATATTTTGAGACAGTGTTAGCATCGGTGCAAGATAGGTGCATGGTTTGCACTAAACATACCATAGGCATAGAAATGGTTTTAGACACACTCGATGGGACTCCTAGGTGACGAGGCTCAAGTGGAAGCTCGGTACAATCCATTTGGAGATAGTGCTACTCTTGATGCATGATTGGTGCACGGTTTGCGTCGAACGTACCACAGGCTCGGAAATAGTATTGGCGGCACCCGATGGAACTCCTAGGTTACGTGGGTCATGTGGAATCTTTGTTTCGATCTGTTTTGAAACAGTGTTAGCGTCAGTGCAAGATAGGTGCTCGGTTTGCGTCAAACGTACCATAGGTTCATAAATCATTTTAGAAGCACCCGTGGAACTCCTAGGTGACGAGGGTATTGTGGAGATCTGTTTGGTCCGTTTGGAGATAATGCTACAGAAGACAGGTGCATGGTTTGCATTGAACATATCATAGGTCATAAATAGTTTTGGACACACTCGATGGGACTCCTAGGTGACGAGGCTCAAGTGGAAGCTCGGTACGGTCCATTTGGAGATAGTGCTACTCTTGATGCATGATTGGTGCATGGTTTGCGTCGAACGTACCGTAGGCTCAGAAATAGTGTTGGAGGCACCCGATGGAACTCCTAGGTTACGTGGGTCATGTGGAATCTTTGTTTCGATCTGTTTTGAAACAGTGTTAGCGTCGGTGCAAGATAGGTGCTCGGTTTGCGTCAAACGTACCATAGGTTCATAAATCGTTTTAGAAGCACCTGTGGTACTCCTAGGTGACAAGGTATGGTGGAGATCTGTTTGGTCCATTTGGAGATAATGCTACAGAAGACAGGTGCACGGTTTGCATTGAACGTACCATAGGTCATAAATAGTTTTGGACGCACCTGATGGAACTCATAAGTGACGTGGGTCGTGTGGAATCTCGTTTTAGTCCATTTGGAGATAGTGTTAGTGTCAGTGCAAGTTGGAGCACGGTTTGCACCGAACATACCATAGGCATAGAAATAGTTTTGGACGAACTCGATCAGACTCCTAGGTGACGAGGCTCAAGTGGAATCTCGGTTCGGTCCTTTTGGGGATAGTGCTTCTCTCGATGCAAGATTGGTGCACGGTTTGCACCTAGTGTAGCATAGGCATGGAAATCATTTTGGACGCACTCGAGGGGACTCCTAGGTGACGACGCTCAAGTGGATGCTCAATTCGGTACATTTGGAGATAGTGCTACTCTTGATGCAAGATTGGTACTCGGTTTGCGTCGAATGTGCCGTAGGCTCGGAAATAGTATTGGAGGCACACGATGGAACTCCTAGGTGATGTGGGTCTTGTGGAATCTCGTTTTGATCTATTTTGAGACAGTGTTAGCATCGGTGCAAGATAGGTGCATGTTTTGCACTGAACGTACCATAGGCATAGAAATGGTTTTGGACACACTCGATGGGACTCCTAGGTGACGAGGCTCAAGTGGAAGCTCAATACGGTCCATTTGGGGATAGTGCTACTCTTGATGCATGATTGGTGCACGGTTTGCGTCGAACATACCGTAGGCTCGGAAATAGTATTGGAGGCACCTGATGGAACTCCTAGGTTAAGTGAAGGTTCATAAATTGTTTTAGAAGCACCCGCGGTACACCTAGGTGACGAGGGTATCGTGGAGATCTGTTTGGTCCGTTTGGAGATAATGCTATAGAAGACAGGTGCACGGTTTGCATTGAATGTACCATAGGTCATAAATAGTTTTGGATGCACCCGATGGAACTCGTAAGTGACGTGGGTCGTGTGGAATCTCGTTTTAGTCCATTTGGAGATAGTGTTAGTTTTAGTGCAAGGTTGGAGCACAGTTTGCACCGAACATACCATAGGCATAGAAATCGTTTTGGACGAACTCGATCAGACTCCTAGGTGACGAGGCTCAAGTGGAATCTTGGTTCGGTCCTTTTGGGGATATTGCTTCTCACGATGCAAGATTGGTGCACGGTTTGCACCTAATGTAGCATAGGCATGCAAATCGTTTTGGACGCACTCGAGGGGACTCCTAGGTGACGAGGCTCAAGTGGAAGCTCGATTCGGTACGTTTGGAGATAGTGCTACTCTTGATGCAAGATTGGTACTCGATTTATGTTGAATGTGTCATAGGCTCGGAAATAGTATTGGAGGCACACGATGGAACTCCTAGGTGATGGGGTCTTGTGGAATCTCATTTTGTTCTATTTTGAGACAGTGTTAGCATCGGTGCAAGATAGGTGCATGGTTTGCACTGAACGTGCCATAGGCATAGAAATGGTTTTGGACACACTCGATGGGACTCCTAGGTGACGAGGCTCAAGTGGAAGCTCGATACGGTCCATTTGGAGATAGTGCTACTCTTGATGCATGATTGGTGCACGGTTTGCGTCGAACATACCGTAGGCTCGGAAATAGTATTGGAGGCACCCGATGGAACTCCTAGGTTACGTGGGTCTTGTGGAATCTTTGTTTCGATCTGTTTTGAAACAGTGTTAGCATCGGTGCAAGATAGGTGCTCGGTTTGCGTCAAACGTACCATAGGTTCATAAATCATTTTAGAAGCACCCGTGGTACTCCTAGGTGACGTGGGTATGGTGGAGATCTGTTTGGTCCATTTGGAGATAATGCTGTAGAAGACAGGTGCACGGTTTGCATTGAACATACCATAGGTCATAAATAGTTTTGGACGCACCCGATGGAACTTGTAAGTGACGTGGGTCGTGTGGAATCTCGTTTTAGTCCATTTGGAGATAGTGTTAGTTTTAGTAAAAGGTTGGAGCACGGTTTGCACCGAACATACCATAGGCATAGAAATCGTTTTGGACGAACACGATCAGACTCCTAGGTGACGACGCTCAAGTGGAATCTTGGTTCGATCCTTTTGGGGATATTGCTTCTCTCAATGCAAGATTGGTGCACGGTTTGCACCTAATGTAGCATAGGCATGGAAATCATTTTGGATGCACTAGAGGGGACTCCTAGGTGACGAGGCTCAAGTGGATGCTCGATTCGGTACGTTTGTAGATAGTGCTACTCTTGATGCAAGATTGGTACTCCGTTTGCGTTGAATGTGTCGTAGGCTCGGAAATAGTATTGGAGGCACACGATGGAACTCCTAGGTGATGTGGGTCTTGTGGAATCTCATTTTGATCTATTTTGAGACAGTGTTAGCATCGGTGCAAGATAGGTGCATGGTTTGCACTGAACGTGCCATAGGCATAGAAATGGTTTTGGACACACTCGATGGGACTCCTAGGTGACGAGGCTCAAGTGGAAGCTCGATACGGTCCATTTGGAGATAGTGCTACTCTTGATGCATGATTGGTGCATGGTTTGCGTCGAACATACCGTAGGCTCAGAAATAGTATTGGAGGCACCCGATAGAACTCCTAGGTTACGTGGGTCTTGTGGAATCTTTGTTTCGATCTGTTTTGAAACAGTGTTAGCGTCGGTGCAAGATAGGTGCTCGGTTTGCGTCAAACGTACCATAGGTTCATAAATCATTTCAGAAGCACCCGTGGTACTCCTAGGTGACGTGGGTATGGTGGAGATCTGTTTGGTCCATTTGGAGATAATGCTATAGAAGACAGGTGCACGGTTTGCATTGAACGTACCATAGGTCATAAATAGTTTTGGACGCACCCGATGGAACTCGTAAGTGACGTGGGTCGTGTTGAATATCGTTTTAGTCCATTTGGAGATAGTGTTAGTGTCAGTGCAAGGTTGGAGCACGGTTTGCACCGAACATACCATAGGCATAGAAATCATTTTGGACGAACTCGATCAGACTCCTAGGTGACGAGGCTCAAGTGGATTCTCGGTTCAGTCCTTTTGGGGATAGTGCTTCTCTCGATGCAAGATTGGTGCACGGTTTGCACCTAATGTAGCATAGGCATGGAAATCGTTTTGGATGCACTCGAGGGGACTCCTAGGTGTCGACACTCAAGTGGATGCTTGATTCGGTACGTTTGGAGAAAGTGCTACTCTTGATGCAAGATTGGTACTCGGTTTGCGTCGAATGTGCCGTTGGCTCGAAAATAGTATTGGAGGCACACGATGGAACTCCTAGGTGATGTGGGTCTTGTGGAATGTTGTTTTGATCTATATTGAGACAGTGTTAGCATCGGTGCAAGATAGGTGCTCGGTTTGCGTCAAACGTACCATACGTTCATAAATCATTTTAGAAGCACCCGCGGTACTCCTAGGTGACAAGGGTATGGTGGAGATCTGTTTGGTCCCTTTGGAGATAGTGCTACAGAAGACAGGTGCACAGTTTGCATCGAACGTACCATAGGTCATAAATTGTTTTGGACGCACCCGATGGAACTCGTAAGTGACGTGGGTCGTGTGGAATCTCATTTTAGTCCATTTGGAGATAGTGTTAGTGTCAGTGCAAGGTTGGAGCACGGTTTGCACCGAACATACCATAGGCATAGAAATCGTTTTGGATGAACTCGATCAGACTCCTAGGTGACGAGGCTCAAGTGGAATCTCGGTTCGGTCTGTTTGGGGATAGTGCTTCTCTTGATGCAAGATTGGTGCACGGTTTGCACCAAATGTAGCATAGGCATGGAAATCATTTTGGATGCACTCGAGGGGACTCCTAGGTGACGAGGCTCAAGTGGATGCTCGATTCGGTACGTTTGGAGGTAGTGCTACTCTTGATGCAAGATCGGTACTCGGTTTGTGTGGAATGTGCCGTAGTCTTGGAAATAGTATTGGAGGCACCCGATGGAACTCCTAGATGATGTGGGTCATGTGGAATCTCGTTTTGATATATTTTGAGACAGTGTAAGCATCGGTGCAAGATAGGTGCATGGTTTACACTGAACATACCATAGGCATAGAAATGGTTTTGGACACAATCGATGGGACTCCTAGGTGACGAGGCTCAAGTAGAAGCTCGGTACGGTCCATTTGGAGATAGTGCTACTCTTGATGCATGATTGGTGCACGGTTTGCGTCGAACGTACCATAGGCTCAGAAATTGTATTGGAGGCACTCGATGGAACTCCTAGGTTACGTGGGTCATGTGGAAACTTTGTTTGGATCTGTTTTGAAACAGTGTTAGCGTCGGTGCAAGATAAGTGCTCGGTTTGCGTCAAACGTACCATAGGTTCATAAATCCTTTTAGAAGCACCCGTGGTACTCCTAGGTGACGAGGTATGGTGGAGATCTTTTTGGTCCATTTGGAGATAATGCTACAGAAGACAGGTGCACGGTTTGCATTGAACGTACCATAGGTCATAAATAGTTTTGGACGCACCCGATGGAACTCGTAAGTGACGTGGGTCGTGTGGAATCTTGTTTTAGTCCATTTGGAGACAGTGTTAGTGTCAGTGCAAGGTTGGAGCACGGTTTGCACCGAACATACCATAGGCATAGAAATCGTTTTGGATGAACTCGATCGGACTCCTAGGTGACGAGGCTCAAGTGGAATCTCGGTTCGGTCCTTTTGGGAATAGTGCTTCTCTCGATGCAAGATTGGTGCACGGTTTGCACCTAATGTAGCATAGGCATGGAACTCGTTTTGGATGCACTCGAGGGGACTCCTAGGTGTCGACACTCAAGTGGATGCTTGATTCGGTACGTTTGGAGAAAGTGCTACTCTTGATGCAAGATTGGTACTCGGTTTGCGTCGAATGTGCCGTTGGCTCAAAAATAGTATTGGAGGCACACGATGGAACTCCTAGGTGATGTGGGTCTTGTGGAATGTCGTTTTGATCTATTTTGAGACAGTGTTAGCATCGGTGCAAGATAGGTGCTCGGTTTGCGTCAAACGTACCATACGTTCATAAATCATTTTAGAAGCACCCGTGGTACTCCTAGGTGACAAGGGTATGGTGGAGATCTGTTTGGTCCATTTGGAGATAGTGCTACAGAAGACAGGTGCATAGTTTGCATCGAACGTACCATAGGTCATAAATTGTTTTGGACGCACCCGATGGAACTCGTAAGTGACGTGGGTCGTGTGGAATCTCATTTTAGTCCATTTGGAGATAGTGTTAGTGTCAGTGCAAGGTTGGAGCACGGTTTGCACCGAACATACCATAGGCATAGAAATCGTTTTGGATGAACTCGATCAGACTCCTAGGTGACGAGGCTCAAGTGGAATCTCGGTTCGGTCTGTTTGGGGATAGTGCTTCTCTTGATGCAAGATTGGTGCACGGTTTGCACCTAATGTAGCATAGGCATGGAAATCATTTTAGATGCACTCGAGGGGACTCCTAGGTGACGAGGCTCAAGTGGATGCTCGATTCGGTACGTTTGGAGGTAGTGCTACTCTTGATGCAAGATCGGTACTCGGTTTGTGTGGAATGTGCCGTAGTCTTGGAAATAGTATTGGAGGCACCCGATGGAACTCCTAGATGATGTGGGTCATGTGGAATCTCGTTTTGATATATTTTGAGACAGTGTAAGCATCGGTGCAAGATAGGTGCATGGTTTACACTGAACATACCATAGGCATAGAAATGGTTTTGGACACAATCAATGGGACTCCTAGGTGACGAGGCTCAAGTAGAAGCTCGGTACGGTCCATTTGGAGATAGTGCTACTCTTGATGCATGATTGGTGCACGGTTTGCGTCGAACGTACCATAGGCTCAGAAATTGTATTGGAGGCACTCGATGGAACTCCTAGGTTACGTGGGTCATGTGGAAACTTTGTTTGGATCTGTTTTGAAACAGTGTTAGCGTCGGTGCAAGATAAGTGCTCGGTTTGCGTCAAACGTACCATAGGTTCATAAATCCTTTTAAAAGCAC
This sequence comes from Saccharum spontaneum, assembly GCA_022457205.1. Taxonomy (NCBI): domain Eukaryota; kingdom Viridiplantae; phylum Streptophyta; class Magnoliopsida; order Poales; family Poaceae; genus Saccharum; species Saccharum spontaneum. The sequence goes on along the minus strand of CM039593.1, from coordinate 28,963,480 downwards.
CCGTGGTACTCCTAGGTGACGAGGTATGGTGGAGATCTTTTTGGTCCATTTGGAGATAATGCTACAGAAGACAGGTGCACGGTTTGCATTGAACGTACCATAGGTCATAAATAGTTTTGGACGCACCCGATGGAACTCGTAAGTGACGTGGGTCGTGTGGAATCTTGTTTTAGTCCATTTGGAGATAGTGTTAGTGTCAGTGCAACGTTGGAGCACGGTTTGCACCGAACATACCATAGGCATAGAAATCGTTTTGGATGAACTCGATCGGACTCCTAGGTGACGAGGCTCAAGTGGAATCTCGGTTCGGTCCTTTTGGGAATAGTGCTTCTCTCGATGCAAGATTGGTGCACGGTTTGCACCTAATGTAGCATAGGCATGGAAATCGTTTTGGATGCACTCGAGGGGACTCCTAGGTGTCGACACTCAAGTGGATGCTTGATTCGGTACGTTTGGAGAAAGTGCTACTCTTGATGCAAGATTGGTACTCGGTTTGCGTCGAATGTGCCGTTGGCTCGAAAATAGTATTGGAGGCACACGATGGAACTCCTAGGTGATGTGGGTCTTGTGGAATGTCGTTTTGATCTATTTTGAGACAGTGTTAGCATCGGTGCAAGATAGGTGCTCGGTTTGCGTCAAACGTACCATACGTTCATAAATCATTTTAGAAGCACCCGTGGTACTCCTAGGTGACAAGGGTATGGTGGAGATCTGTTTGGTCCATTTGGAGATAGTGCTACAGAAGACAGGTGCACAGTTTGCATCGAACGTACCATAGGTCATAAATTGTTTTGGACGCACCCGATGGAACTCGTAAGTGACGTGGGTCGTGTGGAATCTCATTTTAGTCCATTTGGAGATAGTGTTAGTGTCAGTGCAAGGTTGGAGCACGGTTTGCACCGAACATACCATAGGCATAGAAATTGTTTTGGATGAACTCGATCAGACTCCTAGGTGACGAGGCTCAAGTGGAATCTCGGTTCGGTCTGTTTGGGGATAGTGCTTCTCTTGATGCAAGATTGGTGCACGGTTTGCACCAAATGTAGCATAGGCATGGAAATCATTTTAGATGCACTCGAGGGGACTCCTAGGTGACGAGGCTCAAGTGGATGCTCGATTCGGTACGTTTGGAGGTAGTTCTACTCTTGATGCAAGATCGGTACTCGGTTTGTGTGGAATGTGCCGTAGTCTTGGAAATAGTATTGGAGGCACCCGATGGAACTCCTAGATGATGTGGGTCATGTGGAATCTCGTTTTGATATATTTTGAGACAGTGTAAGCATCGGTGCAAGATAGGTGCATGGTTTACACTGAACATACCATAGGCATAGAAATGGTTTTGGAAACAATCAATGGGACTCCTAGGTGACGAGGCTCAAGTAGAAGCTCGGTACGGTCCATTTGGAGATAGCGCTACTCTTGATGCATGATTGGTGCACGGTTTGCGTCGAACGTACCATAGGCTCAGAAATTGTATTGGAGGCACTCGATGGAACTCCTAGGTTACGTGGGTCATGTGGAAACTTTGTTTGGATCTGTTTTGAAACAGTGTTAGCGTCGGTGCAAGATAAGTGCTCGGTTTGCGTCAAACGTACCATAGGTTCATAAATCCTTTTAAAAGCACCCGTGGTACTCCTAGGTGACGAGGTATGGTGGAGATCTTTTTGGTCCATTTGGAGATAATGCTACAGAAGACAGGTGCACGGTTTGCATTGAACGTACCATAGGTCATAAATAGTTTTGGACGCACCCGATGGAACTCGTAAGTGACGTGGGTCGTGTGGATTCTTGTTTTAGTCCATTTGGAGATAGTGTTAGTGTCAGTGCAAGGTTGGAGCACGGTTTGCACCGAACATGCCATAGGCATAGAAATCATTTTGGATGAACTCGATCGGACTCCTAGGTGACGAGGCTCAAGTGGAATCTCGGTTCGGTCCTTTTGGGAATAGTGCTTCTCTCGATGCAAGATTGGTGCACGGTTTGCACCTAATGTAGCATAGGCATGGAAATCGTTTTGGATGCACTCGAGGGGACTCCTAGGTGTCGACACTCAAGTGGATGCTTGATTCGGTACGTTTGGAGAAAGTGCTACTCTTGATGTAAGATTGGTACTCGGTTTGCGTCGAATGTGCCGTTGGCTCGAAAATAGTATTGGAGGCACACGATGGAACTCCTAGGTGATGTGGGTCTTGTGGAATGTCGTTTTGATCTATTTTGAGATAGTGTTAGCATCGGTGCAAGATAGGTGCTCGGTTTGCGTCAAACGTACCATACGTTCATAAATCATTTTAGAAGCACCCGCGGTACTCCTAGGTGACAAGGGTATGGTGGAGATCTGTTTGGTCCATTTGGAGATAGTGCTACAGAAGACAGGTGCACAGTTTGCATCGAACGTACCATAGGTCATAAATTGTTTTGGACGCACCCGATGGAACTCGTAAGTGACGTGGGTCGTGTGGAATCTCATTTTAGTCCATTTGGAGATAGTGTTAGTGTCAGTGCAAGGTTGGAGCACGGTTTGCACCGAACATACCATAGGCATAGAAATCGTTTTGGATGAACTCGATCAGACTCCTAGGTGACAAGGCTCAAGTGGAATCTCGGTTCAGTCTGTTTGGGGATAGTGCTTCTCTTGATGCAAGATTGGTGCACGGTTTGCACCAAATGTAGCATAGGCATGGAAATCATTTTGGATGCACTCGAGGGGACTCCTAGGTGACGAGGCTCAAGTGGATGCTCGATTCGGTACGTTTGGAGGTAGTGCTACTCTTGATGCAAGATCGGTACTCAGTTTGTGTGGAATGTGCCGTAGTCTTGGAAATAGTATTGGAGGCACCCGATGGAACTCCTAGATGATGTGGGTCATGTGGAATCTCGTTTTGATATATTTTGAGACAGTGTAAGCATCGGTGCAAGATAGGTGCATGGTTTACACTGAACATACCATAGGCATAGAAATGGTTTTGGACACAATCGATGGGACTCCTAGGTGACGAGGCTCAAGTAGAAGCTCGGTACGGTCCATTTGGAGATAGTGCTACTCTTGATGCATGATTGGTGCACGGTTTGCGTCGAACGTACCATAGGCTCAGAAATTGTATTGGAGGCACTCGATGGAACTCCTAGGTTACGTGGGTCATGTGGAAACTTTGTTTGGATCTGTTTTGAAACAGTGTTAGCGTCGGTGCAAGATAAGTGCTCGGTTTGCGTCAAACGTACCATAGGTTCATAAATCCTTTTAGAAGCACCCGTGGTACTCCTAGGTGACGAGGTATGGTGGAGATCTTTTTGGTCCATTTGGAGATAATGCTACAGAAGACAGGTGCACGGTTTGCATTGAACGTACCATAGGTCATAAATAGTTTTCAACGCACCCGATGGAACTCGTAAGTGACGTGGGTCGTGTGGAATCTTGTTTTAGTCCATTTGGAGACAGTGTTAGTGTCAGTGCAAGGTTGGAGCACGGTTTGCACCGAACATACCATAGGCATAGAAATCGTTTTGGATGAACTCGATCGGACTCCTAGGTGACGAGGCTCAAGTGGAATCTCGGTTCGGTCCTTTTGGGAATAGTGCTTCTCTCGATGCAAGATTGGTGCACGGTTTGCACCTAATGTAGCATAGGCATGGAACTCGTTTTGGATGCACTCGAGGGGACTCCTAGGTGTCGACACTCAAGTGGATGCTTGATTCGGTACGTTTGGAGAAAGTGCTACTCTTGATGCAAGATTGGTACTCGGTTTGCGTCGAATGTGCCGTTGGCTCAAAAATAGTATTGGAGGCACACGATGGAACTCCTAGGTGATGTGGGTCTTGTGGAATGTCGTTTTGATCTATTTTGAGACAGTGTTAGCATCGGTGCAAGATAGGTGCTCGGTTTGCGTCAAACGTACCATACGTTCATAAATCATTTTAGAAGCACCCGTGGTACTCCTAGGTGACAAGGGTATGGTGGAGATCTGTTTGGTCCATTTGGAGATAGTGCTACAGAAGACAGGTGCATAGTTTGCATCGAACGTACCATAGGTCATAAATTGTTTTGGACGCACCCGATGGAACTCGTAAGTGACGTGGGTCGTGTGGAATCTCATTTTAGTCCATTTGGAGATAGTGTTAGTGTCAGTGCAAGGTTGGAGCACGGTTTGCACCGAACATACCATAGGCATAGAAATCGTTTTGGATGAACTCGATCAGACTCCTAGGTGACGAGGCTCAAGTGGAATCTCGGTTCGGTCTGTTTGGGGATAGTGCTTCTCTTGATGCAAGATTGGTGCACGGTTTGCACCTAATGTAGCATAGGCATGGAAATCATTTTAGATGCACTCGAGGGGACTCCTAGGTGACGAGGCTCAAGTGGATGCTCGATTCGGTACGTTTGGAGGTAGTGCTACTCTTGATGCAAGATCGGTACTCGGTTTGTGTGGAATGTGCCGTAGTCTTGGAAATAGTATTGGAGGCACCCGATGGAACTCCTAGATGATGTGGGTCATGTGGAATCTCGTTTTGATATATTTTGAGACAGTGTAAGCATCGGTGCAAGATAGGTGCATGGTTTACACTGAACATACCATAGGCATAGAAATGGTTTTGGACACAATCAATGGGACTCCTAGGTGACGAGGCTCAAGTAGAAGCTCGGTACGGTCCATTTGGAGATAGTGCTACTCTTGATGCATGATTGGTGCACGGTTTGCGTCGAACGTACCATAGGCTCAGAAATTGTATTGGAGGCACTCGATGGAACTCCTAGGTTACGTGGGTCATGTGGAAACTTTGTTTGGATCTGTTTTGAAACAGTGTTAGCGTCGGTGCAAGATAAGTGCTCGGTTTGCGTCAAACGTACCATAGGTTCATAAATCCTTTTAAAAGCACCCGTGGTACTCCTAGGTGACGAGGTATGGTGGAGATCTTTTTGGTCCATTTGGAGATAATGCTACAGAAGACAGGTGCACGGTTTGCATTGAACGTACCATAGGTCATAAATAGTTTTGGACGCACCCGATGGAACTCGTAAGTGACGTGGGTCGTGTGGAATCTTGTTTTAGTCCATTTGGAGATAGTGTTAGTGTCAGTGCAATGTTGGAGCACGGTTTGCACCGAACATACCATAGGCATAGAAATCGTTTTGGATGAACTCGATCGGACTCCTAGGTGACGAGGCTCAAGTGGAATCTCGGTTCGGTCCTTTTGGGAATAGTGCTTCTCTCGATGCAAGATTGGTGCACGGTTTGCACCTAATGTAGCATAGGCATGGAAATCGTTTTGGATGCACTCGAGGGGACTCCTAGGTGTCGACACTCAAGTGGATGCTTGATTCGGTACGTTTGGAGAAAGTGCTACTCTTGATGCAAGATTGGTACTCGGTTTGCGTCGAATGTGCCGTTGGCTCGAAAATAGTATTGGAGGCACACGATGGAACTCCTAGGTGATGTGGGTCTTGTGGAATGTCGTTTTGATCTATTTTGAGACAGTGTTAGCATCGGTGCAAGATAGGTGCTCGGTTTGCGTCAAACGTACCATACGTTCATAAATCATTTTAGAAGCACCCGTGGTACTCCTAGGTGACAAGGGTATGGTGGAGATCTGTTTGGTCCATTTGGAGATAGTGCTACAGAAGACAGGTGCACAGTTTGCATCGAACGTACCATAGGTCATAAATTGTTTTGGACGCACCCGATGGAACTCGTAAGTGACGTGGGTCGTGTGGAATCTCATTTTAGTCCATTTGGAGATAGTGTTAGTGTCAGTGCAAGGTTGGAGCACGGTTTGCACCGAACATACCATAGGCATAGAAATCGTTTTGGATGAACTCGATCAGACTCCTAGGTGACGAGGCTCAAGTGGAATCTCGGTTCGGTCTGTTTGGGGATAGTGCTTCTCTTGATGCAAGATTGGTGCACGGTTTGCACCAAATGTAGCATAGGCATGGAAATCATTTTAGATGCACTCGAGGGGACTCCTAGGTGACGAGGCTCAAGTGGATGCTCGATTCGGTACGTTTGGAGGTAGTTCTACTCTTGATGCAAGATCGGTACTCGGTTTGTGTGGAATGTGCCGTAGTCTTGGAAATAGTATTGGAGGCACCCGATGGAACTCCTAGATGATGTGGGTCATGTGGAATCTCGTTTTGATATATTTTGAGACAGTGTAAGCATCGGTGCAAGATAGGTGCATGGTTTACACTGAACATACCATAGGCATAGAAATGGTTTTGGAAACAATCAATGGGACTCCTAGGTGACGAGGCTCAAGTAGAAGCTCGGTACGGTCCATTTGGAGATAGCGCTACTCTTGATGCATGATTGGTGCACGGTTTGCGTCGAACGTACCATAGGCTCAGAAATTGTATTGGAGGCACTCGATGGAACTCCTAGGTTACGTGGGTCATGTGGAAACTTTGTTTGGATCTGTTTTGAAACAGTGTTAGCGTCGGTGCAAGATAAGTGCTCGGTTTGCGTCAAACGTACCATAGGTTCATAAATCCTTTTAAAAGCACCCGTGGTACTCCTAGGTGACGAGGTATGGTGGAGATCTTTTTGGTCCATTTGGAGATAATGCTACAGAAGACAGGTGCACGGTTTGCATTGAACGTACCATAGGTCATAAATAGTTTTGGACGCACCCGATGGAACTCGTAAGTGACGTGGGTCGTGTGGATTCTTGTTTTAGTCCATTTGGAGATAGTGTTAGTGTCAGTGCAAGGTTGGAGCACGGTTTGCACCGAACATGCCATAGGCATAGAAATCATTTTGGATGAACTCGATCGGACTCCTAGGTGACGAGGCTCAAGTGGAATCTCGGTTCGGTCCTTTTGGGAATAGTGCTTCTCTCGATGCAAGATTGGTGCACGGTTTGCACCTAATGTAGCATAGGCATGGAAATCGTTTTGGATGCACTCGAGGGGACTCCTAGGTGTCGACACTCAAGTGGATGCTTGATTCGGTACGTTTGGAGAAAGTGCTACTCTTGATGCAAGATTGGTACTCGGTTTGCGTCGAATGTGCCGTTGGCTCAAAAATAGTATTGGAGGCACACGATGGAACTCCTAGGTGATGTGGGTCTTGTGGAATGTCGTTTTGATCTATTTTGAGATAGTGTTAGCATCGGTGCAAGATAGGTGCTCGGTTTGCGTCAAACGTACCATACGTTCATAAATCATTTTAGAAGCACCCGCGGTACTCCTAGGTGACAAGGGTATGGTGGAGATCTGTTTGGTCCATTTGGAGATAGTGCTACAGAAGACAGGTGCACAGTTTGCATCGAACGTACCATAGGTCATAAATTGTTTTGGACGCACCCGATGGAACTCGTAAGTGACGTGGGTCGTGTGGAATCTCATTTTAGTCCATTTGGAGATAGTGTTAGTGTCAGTGCAAGGTTGGAGCACGGTTTGCACCGAACATACCATAGGCATAGAAATCGTTTTGGATGAACTCGATCAGACTCCTAGGTGACAAGGCTCAAGTGGAATCTCGGTTCAGTCTGTTTGGGGATAGTGCTTCTCTTGATGCAAGATTGGTGCACGGTTTGCACCAAATGTAGCATAGGCATGGAAATCATTTTGGATGCACTCGAGGGGACTCCTAGGTGACGAGGCTCAAGTGGATGCTCGATTCGGTACGTTTGGAGGTAGTGCTACTCTTGATGCAAGATCGGTACTCAGTTTGTGTGGAATGTGCCGTAGTCTTGGAAATAGTATTGGAGGCACCCGATGGAACTCCTAGATGATGTGGGTCATGTGGAATCTCGTTTTGATATATTTTGAGACAGTGTAAGCATCGGTGCAAGATAGGTGCATGGTTTACACTGAACATACCATAGGCATAGAAATGGTTTTGGACACAATCGATGGGACTCCTAGGTGACGAGGCTCAAGTAGAAGCTCGGTACGGTCCATTTGGAGATAGTGCTACTCTTGATGCATGATTGGTGCACGGTTTGCGTCGAACGTACCATAGGCTCAGAAATTGTATTGGAGGCACTCGATGGAACTCCTAGGTTACGTGGGTCATGTGGAAACTTTGTTTGGATCTGTTTTGAAACAGTGTTAGCGTCGGTGCAAGATAAGTGCTCGGTTTGCGTCAAACGTACCATAGGTTCATAAATCCTTTTAGAAGCACCCGTGGTACTCCTAGGTGACGAGGTATGGTGGAGATCTTTTTGGTCCATTTGGAGATAATGCTACAGAAGATAGGTGCACGGTTTGCATTGAACGTACCATAGGTCATAAATAGTTTTGGACGCACCCGATGGAACTCGTAAGTGACGTGGGTCGTGTGGAATCTTGTTTTAGTCCATTTGGAGATAGTGTTAGTGTCAGTGCAAGGTTGGAGCACGGTTTGCACCGAACATACCATAGGCATAGAAATCGTTTTGGACGAACTCGATGAGACTCCTAGGTGACGAGGCTCAAGTGGAATCTCGGTTCGGTCTGTTTGGGGATAGTGCTTCTCTTGATGCAAGATTGGTGCACGGTTTGCACCAAATGTAGCATAGGCATGGAAATCATTTTGGACGCACTCGAGGGGACTCCTAGTTGACGAGGCTAATGTGGATGCTCGATTCGGTACGTTTGGAGATAGTGCTACTCTTGATGCAAGATTGGTACTCGGTTTGCGTGGAATGTGCCGTAGGCTCGGAAATAGTATTGGAGGCACCCGATGGAACTCCTAGATGATTTGGGTCATGTGGAATCTCGTTTTGATATACTTTGAGACAGTGTTAGCATCCGTGCAAGATAGGTGCGTGGTTTGCACTGAACGTACCATAGGCATAGAAATGGTTTTGGACACACTCGATGGGACTCCTAGGTGACGAGGCTCAAGTGGAAGCTCGGTACGGTCCAGTTGGAGATAGTGCTACTCTTGATGCATGATTGGTGCACGGTTTGCGTCGAACGTACCGTATGATGAGGACATCATTGGCTCAAATATGACCATGTCAACCACTTCTATACCAAAGGTGCAACCATTCTATATGAGTCTTATCATTGATGCATTTGATGAATTGGTGCTCCACCATAAAATGTGTATATTTTCATTTTCAGAATTACTTACATGGATCAAGGAAAGGTTTGATTGCATATAGAAAGCATGGAAGGTTAATGAAGTTGATTGGGGACCAAATCCAAGTATTCCCAACGTCCTGCACCTGGACACCACGTCACTTTTGGTCTAAGGAAAGAAAGAGATCAAATCCAACACGTTTTTGGGCTGGATTCGGACTCCAGGACTGCTCCAACTTGTGATGTTCACCACGGTCGCATACGGACTCGGATTGGGACGTTCTACCACTTTTTGGAAGGCTTATCAAGTCTATTTTCCAACGGATCTGGACTCATGGCTATATCTTATCCGATGCTTCCGCAATCGTCGTTTCAACGCCGGGGCCTTTTCTGCCTTTGGTGCTGTGTCACCCTATTTTGGGCTGATGGCCCATGTATCAAGTTGGGTTCATTAAACTGATATGAACCCGCTAGGGTGAATCCTGATCTTTCGATGAGAGAAGGTGGATAACTCGATTTGGGGATGGAGATGACGTTCACGGCCCGACTACAACCATCCAAGGATGTTGCGCCTTAGCAACCGATACACCACCTCCAACAGCTGTCGCGATCTTGTGGAACATGATCAACCAAACCACTAGGGTAATTCCTGCAAGCAATCGAGGAACAAGCAAGAACAAGTAGAACAAGCAACTCAATTGCAAATATGGAGATGAAAACCAATCTGAAATCACAAAGTTGGGGTTCTGAATCGAGTAGAACGGATGGTCTAGTCGACACACGCGTCTACAAGGAAGTAGCAATGGCTAAACTTTCAACAAAACAAAACCCCCATCTGTTTGTGGCGGCTCTAATCCTTATTAATACCTAGGGGAACGACCAGGGGGTGTTGGGGTCGTTCTCCAACCCTAGGACACGTCCCTAATGAACCCAACTTGATACATGGGCCATCAGCCCAAAATAGGGTGACACAGCACCAAAGGCAGAAAAGGCCCTGGCGTTGAAACGACGATTGCGGAAGCATCGGATAAGATATAGCCATGAGTCCAGATCCGTTGGAAAATAGACTTGATAAGCTTTCCAAAAAGTGCTAGAACGTCCCAATCCGAGTCCGTATGCGACCGTGGTGAACGTCACAAGTTGGAGCTGTCCTGGAGTCCGAATCCAGCCCAAAAACGTGTTGGATTTGATCTTTTTCTTTCCTTGGACCAAAAGTGACGTGGTGTCCAGGTGCAGGACGTTGGGAATACTTGGATTTGGTCCCCAATCAACTTCATTAACCTTCCATGCTTTCCATATGCAATCAAACCTTTCCTTGATCCATGTAAGTAATTCTAAAAAATGAAAATATACACATTTTATGGTGGAGCACAAATTCATCAAATGCATCAATGATAAGCCTCATATAGAATGGTTGCACCTTTGGTATAGAAGTGGTTGACATGGTCATATTTGAGCCAATGATGTCCTCATCATTCTCCCCTTCTTGACAGCAAACCGTCCTCGGTTTGACCTTTGTTGGAGGATGTGTTGTAGGTAAAAGTGAACCGTGCTCCCCTTCTTGATATTTATCCTGTTGCATTTGGGAAAAACTAGAAAAACTTTGCAAGACATCATTAGTGTTAGTGCAGCTCTCAATTTGATCATGGTATTGTGGCCCAAAAGGATATTTCAGATTAGAGCAAATATAAACTTTATGCACCAAATATTCTCCTTTGTTGTCATATTTGCCAATTGCATGAAGCGAACAATGATTAAAACTTGACAAAATAGAATCAAATTTAAGTTTCTCTTTTAGACAATTTAGATTACATAGAATATCAAATTCAATATAACCCAAAGTATTTAAAGAGGACAACAAATTCAGTTCATCTTGTGCACATGTAATAGGATGAAAAAGCTTATCTTCAGCACATTTGTATGGTTCCAAACCAAAAGTATCACACTTATTTGCTACTTGTGGCATAGGAGTAAAAGAATCATCAACACACAACTCCTCTCTATCACAAGGAACCGCGAGTAATTCATTTTGTGACAAAGGAAAATCAGTAGTGGGTTCCACTATTTGTTGCTCTTCATTAGCATGCAGAGTGGACAAATTTTGGACATTATGGGTCACATCATTCTGGCAAGTATTCACAGATAATAGAATCTCTTTTTTAGCATTGAGAGCCAGACAAAACAATTGACCAATATGGCAATATGATTTGCTAATTAATAACGTTCGAATTTCAGAATTGAGCCCTCTCATGAATCTACTCATAACATATTCCATGCATTCATCCAATCCACCAAACATGATACAAATCTTAAAATTATGGTAGTATTGTTTCACAGTCTTGCCACCCTGCTTCAAGTTGTCTAATTTTGCAAGCAAATAATCAACATAATATGCAGGAACGAATGCATCTCTAAAAAGAAATTTGAAGTCTTTCCAAGATTCTGGAACATTGATGTGCCTACAAATGTGTTTCCATTCGAGCAAAGCATATTCAATCAAAATATTAGAGGCAATACAAATCTTTTGTTTCTCGGATAGGTCATGCTCATCAAATTCATTGTCTACTTTTAACTCCCAATCAATGTAAGCTTGAGGATCAAACTTACCATCATATAATGGCAAGTGTTGAATGACATCCTGAATATGAGGGTCTAGTTTCAACAGCTCAAAAATCTCCATATCACCTGCCATGATTAGTAGGAAACAAGAAACACAAAAATAATATGTATCCTCCTATCAACTACTAGGATGTGTCAGATGTAATTCTCTCAAACTCAACTTGTTAAAACAAGCCCTTACAAGTTCTTACCAAGCCAAACAGGAGGTGACGGCAACCAACAAGTCTACAACCGTGGAGTGAAGTGTATCGGTGCCGCAACAACAACACCTGTCAAGTTGTAGTCGAAATATGTGGAGCTATAGGTGGGCTAAAGCAAGGAAGTACTAGAACCACGTTAGTTGCAAGCAAATTGAACAAACGCTCAATGACGTTATTATGCTGGTCCTAGGCTAGTACATGCTAGAGACGCGAGCCTGGACACAAACAAAGTCACTGAGCAGCAGCAAAGAAGGATCACAAGGACAGGAATAACAACAAAAGAAAAACTCTTCTCTTCTTCTTTCTCTTTCTTTTCTTTCTTTCTTTCTGTCTTTCTTTTCTTTCTTTCTTTTCTTTCTTCTGTCTTTTTTTCTTCTGTTTTTTTTTCTTTCAACTAGCACAAAACTGAAATTTTGCAACAAGAAATAACAAGCTACTTACAGCAATTAAATGTTTCCTTGGGAAGGGTGATTCAGTAGCAAAGTGAAACAAGTGGTTGTGTTGCAAAACCAGCAGACGCGCAAATCTCCAGGGCAATTGCGAAGCGCTCAGAATGAATTTGGGACCAAGCTCTGATCCGTTGAAAAGAGGACAAGTTAAGGTTTCCAGATTGTATTTAAACTCCCTATTCAGACTCCTGACAAAGGAAATATGGTGCTTTTGTTTTCAAGATAAAACAGGACTCCGAATCGAATTCTATCTTGATCTTGTTGGATTTCCTTTTTGCAGATGGAAATATGGACGTGGATGAAACCTCCAAGGACGTGGCTAGGATAATGGTGGTAAACAAAACAAAGGAATTTGAAAATCCACTCGGATTCCTAGAGAGAAACAAATAAACTCAAATCTGCGATGGTGATAGAAACGTGACTAGAACTCGAAACTCTAAACGACTAGACGCTAAGACCAGCAACTTACATGACGATGCAACCATTAATTCAATAAGCCCTAACTAAGCAGTAATAGTATTAAGCTCAAAGGGGTTTTGGGATTATGAAGAACTAATCTACTAATTTTGTTTTGGCTTTTTCTGGACCATAGGAGATTAAAAACAGCAAAGAACTAGAAGTCTCTCACCGATCAACCTTGCTCTGATTACCAACTGATATGAACCCGCTAGGGTGAATCCTGATCTTTCAATGAGAGAAGGTGGATAACTCGATTTGGGGATGGAGATGACGTTCACGGCCCGACTACAACCATCCAAGGATGCTGCACCTTAGCAACCGATACACCACCTCCAACAGCTGTCGCGATCTTGTGGAACACGATCAACCAAACCACTAGGGTAATTCCTGCAAGCAATCGAGGAACAAGCAAGAACAAGTAGAACAAGCAACTCAATTGCAAATATGGAGATGAAAACCAATCTGAAATCACAAAGTTGGGGTTCTGAATCGAGTAGAACGGATGGTCTAGTCGACACACGCGTCTACAAGGAAGTAGCAATGGCTAAACTATCAACAAAACAAAACCCCCATCTGTTTGTGGCGGCTCTAATCCTTATTAATACCTAGGGGAACGACCAGGGGGTGTTGGGGTCGTTCTCCAACCCTAGGACACATCCCTAATGAACCCAACTTGATACATGGGCCATCAGCCCAAAATAGGGTGACACAGCACCAAAGGCAGAAAAGGCCCCGGCGTTGAAACGACGATTGCGGAAGCATCGGATAAGATATAGCCTGAGTCCAGATCCGTTGGAAAATAGACTTGATAAGCCTTCCAAAAAGTGCTAGAATGTCCCAATCCGAGTCCGTATGCGACCGTGGTGAACATCACAAGTTGGAGCAGTCCTGGAGTCCGAATCCAGCCCAAAAACGTGTTGGATTTGATCTCTTTCTTTCCTTGGACCAAAAGTGACGTGGTGTCCAGGTGCAGGACGTTGGGAATACTTGGATTTGGTCCCCAATCAACTTCATTAACCTTCCATTCTTTCCATATGCAATCAAACCTTTCCTTGATCCATGTAAGTAATTCTGAAAATGAAAATATACACATTTTATGGTGGAGCACCAATTCATCAAATGCATCAATGATAAGCCTCATATAGAATGGTTGCACCTTTGGTATAGAAGTGGTTGACATGGTCATATTTGAGCCAATGATGTCCTCATCACCGTAGGCTCAGAAATAGTATTGGAGGCACCCGATGGAACTCCTAGGTTACGTGGGTCATGTGGAATCTTGTTTCTATCTGTTTTGAAATAGTGTTAGCGTCGGTGCAAGATAGGTGCTCGGTTTGCGTCAAACGTACCATAGGTTCATAAATCATTTTAGAAGCACCCGCGGTACTCCTAGGTGACAAGGGTATGGTGGAGATCTGTTTGGTCCGTTTGGAGATAGTACTACAGAAGACAGGTGCACGGTTTGCATTGAACGTACCATAGGTCATAAATTGTTTTGGACGCACCCGATGGAACTCGTAAGTGACGTGGGTCGTGTGGAATCTCGTTTTAGTCCATTTGGAGATAGTGTTAGTGTCAGTGCAAGGTTGGAGCATGGTTTGCACCGAACATACCATAGGCATAGAAATCATTTTGGACGAACTCGATCAGACTCCTAGGTGACGAGGCTCAAGTGGCAGCTCGGTTCGGTCTGTTTGGGGATAGTGCTTCTCTTGATGCAAGATTGGTGCACGGTTTGCACCAAATGTAGCATAGGCATGGAAATCGTTTTGGATGCACTCGAGGGGACTCCTAGGTGACGAGGCTCAAGTGGATGCTCGATTCGGTACGTTTGGAGATAGTGCTACTCTTGATGCAAGATTGGTACTCGGTTTGTGTGGAATGTGCCGTAGGCTTGGAAATAGTATTGGAGGCACCCGATGGAACTCCTAGATGATGTGGGTCATGTGGAATCTCGTTTTGATATATTTTGAGATAGTGTAAGCATCGGTGCAAGATAGGTGCATGGTTTACACTGAACGTACCATAGGCATAGAAATGGTTTTGGACACACTCGATGGGACTCCTAGGTGACGAGGCTCAAGTGGAAGCTCGGTACGGTCCATTTGGAGATAGTGCTACTCTTGATGCATGATTGGTGCACGGTTTGCGTCGAACGTACCATAGGCTCAGAAATAGTATTGGAGGCACTCGATGGAACTCCTAGGTTACGTGGGTCATGTGGAATCTTTGTTTCGATCTGTTTTGAAACAGTGTTAGCGTCGGTGCTAGATAGGTGCTCGGTTTGCGTCAAACGTACCATAGGTTCATAAATCGTTTTAGAAGCACCCGTGGTACTCCTAGGTGACGAGGGTATCATGGAGATCTGTTTGGTCCGTTTGGAGATAATGCTATAGAAGACAGGAGCACGGTTTGCATTGAACGTACCATAGGTCATAAATAGTTTTGGACGCACCCGATGGAACTCGTAAGTGACGTGGGTCGTGTTGAATATCGTTTTAGTCCATTTGGAGATAGTGTTAGTGTCAGTGCAAGGTTGGAGCACGGTTTGCACCGAACATACCATAGGCATAGAAATCTTTTTGGACGAACTCGATCAGACTCCTAGGTGACGAGGCTCAAGTGGAATCTCGGTACGGTCTGTTTGGGGATAGTGCTTCTCTTGATGCAAGATTGGTGCACGGTTTGCACCTAATATAGCATAGGCATGGAAATCATTTTGGACGCACTCGAGGGGACTCCTAGGTGACGAGGCTCAAGTGGATGCTCGATTCGGTACGTTTGGAGATAGTGCTACTCTTGATGCAAGATTGGTACTCGGTTTGCGTCGAATGTGCCGTAGGCTCAGAAATAGTATTGGAGGCACCCGATGGAACTCCTAGGTGATGTGGGTCTTGTGGAATCTCGTTTTGATCTATTTTGAGACAGTGTAAGAATCGGTGCAAGATAGGTGCATGGTTTACACTGAACGTACCATAGGCATAGAAATGGTTTTGGACACACTCGATGGGACTCCTAGGTGACGAGGCTCAAGTGGAAGCTCGGTATGGTCCATTTGGAGATAGTGCTACTCTTGATGCATGATTGGTGCACGGTTTGCACCGAACATACCATAGGCATAGAAATCGATTTGGACGAACTCGATCAGACTCCTAGGTGACGAGGCTCAAGTGGAATCTCGGTTCGGTCTGTTTGGGGATAGTGCTTCTCTTGATGCAAGATTGGTGCACGGTTTGCACCAAATGTAGCATAGGCATGGAAATCGTTTTGGACGCACTCGAGGGGACTCCTAGGTGACGAGGCTCATGTGGATGCTCGATTCGGTACGTTTGGAGATAGTGCTACTCTTGATGCAAGATTGGTACTCGGTCTGCGTGGAATGTGCCGTTGGCTCGGAAATAGTATTGGAGGCACCCGATGGAACTCCTAGATGATGTGGGTCATGGGGAATCTCGTTTTGATATATTTTGAGACAGTGTTAGCATCGTTGCAAGATAGGTGCATGGTTTGCACTGAACGTACCATAGGCATAGAAATGGTTTTGGACACACTCGATGGGACTCCTAGGTGACGAGGCTCAAGTGGAAGCTCGGTACGGTCCATTTGGAGATAGTGCTACTCTTGATGCATTGGTGCACGGTTTGCGTCGAACGTACCGTAGGCTCAGAAATAGTATTGGAGGCACCCGATGGAACTCCTAGGTTACGTGGGTCATGTGGAATCTTGTTTCTATCTGTTTTGAAACAGTGTTAGCGTCGGTGCAAGATAGGTGCTCGGTTTGCGTCAAACGTACCATAGGTTCATAAATCATTTTAGAAGCACCCGCGGTACTCCTAGGTGATGAGGGTATGCTGGAGATCTGTTTGGTCCGTTTGGAGATAGTACTACAGAAGACAGGTGCACGGTTTGCATTGAACGTACCATAGGTCATAAATTGTTTTGGACGCATCCGATGGAACTCGTAAGTGACGTGGGTCGTGTGGAATCTCGTTTTAGTCCATTTGGAGATAGTGTTAGTGTCAGTGCAATGTTGGAGCATGGTTTGCACCGAACATACCATAGTCATAGAAATTGTTTTGGACGAACTCGATCAGACTCCTAGGTGACGAGGCTCAAGTGGAATCTCGGTTCGGTCTGTTTGGGGATAGTGCTTCTCTTGATGCAAGATTGGTGCACGGTTTGCACCAAATGTAGCATAGGCATGGAAATCGTTTTGGATGCACTCGAGGGGACTCCTAGGTGACGAGGCTCAAGTGGATGCTCAATTCGGTACGTTTGGAGATAGTGCTACTCTTGATGCAAGATTGGTACTCGGTTTGTGTGGAATGTGCCGAAGGCTTGGAAATTGTATTGGAGGCACCCGATGGAACTCCTAGATGATGTGGGTCATGTGGAATCTCATTTTGATATATTTTGAGACAGTGTAAGCATCGGTGCAAGATAGGTGCATGGTTTACACTGAACGTACCATAGGCATAGAAATGGTTTTGGACACACTCGATGGGACTCCTCGGTGACGAGGCTCAAGTGGAAGCTCGGTACAGTCCATTTGGAGATAGTGCTACTCTTGATGCACGACTCGGTGCACGGTTTGCGTCGAACGTACCATAGGCTCAGAAATAGTATTGGAGACACTCGATGGAACTCCTAGGTTACGTGGTTCATGTGGAAACTTTGTTTCGATCTGTTTTGAAACAGTATTAGCGTCGGTGCAAGATAGGTGCTCGGTTTGCGTCAAACGTACCATAGGTTCATAAATCATTTTAGAAGCACCCGTGGTACTCCTAGGTGACGAGGTATGGTGGAGATCTGTTTGGTCCATTTGGAGATAATGCTACAGAAGACAGGTGCACGGTTTGCATTGAACGTACCATAGGTCATAAATAGGTTTGGACGCACCCGATGCTACTCGTAAGTGACATGGGTCGTGTGGAATCTCGTTTTAGTCCATTTGGAGATAGTGTTAGTGTCAGTGCAAGGTTGGAGCACGGTTTGCACCGAACATACCATAGGCATAGAAATCGTTTTGGACGAACTCGATCAGACTCCTAGGTGACGAGGCTCAAGTGGAATCTCGGTTCGGTCTGTTTGGGGATAGTGCTTCTCTTGATGCAAGATTGGTGCACGGTTTGCAACAAATGTAGCATAGGCATGGAAATTGTTTTGGACGCACTCGAGGGGACTCCTAGGTGACGAGGCTCATGTGGATGCTCGATTCGGTACGTTTGGAGATAGTGCTACTCTTGATGCAAGATTGGTACTCGGTTTGCGTGGAATGTGCCGTAGGCTCGGAAATAGTATTGGAGGCACCCGATGGAACTCCTAGAGTATGTGGGTCATGTGGAATCTCGTTTTGATATATTTTGAGACAGTGTTAGCATCCGTGCAAGATAGGTGCATGGTTTGCACTGAACGTACCATAGGCATAGAAATGGTTTTGGACACACTCGATGGGACTCCTAGGTGACGACGCTCAAGTGGAAGCTCGGTACGGTCCATTTGGAGATAGTGCTACTCTTGATGCATGATTGGTGCACGGTTTGCGTTGAACGTACCATAGGCTCGGAAATAGTGTTGGAGGCACCCGATGGAACTCCTAGGTTACGTGGGTCATGTAGAATCTTGTTTTGATATGTTTTGAAACAGTGTTAGCGTCGGTGCAAGATAGGTGCTCGGTTTGCGTCAAATGTACAACATGTTCATAAATCATTTTAGAAACACCCGCGGTACTCCTAGGTGACGAGGGTATGGTGGAGATCTGTTTGGTTCGTTTGGAGATAATGCTAGAGAAGACAGGTGCACGATTTGCATTGAACATACCATAGGTCATAAATAGTTTTGGACGCACCCGATGGAACTCGTAAGTGACGTGGGTCATGTGGAATCTCGTTTTAGTCCATTTGGAGATAGTGTTAGTGTCAGTGCAAGGTTGGAGCATGGTTTGCACCGAACATACCATAGGCATAGAAATCTTTTTGGACGAACTCGATCAGACTCCTAGGTGACGAGGCTCAAGTGGAATCTCGGTTCGGTCCTTTTGGGGATAGTGCTTCTCTCGATGCAAGATTGGTGCACGGTTTGCACCTAATATAGCATAGGCATGGAAATCATTTTGGACGCACTCGAGGGGACTCCTAGGTGACGAGGCTCAAGTGGATGCTCGATTCGGTACGTTTGGAGATAGTGCTACTCTTGATGCAAGATTGGTACTCGGTTTGCGTGGAATGTGCCGTTGGCTCGGAAATAGTATTGGAGGCACCCGATGGAACTCCTAGATGATGTGGATCATGGGGAATCTCGTTTTGATATATTTTGAGACAGTGTTAGCATCGTTGCAAGATAGGTGCATGGTTTGCACTGAACGTACCATAGGCATAGAAATGGTTTTGGACACACTCGATGGGACTCCTAGGTGACGAGGCTCAAGTGGAAGCTCGGTATGGTCCATTTGGAGATAGTGCTACTCTTGATGCATTGGTGCACGGTTTGCGTCGAACGTACCGTAGGCTCAGAAATAGTATTGGAGGCACCCGATGGAACTCCTAGGTTACGTGGGTCATGTGGAATCTTGTTTCTATCTGTTTTGAAACAGAGTTAGCGTCGGTGCAAGATAGGTGCTCGGTTTGCGTCAAACGTACCATAGGTTCATATATCATTTTAGAAGCACCCGTGGTACTCCAGGTGACGAGGGTATGCTGGAGATCTGTTTGGTCCGTTTGGAGATAGTACTACAGAAGACAGGTGCACGGTTTGCATTGAACGTACCATAGGTCATAAATTGTTTTGGACGCATCCGATGGAACTCGTAAGTGACGTGGGTCGTGTGGAATCTCGTTTTAGTCCATTTGGAGATAGTGTTTGTGTCAGTGCAATGTTGGAGCACGGTTTGCACCGAACATACCATAGTCATAGAAATCGTTTTGGACGAACTCGATCAGACTCCTAGGTGACGAGGCTCAAGTGGAATCTCGGTTCGGTCTGTTTGGGGATAGTGCTTCTCTTGATGCAAGATTGGTGCACGGTTTGCACCAAATGTAGCATAGGCATGGAAATCATTTTGGATGCACTCGAGGGGACTCCTAGGTGACGAGGCTCAAGTGGATGCTCAATTCGGTACGTTTGGAGATAGTGCTACTCTTGATGCAAGATTGGTACTCGGTTTGTGTGGAATGTGCCGTAGGCTTGGAAATAGTATTGGAGGCACCCGATGGAACTCCTAGATGATGTGGGTCATGTGGAATCTCATTTTGATATATTTTGAGACAGTGTAAGCATCGGTGCAAGATAGGTGCATGGTTTACACTGAACGTACCATAGGCATAGAAATGGTTTTGGACACACTCGATGGGACTCCTCGGTGACGAGGCTCAAGTGGAAGCTCGGTACAGTCCATTTGGAGATAGTGCTACTCTTGATGCATGACTCGGTGCACGGTTTGCGTCGAACATACCATAGGCTCAGAAATAGTATTGGAGACACTCGATGGAACTCCTAGGTTACGTGGGTCATGTGGAAACTTTGTTTCGATCTGTTTTGAAACAGTGTTAGCGTCGGTGCAAGATAGGTGCTCGGTTTGCGTCAAACGTACCATAGGTTCATAAATCATTTTAGAAGCACCCGCGGTACTCCTAGGTGACGAGGGTATGCTGGAGATCTGTTTGGTCCGTTTGGAGATAGTACTACAGAAGACAGGTGCACGGTTTGCATTGAACGTACCATAGGTCATAAATTGTTTTGGACGCATCCGATGGAACTCGTAAGTGACGTGGGTCGTGTGGAATCTCGTTTTAGTCCATTTGGAGATAGTGTTAGTGTCAGTGCAAGGTTGGAGCACGGTTTGCACCGAACATACCATAGGCATAGAAATCGTTTTGGATGAACTCGATCAGACTCCTAGGTGACGAGGCTCAAGTGGAATCTCGGTTCGGTCTGTTTGGGGATAGTGCTTCTCTTGATGCAAGATTGGTGCACGGTTTGCAACAAATGTAGCATAGGCATGGAAATCGTTTTGGACGCAATCGAGGGGACTCCTAGGTGACGAGGCTCATGTGGATGCTCGATTCGGTACGTTTGGAGATAGTGCTACCCTTGATGCAAGATTGGTACTCGGTTTGCATGGAATGTGCCGTAGGCTCGGAAATAGTATTGGAGGCACCCGATGGAACTCCTAGATGATGTGGGTCATGTGGAATCTCGTTTTGATATATTTTGAGACAGTGTTAGCATCCGTGCAAGATAGGTGCATGGTTTGCACTGAACGTACCATAGGCATAGAAATGGTTTTGGACACACTCGATGGGACTCCTAGGTGACGACGCTAAGTGGAAGCTCGGTACGGTCCATTTGGAGATAGTGCTACTCTTGATGCATGATTGGTGCACGGTTTGCGTTGAACGTACCATAGGCTCGGAAATAGTGTTGGAAGCACCCGATGGAACTCCTAGGTTACGTGGGTGATGTGGAATCTTGTTTTGATATGTTTTGAAACAGTGTTAGCGTCGGTGCAAGATAGGTGCTCGGTTTGCGTCAAATGTACAACATATTCATAAATCATTTTAGAAGCACCCGCGGTACTCCTAGGTGACGAGGGTATGGTGGAGATCTGTTTGGTCCGTTTGGAGATAATGCTACAGAAGACAGGTGCACGGTTTGCATTGAACATACCATAGGTCATAAATGGTTTTGGACGCACCCGATGGAACTCGTAAGTGACGTGGGTCATGTGGAATCTCGTTTTAGTCCATTTGGAGATAGTGTTAGTGTCAGTGCAAGGTTGGAGCATGGTTTGCACCGAACATACCATAGGCATAGAAATCTTTTTGGACGAACTCGATCAGACTCCTAGGTGACGAGGCTCAAGTGGAATCTCGGTTCGGTCCTTTTGGGGATAGTGCTTCTCTCGATGCAAGATTGGTGCACGGTTTGCACCTAATATAGCATAGGCATGGAAATCATTTTGGACGCACTCGAGGGGACTCCTAGGTGACGAGGCTCAAGTGGATGCTCGATTCGGTACGTTTGGGGATAGTGCTACTCTTGATGCAAGATTGGTACTCGGTTTGCGTGGAATGTGCCGTTGGCTCAGAAATAGTATTGGAGGCACCCGATGGAACTCCTAGATGATGTGGGTCATGGGGAATCTCGTTTTGATATATTTTGAGACAGTGTTAGCATCGTTGCAAGATAGGTGCACGGTTTGCACTGAACGTACCATAGGCATAGAAATGGTTTTGGACACACTCGATGGGACTCCTAGGTGACGAGGCTCAAGTGGAAGCTCGGTACGGTCCATTTGGAGATAGTGCTACTCTTGATGCATTGGTGCACGGTTTGCGTCGAACGTACCGTAGGCTCAGAAATAGTATTGGAGGCACCCGATGGAACTCCTGGTTACGTGGGTCATGTGGAATCTTGTTTCTATCTGTTTTGAAACAGTGTTAGCGTCGGTGCAAGATAGGTGCTCGGTTTGCGTCAAACATACCATAGGTTCATAAATCATTTTAGAAGCACCCGCGGTACTTCAGGTGACGAGGGTATGCTGGAGATCTGTTTGGTCCGTTTGGAGATAGTACTACAGAAGACAGGTGCACGGTTTGCATTGAACGTACCATAGGTCATAAATTGTTTTGGACGCATCCGATGGAACTCGTAAGTGACGTGGGTCGTGTGGAATCTCGTTTTAGTCCATTTGGAGATAGTGTTAGTGTCAGTGCAATGTTGGAGCACGGTTTGCACCGAACATACCAGTCATAGAAATCGTTTTGGACGAACTCGATCAGACTCCTAGGTGACGAGGCTCAAGTGGAATCTCGGTTCGGTCTGTTTGGGGATAGTGCTTCTCTTGATGCAAGATTGGTGCACGGTTTGCACCAAATGTAGCATAGGCATGGAAATCGTTTTAGATGCACTCGAGGGGACTCCCAGGTGACGAGGCTCAAGTGGATGCTCAATTTGGTACGTTTGGAGATAGTGCTACTCTTGATGCAAGATTGGTACTCGGTTTGTGTGGAATGTGCCGTAGGCTTGGAAATAGTATTGGAGGCACCCGATGGAACTCCTAGATGATGTGGGTCATGTGGAATCTCATTTTGATATATTTTGAGACAGTGTAAGCATCGGTGCAAGATAGGTGCATGGTTTACACTGAACGTACCATAGGCATAGAAATGGTTTTGGACACACTCGATGGGACTCCTCGGTGACGAGGCTCAAGTGGAAGCTCGGTACAGTCCATTTGCAGATAGTGCTACTCTTGATGCATGACTCGGTGCACGGTTTGCGTCGAACGTACCATAGGCTCAGAAATAGTATTGGAGACACTCGATGGAACTCCTAGGTTACGTGGGTCATGTGGAAACTTTGTTTCGATCTGTTTTGAAACAGTGTTAGCGTCGGTGCAAGATAGGTGCTCGGTTTGCGTCAAACGTACCATAGGTTCATAAATCATTTTAGAAGCACCCGTGGTACTCCTGGGTGACGAGGTATGGTGGAGATCTGTTTGGTCCATTTGGAGATAATGCTACAGAAGACAGGTGCACGGTTTGCATTGAACGTACCATAGGTCATAAATAGGTTTGGACGCACTCGATGGAACTCGTAAGTGACATGGGTCGTGTGGAATCTTGTTTTAGTCCATTTGGAGATAGTGTTAGTGTCAGTGCAAGGTTGGAGCACGGTTTGCACCGAACATACCATTAGCATAGAAATCGTTTTGGACGAACTCGATCAGACTCCTAGGTGACGAGGCTCAAGTGGAATCTCGGTTTGGTCTGTTTGGGGATAGTGCTTCTCGTGATGCAAGATTGGTGCACGGTTTGCAACAAATGTAGCATAGGCATGGAAATCGTTTTGGACGCACTCGAGGGTCTCCTAGGTGACGAGGCTCATGTGGATGCTCGATTCGGTACGTTTGGAGATAGTGCTACTCTTGATGCAAGATTGGTACTCGGTTTGCGTGGAATGTGCCGTAGGCTCGGAAATAGTATTGGAGGCACCCGATGGAACTCCTAGATGATGTGGGTCATGTGGAATCTCGTTTTGATATATTTTGAGACAGTGTTAGCATCCGTGCAAGATAGGTGCATGGTTTGCACTGAACGTTCCATAGGCATAGAAATGGTTTTGGACACACTCGATGGGACTCCTAGGTGACGACGCTCAAGTGGAAGCTCGGTACCGTCCATTTGGAGATAGTGCTACTCTTGATGCATGATTGGTGCGCGGTTTGCGTTGAACGTACCATAGGCTCGGCAATAGTGTTGGAGGCACCCGATGGAACTCCTAGGTTACGTGGGTCATGTGGAATCTTGTTTTGATATGTTTTGAAACAGTGTTAGCGTCGGTGCAAGATAGGTGCTCGGTTTGCGTCAAATGTACAACATGTTCATAAATCATTTCAGAAGCACCCGCGGTACTCCTAGGTGACGAGGGTATGGTGGAGATCTGTTTGGTCCGTTTGGAGATAATGCTAGAGAAGATAGGTGCACGGTTTGCATTGAACATACCATAGGTCATAAATAGTTTTGGACGCACCCGATGGAACTCGTAAGTGACGTGGGTCGTGTGGAATCTCGTTTTAGTCCATTTGGAGATAGTGTTAGTGTCAGTGCAAGGTTGGAGCATGGTTTGCACCGAACATACCATAGGCATAGAAATCTTTTTGGACGAACTCGATCAGACTCCTAGGTGACGAGGCTCAAGTGGAATCTCGGTTCGGTCCTTTTGGGGATAGTGCTTCTCTCGATGCAAGATTGGTGCACGGTTTGCACCTAATATAGCATAGGCATGCAAATCATTTTGGACGCACTCGAGGGGACTCCTAGGTGACGAGGCTCAAGTGGATGCTCGATTCGGTACGTTTGGAGATAGTGCTACTCTTGATGCAAGATTGGTACTCGGTTTGCGTCGAATGTGCCGTAGGCTCATAAATAGTATTGGAGGCACCCGATGGAACTCCTAGGTGATGTGGGTCTTGTGGAATCTCGTTTTGATCTATTTTGAGACAGTGTTAGCATCGGTGCAAGATAGGTGCATGGTTTGCACTAAACGTACCATAGGCATAGAAATGATTTTGGACACACTCGATGGGACTCCTAGGTGACGAGGCTCAAGTGGAAGCTCGGTACGATCCATTTGGAGATAATGCTACTCTTGATGCATGATTGGTGCACGGTTTGCGTCGAACGTACCGTAGGCTCAGAAATAGTGTTGGAGGCACCCGATGGAACTCCTAGGTTACGTGGGTCATGTGGAATCTTTGTTTGGAAATAGTATTGGAGGCACCCGATGGAACTCCTAGGTTACGTGGGTCATGTGGAATCTTTGTTTCGATCTGTTTTGAAATAGTGTTAGCGTCGGTGCAAGATAGTTGCTCGGTTTGCGTCAAACGTACCGTAGGTTCATAAATCATTTTAGAAGCACCCGCGGTACTCCTAGGTGACGAGGGTATGGTGGAGATTTGTTTGGTCTGTTTGGAGATAATGCTACAGAAGACAGGTGCACAGTTTGCATTGAACGTGTAACACCCCAAGCGCCACAAAAGCCCAGGATGTCACTAACATCCCTTCCCTCGTGCCAAATTCTAAAAATTCGGTAACATAAACCCATGAACAAAGTGTAACGCAGAAGCAACAACGAGAACAAAACTATAAATAAGTAAACCTCCAACTTAAATGTTTTTTTATTAAACCCTGAAGGATCACCATGAAGTTAAACTAAGTTTATTACAACAAACCAAGAGTGGCATATTTTATCTAAATGTGGGTGAAACCGTGAAGATGTGCCGCTAATCCCATCCCTTCAAGCAAAGCATCCAATCAAGCACCTGGAAAGATAGAGGGGTGAGAATAAATCTCAGCAAGCAAACTACCTGAACATGTCATTCATACTACAATTTAATTAGACATCGATTTAATCATAGAAGAATGTACAACATGTGAAACATAATAATTAATAGTCAATTTATTTATCTAATGACATTGCCATAAAGAAGTTACCAACATTACACAAGATATCCAACAAAATTTCCATAAAGAAGTAAAGGGTGCGATATACCATAAATAAACCACCTCCATATATGATTAAATTAATTCTCCTCATAATAAAAATAATACTCCTCATCTCCACTTCATGCCAACAAAAAATTCAAGACATATAAACCACAAAGAGTGCAAATGCAATGCATATGCATGTCTCCTGCCTGCATACCCAACAAGGTATGGAGCTGCATCGTACCCCTCCTCGGGCAACGTACGATGTTGTACCGGTACAGTCGTGACCATAGGTCAACGACATAATCCACAAGAGCACTCCGGAATAGTCATATAACTTTCTCACCGACCTGGCTCAGAGCACTCCGGAATAGTTATATGACTTTCTCACCGACCTGGCTCGATGCACATGCTCATGACAAGAATGCATATGATGCATTGACATGACTCAACGGCAACAGTACTTACCACATATGCCATATACATCCACAACCATAAACATACCACTTACCTCATGAAGAAAGATTACTTACCACATATGTCACATGTCTCCATATAAACATAAAACATATCACTTACCTTTCGATGGTAGACAAATGAGATCCAACAATTTTGATCATAGCATATAAAGGATATGTTAATTATAATAGTTATATCATCTTGATTCAATTAATGTTATGATAGGGTGTAGGTAGAATAAACAACACGTCAAGCTGTAGCAACCACCGCTACGTTTACTTGCCTCAAAACGATGATGCAAGAATATGAGCTAAAAACGATCCAAAGGCGCACCACCTGTTCAAACATCCTCACCTTAGAAAACATACCCATACAAACATTCACAAATGATAAATAAAACACTTCTACGCCTATGCTATCGTTTTCCTCAAAATAGCAACCAAACAACCAACTAACAGCAGCAACCCTTCTTCACATTTTTGGCATGGATAAATTACATGTTCAAAAATTATGAAACTTTTAAAGAAGATTAAAAAAACCATTATATACGACTTTTATATAAAACAATCTAGCACATGAGATTTCCAAGATAGCATAAACTACCTCTGAACATAACTGAATATTTGTGACAACCAAAACAGGACAGAAAATTCTAAAATTAATAACTAGACATATATTGACTCAAAAATTATAAAAATTACCAATCTGAAAACCTTAACTAATAGTGTACAACTTTTATGTTATAACATTTAGATTTTGAAGATCCTAAGATACACAAATCAAAACTGCAAAGCAACTGAACACTTTTGTCGACTGAACAATAATAGATCAGTAAAACAATCATAACTCAAGGTATGTTGATCCAAAGTTAATGATCTTTAACAATATGGAAAGCATATGAAATTACCCACAACTTTCATTCAGATCACATGATTCAGGACTTAAGATATCTTAAAATGGAATGCATCTACTGCTGTTCAGAATTCTGACAGCATAAATGTGACATCAAACAACAGTCATATCTCTCAATTTATAAGGGATATAAACGTGTTATCAACACCAAAAGAAAGATACTGAAATATACTACTTGATTATAATTTTTATATGATTTTTGGATAAATAAAAACAGTGCTAAACAGCACCCAACCATGACTGCACAATCCAGAAAAAACAGCAGAGCCCAATTCGAGATTAGAACCCTAAACCCGTCAACTAATCAAACGAATACGATAAACTCTAGCATGGATTTCACATCAATACAGTAGGGAGAAGTGAGATCTTACCCTAAACAGCGAATGCCACAAGGACCCGCAACGATTAACCTCCCGTTTAACCCCTTCTTCCTTATGGCGATTCCCGCTACTACACCTTCCGCTGTCTCGATCTACTCCACAAGCGTCATCGCTATCATGGACAGCAAGAGGAAGTATGGAATTGAGGGCAAAACAAGAAGAGAAGAAGAGGACCAACCAGTTTTGAGAGAGGAATGAACACGACGACGAACAGCAATCAAGCCCTAACTCTCTCCCTCTCCTCTCTTCTCAATCCTTCGGTCTTCTCTTGTTTTTCTCCGATGCGTGAGAGAGGCGGCGGCTCAATAGATGAAGGGGATTAGGTTTTGTGGGAAGGGATGAGAAAAGGCATGCAACAAAAGGTTGGTCAGGTACTGTAGCGTCGCCACAGTAACCGTGCTCCTGTTTACATTGTTTTTTTTTCTTCCAATCTTCCAATGAACATAACTTGTTGAGCTGAACTCCAATTAACACGTATGAGTAGTGAAACAGAAAGCATTCGACGAGCTCTAAGCATCTATGATATTTGATCATCCATCCAAGCTACGTATAAAAAATTATTTTTTTGCCACTCATTAAAAACTTTCGTTGAACCTTTTGCCACTTTACGCTTTCTAATACACAAAATGTATTTTGGGGTATTACATTCTACCCCCCTTAAAAAGAATTCATCCCCGAATTCAACCACTTCAAAGTACAACTAATGAATTAGGCACATATCCACCAATACACATATTGATTAACAACACGACGTATCAAGCAAGGATCTACTACTATATTAATAAAATAGTTCAACCATGGACTGACTTCTCCATGGAACTACTATTTGACCAATAAAGCACTCAACTACAAAGACAGGACTGAAGAACGTCTATCTACTCTCAGCTCGGAAATCCAGATCTTCCAATTCGAGATTAACTTAGCAAGTGAGGCATGCTTCATCAGTTACCAATCCCAAAAAAACTTCCATTCACACAACATATATCGATACAAACTACAAACCATGACCAAAAGACTTCTCCTCTCTAGTAAACTAAAAACACAAAAGAGGAAATGGCTCATCTATTGGCCATGGAGAACCCCGCCATGAACCACTGCAATTCAAGCCTTGATCATCACAAAAATAGTTCAACAGTGTGGCACTGTGCCAGTTTAGCTAATAATGTCAACATGACTGCTACATCTATAGCCTGATCACCACTCAACTTGGCTAACTCCTAAACTGCTCAAAAGCAAAAGATAGGCTTTATGGCCATTAGAACAATAAGAGCATTAAAGAAAACTTGGCCTCTTAGGCATTAAGAAAACACTTTTAACATCAGCCAACACACATCATATGCATAGTGTTAGACACCATGTTTCAAACAACAATAGCTCACTCCACAACATGCCTACAACACTACAAGAAAATTCTCTTACACTTCAATTGTGTCCTACTCTATTCACACATCTGTGGTCAGCATAAAGAAGCCATTATTCTAGTGTAGAACCCTACATCATGTGTGCCAAGCAAAAAAAATGTGGTCACCCTACTCTGTAGAAAAAGGAGCACCATGGCTCACCACTCCGGTATCAAAAGAAATTAGCTAAGAAAACATGATAAGATGCCTATCCACCCATCACTCAACTATTCGCACCATTATGCATATATAGAGTTGGGTCACAACCCTTACACCTAGGCGATCCACACTTAGCAATGCAAAGAGCTATTGTGGGAGGGGCTCTACTCAACTTATCAGCACTGCCATGCACTCTATTATTTTTATAGCACTTATTGGGTACTACAAACTACAACTAATTCAAAAGCCCTAGAACATCATCACCACTCAATCATTAATATTGGCAACACTTTTCACCAATTAATGGAACACCAAGGTTCTGAACCATTCAAGAATATGAATATAAAAGGTAAAGTATGTATAAACAACAAAATATACATAATTAAAGAGATAAACAAGATGAACATAAACATCATGTTAAGCTTAACAAGCTCATGAAAACAAAAAATGAGGCTTAAATCAACCAACTTATCCAACTTTGCTATTCATGCACTTGCAAACCAACATGACTTCTATAGCTTATTGGCCACATCACTTAGTCAATAGAAAACATACTCAAACCAAGGCATAGACTTTAAGGCAAATTATAACAAAATACTCATGCCATAGAGCACAATAAAGACATGGCTTCAAGCAAACACTTCACGCCAAACATTACTAGCGCAAGCTAACATACATGGATACTAGGAATTTGATAACCAGCATGTTCTCCACAAAAAAAAACACATGATTGTATCTAACCCTCAAAACCACTTGTAACTCTTTCTATGTACTTCTATCACTAAATCAATATGATCTGCACAAGGTTACAACTACACCACAAGAAAAAAAATCCTACACCATTCTAGGGTCAGGCTTAAAAGTCGCAACAGCCACATATAGGGCAAGGCACGCAAACGATCCACCAATCCGAAATATGTCGAGAGAGAATAGCCAAAGTGCACGGTATGGGGGCCAATCCACCCGTCACTCCACTATTTTCTTCGAATATGGATAGTTGGGTCGCAACCTATCTCTCAGGCAATCCTCATATAGTAGTACAGAAAAAGCATTGTGGGGGCCCTCCACTCCGCCAATCAGTACCACTAGACTACAGCTAATCTATGAGTTTTCGAAAACCTTTTACCATCAACAAAACCAAAAGGAACATTTCAGCATCCTCATAGCTCAAGCACTCACATCTACAACACCTTTTAAGGTACAGTCACGAACAAACATCATCCTAAAAAACTAGATAATCATATACTTGTAGGAATAAAGAAGCATTACTGTCCAGATTTGGGCAGATTCTGACATCCAACTTTGAACATCTATATCTAGAGTTCTAGAAAACCAAAAGTTATGTTTTTAACATTTTGGAAATGTTATGAAAAGCACTACAACTCTTTATTTGTCATCAAGAGATGATTTACAATTTAGCTTACTCAAACAGGTACAACATTGCAGCACTGCATAGAAAGCAAGCAAAACCTGACAGGGAATTTGTAAAACCTATAACTCCTAGACCTGTTGTCCTAAAATCATGAAATTTTAGGAACACCAAGATATACAAGTTATCTACAACTTTTGTATTCAACATATCTACAGAAAACATCATTTGCATCACAAAATTATTACCACAACAGAAACTGCACATCCAGCCATTTTCTGCACATAAGTAAAACAGATCCTAACTTGATTCATTAACAAGATTATGTATGTACAACTAATTACATGGCTCACCAACTACTATTATCATAGTTAATTATCATTATTCATAGTTAGCATAAAAAGCACACTAAACATGTTTATATGCATGGAGGTCACAAAGTGATGCTTATCTCTCATTTCCCTTTACTAGGCACTCGTTTACCAAGTAGCAAACATGAGCAACACACAAGGAAATGTAACCTGCCCCAAGGAAATTTAGCGCTGGTCTTCACCACATACAAACATTCTCAACATTCACATAACTATCATCTCATTCAAAGTTAAAGAAGGATTAGAGTCTCGCATAAACAACCTATATTCATTATTGTGGTACTTAACAAAGAGAGCATCATAACAAGCCATCTTAAGGTTTGACCAAAACTAGCATAACTCAACAACATCTCCAAGTTAGTCTAAGCAAGTGAGCACCAAAAGTATTAAGCATGAACAACATATGGCAACATCAATTAAAGACTATGTAAACAAAACAAATAAAATTAGCGCTTAACTCAAAATTAACAATAGCAATGGTATACAACATAAACGTCAAGGAAAGTTAAGCAAAAGCAAACACCTCAATCTCAACAGGCATAACTACAACCACGATATACACAAACAGGCAAGTGCATCAAATTCAGGCAAGTCATAGCCTAAGAAAACAACTATGAATAAGTAACAACAAAGTATAAGCAATGATAATCAAACTCATACCCAATCTATACGTGCAAGTGTGTCAAATTAATCATTAGTTTCCGAGAATCCATAGCCTAAGCTTTGATACCAACTGTAACACCCCAAGCGCCACAAAAGCCCAGGATGTCACTAACATCCCTTCCCTCGTGCCAAATTCTAAAAATTCGGTAACATAAACCCATGAACAAAGTGTAACGCAGAAGCAACAACGAGAACAAAACTATAAATAAGTAAACCTCCAACTTAAATGTTTTTTTATTAAACCCTGAAGGATCACCATGAAGTTAAACTAAGTTTATTACAACAAACCAAGAGTGGCATATTTTATCTAAATGTGGGTGAAACCGTGAAGATGTGCCGCTAATCCCATCCCTTCAAGCAAAGCATCCAATCAAGCACCTGGAAAGATAGAGGGGTGAGAATAAATCTCAGCAAGCAAACTACCTGAACATGTCATTCATACTACAATTTAATTAGACATCGATTTAATCATAGAAGAATGTACAACATGTGAAACATAATAATTAATAGTCAATTTATTTATCTAATGACATTGCCATAAAGAAGTTACCAACATTACACAAGATATCCAACAAAATTTCCATAAAGAAGTAAAGGGTGCGATATACCATAAATAAACCACCTCCATATATGATTAAATTAATTCTCCTCATAATAAAAATAATACTCCTCATCTCCACTTCATGCCAACAAAAAATTCAAGACATATAAACCACAAAGAGTGCAAATGCAATGCATATGCATGTCTCCTGCCTGCATACCCAACAAGGTATGGAGCTGCATCGTACCCCTCCTCGGGCAACGTACGATGTTGTACCGGTACAGTCGTGACCATAGGTCAACGACATAATCCACAAGAGCACTCCGGAATAGTCATATAACTTTCTCACCGACCTGGCTCAGAGCACTCCGGAATAGTTATATGACTTTCTCACCGACCTGGCTCGATGCACATGCTCATGACAAGAATGCATATGATGCATTGACATGACTCAACGGCAACAGTACTTACCACATATGCCATATACATCCACAACCATAAACATACCACTTACCTCATGAAGAAAGATTACTTACCACATATGTCACATGTCTCCATATAAACATAAAACATATCACTTACCTTTCGATGGTAGACAAATGAGATCCAACAATTTTGATCATAGCATATAAAGGATATGTTAATTATAATAGTTATATCATCTTGATTCAATTAATGTTATGATAGGGTGTAGGTAGAATAAACAACACGTCAAGCTGTAGCAACCACCGCTACGTTTACTTGCCTCAAAACGATGATGCAAGAATATGAGCTAAAAACGATCCAAAGGCGCACCACCTGTTCAAACATCCTCACCTTAGAAAACATACCCATACAAACATTCACAAATGATAAATAAAACACTTCTACGCCTATGCTATCGTTTTCCTCAAAATAGCAACCAAACAACCAACTAACAGCAGCAACCCTTCTTCACATTTTTGGCATGGATAAATTACATGTTCAAAAATTATGAAACTTTTAAAGAAGATTAAAAAAACCATTATATACGACTTTTATATAAAACAATCTAGCACATGAGATTTCCAAGATAGCATAAACTACCTCTGAACATAACTGAATATTTGTGACAACCAAAACAGGACAGAAAATTCTAAAATTAATAACTAGACATATATTGACTCAAAAATTATAAAAATTACCAATCTGAAAACCTTAACTAATAGTGTACAACTTTTATGTTATAACATTTAGATTTTGAAGATCCTAAGATACACAAATCAAAACTGCAAAGCAACTGAACACTTTTGTCGACTGAACAATAATAGATCAGTAAAACAATCATAACTCAAGGTATGTTGATCCAAAGTTAATGATCTTTAACAATATGGAAAGCATATGAAATTACCCACAACTTTCATTCAGATCACATCAAGAGATTCAGGACTTAAGATATCTTAAAATGGAATGCATCTACTGCTGTTCAGAATTCTGACAGCATAAATGTGACATCAAACAACAGTCATATCTCTCAATTTATAAGGGATATAAACGTGTTATCAACACCAAAAGAAAGATACTGAAATATACTACTTGATTATAATTTTTATATGATTTTTGGATAAATAAAAACAGTGCTAAACAGCACCCAACCATGACTGCACAATCCAGAAAAAACAGCAGAGCCCAATTCGAGATTAGAACCCTAAACCCGTCAACTAATCAAACGAATACGATAAACTCTAGCATGGATTTCACATCAATACAGTAGGGAGAAGTGAGATCTTACCCTAAACAGCGAATGCCACAAGGACCCGCAACGATTAACCTCCCGTTTAACCCCTTCTTCCTTATGGCGATTCCCGCTACTACACCTTCCGCTGTCTCGATCTACTCCACAAGCGTCATCGCTATCATGGACAGCAAGAGGAAGTATGGAATTGAGGGCAAAACAAGAAGAGAAGAAGAGGACCAACCAGTTTTGAGAGAGGAATGAACACGACGACGAACAGCAATCAAGCCCTAACTCTCTCCCTCTCCTCTCTTCTCAATCCTTCGGTCTTCTCTTGTTTTTCTCCGATGCGTGAGAGAGGCGGCGGCTCAATAGATGAAGGGGATTAGGTTTTGTGGGAAGGGATGAGAAAAGGCACGCAACAAAAGGTTGGTCAGGTACTGTAGCGTCGCCACAGTAACCGTGCTCCTGTTTACATTGTTTTTTTTTCTTCCAATCTTCCAATGAACATAACTTGTTGAGCTGAACTCCAATTAACACGTATGAGTAGTGAAACAGAAAGCATTCGACGAGCTCTAAGCATCTATGATATTTGATCATCCATCCAAGCTACGTATAAAAAATTATTTTTTTGCCACTCATTAAAAACTTTCGTTGAACCTTTTGCCACTTTACGCTTTCTAATACACAAAATGTATTTTGGGGTATTACAGAACGTACCATAGGTCATAAATAGTTTTGGACGCACCCGATGGAACTCGTAAGTGACGTGGGTCGTGTGGAATCTCGTTTTAGTCCATTTGGAGATAGTGTTAGTGTCAGTGCAAGGTTGGAGCACGGTTTGCACCGTACATACCATAGGCATAGACATCGTTTTGGACGAACTCAATCAGACTCCTAGGTGACGAGGCTCAAGTGGAATCTCGGTTCGGTCCTTTTGGGGATAGTGCTTCTCTTGATGCAAGATTGGTGCACGGTTTGCACCTAATGTAGCATAGGCATGCTAATCGTTTTGGACGCACTCGAGGGGACTCTTAGGTGACGTGGCTCAAGCGGATACTTGATTCGGTACGTTTGGAGATAGTGCTACTCTTGATGCAATATTGGTACTCGGTTTGCGACGAATGTGTCGTAGGCTCAGAAATAGTATTGGAGGCACCCGATGGAAGTCCTAGACGATGTGGGTCATGTGGAATCTCGTTTTGATCTATTTTGAGACAGTGTTAGCATCGGTGCAAGATAGGTGCACGGTTTGCACTGAACGTGCCATAGTCATAGAATTGGTTTTAGGCGCACTCGATGGGACTCCTAGGTGACGAGGCTCAAGTGGAAGCTCGGTACGATCCATTTGGAGATAGTGCTACTCTTGATGCATGATTGGTGCACGGTTTGCGTCAAACGTACCGTAGGCTCGGAAATAGTATTGGAGGCACCCGATGGAACTCCTAGGTTATGTGGGTCATGTGGAATCTTTGTTTCGATCTGTTTTGAAATAGTGTTAGCGTCGGTGCAAGATAGGTGCTCGGTTGGCGTAAAACGTACCATAGGTTCATAAATCGTTTTAGAAGCACCCGCGGCACTCCTAGGTGACGAGGGTATGGTGGAGATCTGTTTGGTCCGTTTGGAGATAATGCTATAGAAGACAGGTGCACAGTTTGCATTGAACGTACCATAGGTCATAAATAGTTTTGGACGCACCCGATGGAACTCATAAGTGACGTGGGTCGTGTGGAATCTCGTTTTAGTCCATTTGGAGATAGTGTTAGTGTCAGTGCAAGGTTGGAGCACGGTTTGCACTGAACATACCATAGGCATAGAAATCGTTTTCGACGAACTCGATCAGACTCCTAGGTGATGAGGCTCAAGGGGAATCTCAGTTCGGTCCTTTTGGGGATAGAGCTTCTCTCGATGCAAGATTGGTGCACGGTTTGCACCTAATGTAGCAATGGCATGGAAATCATTTTGGACGCACTCGAGGGGACTCCTAGGTGACGAGGCTCAAGTGAATGCTCGATTCGGTACGTTTGGAGATAGTGCTACTCTCGATGCAAGATTGGTACTCGGTTTGCGTCGAATGTGCCGTAGGCTCAGAAATAGTATTGGAGGCTCCCGATGGAACTCCTAGGTGATGTGGATCTTGTGGAATCTCGTTTTGATCTATTTTAAGACAGTGTTAGCATCGGTGCAAGACAGGTGCATGGTTTGCACTGAACATACCATAGGCATAGAAATGGTTTTGGACACACTCGATGGGACTCCTAGGTGACGAGGCTCAAGTGGCAGCTCGGTACGGTCCATTTGGAGATAGTGCTACTCTTGATGCATGATTTGTGCACGGTTTGCGTCGAACGTACCGTAGGCTCGGAAATAGTATTGGAGGCACCCGATGGAACTCCTAGGTTACGTGGGTCATGTGGAATCTTTGTTTCGATCTATTTTGAAACAGTGTTAGCGTCGGGGCAAGATAGGTGCTCGGTTTGCGTCAAACATACCATAGGTTCATAAATCGTTTTAGAAGCACCCGCGGTACTCCTAGGTGATGAGGGTATGGTGGAGATCTGTTTGGTCCGTTTGGAGATAATGCTACAGAAGACAGGTGCACGGTTTGCATTGAACATACCATAGGTCATCAATAGTTTTGGACGCACCCGATGGAACTCGTAAGTGACGTGGGTCGTGTGGAATCTTGTTTTAGTCCATTTGGAGATAGTGTTAGTGTTAGTGCAAGGTTGGAGCAGGTTTGAACTGAACATACCATAGGCATAGACATCGTTTTGGACGAACTCGATCAGACTCCTAGGTGACGAGGCTCAAGTGGAATCTCGGTTCGGTCCTTTTGGGGACAGTGCTTCTCTTGATGCAAGATTGGTGCACGGTTTGCACTTAATGTAGCATAGGCATGCAAATCGTTTTGGACGCACTCGAGGGGACTCCTAGGTGACGAGGCTCAAGTGGATGCTCGATTTGGTACGTTTGGAGACAGTGCTACTCTTGATGCAATATTGGTACTCGGTTTGCGTCGAATGTGTCGTTGGCTCGGAAATACTATTGGAGGCACCTGATGGAAGTCCTAGATGATGTGGGTCATGTGGAATCTCGTTTTGATATATTTTGAGACAGTGTTAGCATCGGTGCAAGATAGGTGCACGGTTTGCACTGAACGTACCATAGGCATAGAAATGGTTTTAGGCGCACTCGATGGGACTCCTAGGTGACGAGGCTCAAGTGGAAGCTCAGTACGGTCCATTTGGAGATACTGCTAATCGTGATGCATGATTGGTGCACGGTTTGCGTCGAACGTAACGTAGGCTCGCAAATAGTATTGGAGGCACCCGATGGAACTCCTAGGTTACGTGGGTCATGTGGAATCTTATTTTGATCTGTTTTGAAACAGTGTTAGCGTCGCTACAAGATAGGTGCTCGGTTTGCGTCAAACGTACCATAGGTTCATAAATCGTTTTAGAAACACTCGCGGTACTCCTAGGTGATGAGGGTGTGGTGGAGATCTATTCGGTCCGTTTGGAGATAGTGATACAGAAGATAGGTGCACGGTTTGTATTGACGTACCATAGGTCATAAATAGTTTTGGACGCACCCGATGGAACTCGTAATTGACGTGGGTCGTGTGGAATCTCGTTTTAGTCCATTTGGAGATAGTGTTAGTGTCAGTGCAAGGTTGGAGCACGGTTTGCACCGAACATACCATAGGCATAGAAATCGTTTTTGATGAACTCGATCAGACTCCTAGGTGACGAGGCTCAAGTGGAATATCGGTTCGGTCCTTTTGGGGATAGTGCTTCTCTCGATGCAAGATTGGTGCGGGGTTTGCACCTAATGTAGCATAGGCATGGAAATTGTTTTGGACACACTCGAGGGGACTCCTAGGTGACGAGGCTCAAGTGGATGCTCGATTCGGTACGTTTGGAGATAGTGCTACTCTTGATGCAGGATTGGTACTCGGTTTGTGTCGAATGTGCAGTAGGCTCAGAAATAGTACTGGAGGTATCCGATGGAACTCTTAAGTGACGTGGGTCATGTGGACTCTCATTGTGGTCGGTTTGTAGACAGTTTTAGTGTTAGTGCAAGATAGAGGCATGGTTGCACCAAATGTAGCATAGGCATAGAAATTGTTTTGGACGCACTCGAGGGGAGTCCTAGGTGACGAGGCTCAAGTGTAAGCTCAATTTTGTACGTTTGGAGATAGTGCTACTGTTGATGCAAGATTGGTGCTCGGTTTGCGTCAAATGTACCGTAGGCTCGGAAATAGTATAGGACGCACCCGATCGAACTCCTAGATGATGTGGGTCATTTGGAATCTTGTTTCGATCTGTTTTGAGACAGTGTTAGCGTCGGTGCAAGATATGTGCTTGGTTTGCGTCAAACATACCATAGGCTCATAAATTGTTTTATTCACACCCGAGGTACTCCTAAGGCGATGAGCGTCTGGTTTAGCTCTGTGTTGTTTCGTTTGGAGAAAGTGCTATTCTTGACGCAAGATAGGTGCACAGTTTGCACTAAACGTACCATAGGCTCATAAATAGTTTTGGATGCACCCGATGGAACTCGTAAGTGACGTGGGTCGTGTGGAATCTCATTGTAGTCGGTTTGTAGACAGTTTTAGTGTTAGTGCAAGATAGAGGCACGGTTGCACCAAATGTAGCATAGGCATAGAAATCATTTTGGACGCACTCGAGGGGACTCCTAGGTGATGAGGCTCAAGTGTAAGATCAATTCAGTACGTTTGGAGATAGTGCTATTCTTGATGCAAGATTGGTGCACGGTTTGCGTCGAACGTACCGTAGGCTTAGAAATAGTATTGGAGACACCCGATGGAACTCCTAGGTGATGTGGGTCATGTGGAATCTCATTTTGATCTATTTTGAGACAGTGTTAGCATCGGTGCAAGATAGGTGCATGGTTTGCACTAAACATACCATAGGCATAGAAATGGTTTTGGACACACTCGATGGGACTCCTAGGTGACGAAGCTCAAGTGGAAGCTCGGTACGGTCCATTTGGAGATAGTGCTACTCTTGATGCATGATTGGTGCACGGTTTGCGTCGAACGTACCGTAGGCTCAGAAATAGTATTGGAGGCACCCGATGGAACTCCTAGGTTACGTGGGTCATGTGGAATCTTGTTTCGATCTATTTTGAAACAGTGTTAGCGTCGGTGCAAGATAGGTGCTCGGTTTGCGTCAAATGTACCATAGGTTCATAAATCGTTTTAGAAGCACCCGCGGTACTCCTTGGTGATGAGGGTATGGTGGAGATCTGTTTGGTCCGTTTGGAGATAGTGCTACAGAAGACAGGTGCACGGTTTGCATTGAACGTACCATAGGTCATAAATAGTTTTGGACGCACCCGATGGAACTCGTAAGTGACGTGGGTCATGTGGAATCTCGTTTTAGTCTATTTAGAGATAGTGTTATTGTCAGTGCAAGGTTGGAGCACGGTTTGCACCGAACATACCATAGGCATAGAAATCGTTTTAGACGAACTCAATCAGACTCCTAGGTGATGAGGCTCAAGCGGAATCTCGGTTCGGTCCGTTTGGGGATAGTGCTTCTCTTGATGCAAGATTGGTGCACGGTTTGCACCAAATGTAGCATAGGCATGCAAATCATTTTGGACGCACTCGAGGGGACTCCTAGGTGACGAGGCTCAGGTGGATGCTCGATTCGGTACATTTGGGGATAGTGCTACTCTTGATGCAAGAGTGGTGCTCGGTTTGCGTCGAATGTACCGTAGGCTCAAAAATAGTATTGGAGGCACCCGATGGAATTCCTAAGTGATGTGGGTCGTGTGGAATCTCATTGTAGTCGGCTTGTAGACAGTTTTAGTGTTAGTGCAAGATAGAGGCACAGTTGCACCAAATGTAGCATAGGCATAGAAATCATTTTGGACGCACTCGAGGGGACTCCTAGGTGACGAGGCTCAAGTGTAAGCTCAATTCGGTACGTTTGGAGATAGTGCTACTCTTGATGCAAGATTGGTGCACGGTTTGCGTCGAACATACCGTAGGCTTAGAAATAGTATTGGAGACACCCGATGGAACTCCTAGGTGATGTGGGTCAGGTGGAATCTCATTTTGATCTATTTTGAGACAGTGTTAGCATCGGTGCAAGATAGGTGCATGGTTTGCAGTGAACGTACCATAGGCATAGAAATGGTTTTGGACACACTCGTTGGGACTCCTAGATGACGAGGCTCAAGTGGAAGCTCGATACGGTCCATTTGGAGATAGTGCTACTCTTGATGCATGATTGGTGCACGGTTTGCGTCGAACGTACCGTAGGCTCGGAAATTGTATTGGAGGCACCCGATGGAACTCCTAGGTTACGTGGGTCATGTGGAATCTTGTTTCGATCTTTTTTGAAACAATGTTAGCATCGGTGCAAGATAGGTGCTCCATTTGCGTCAAACGTACCATAGGTTCATAAATCGTTTTAGAAGCACCCGCGGTACTCCTTGGTGACGAGGGTATGGTGGAGATCTGTTTGGTCCGTTTGGAGATAGTGCTACAGAAGACAGGTGCACGGTTTGCATTGAACGTACCATAGGTCATAAATAGTTTTGGACGCACCCGATGGAACTCGTAAGTGACGTGGGTCATGTGAAATCTCGTTTTAGTCCATTTAGAGATAGTGTTAGTGTCAGTGCAAGGTTGGACCACGGCTTGTTAATAGTATTGGAGGCACCCGATGGAACTCCTAGATGATGTGGGTCTTTTGGAATCTTGTTTCGATCTGTTTTGAGACAGTGTTAGCGTCGGTGCAAGATATGTGCTTGGTTTGCGTCAAACATACCATAGGCTCATAAATTGTTTTATACGCACCCGAGGTACTCCTAAGGCGACGAGCGTCTGGTTTAGCTCTGTGTTGTTTCGTTTGGAGAAAGTGCTATTCTTGACGCAAGATAGGTGCACAGTTTGCACTAAACGTACCATAGGCTCATAAATAGTTTTGGATGCACCCGATGGAACTCGTAAGTGACGTGGGTCGTGTGGAATCTCATTGTAGTCGGTTTGTAGACAGTTTTAGTGTTAGTGCAAGATAGAGGCACGGTTGCACCAAATGTAGCATAGGCATAGAAATCATTTTGGACGCACTCGAGGGGACTCCTAGGTGATGAGGCTCAAGTGTAAGATCAATTCAGTACGTTTGGAGATAGTGCTATTCTTGATGCAAGATTGGTGCACGGTTTGCGTCGAACGTACCGTAGGCTTAGAAATAGTATTGGAGACACCCGATGGAACTCCTAGGTGATGTGGGTCATGTGGAATCTCATTTTGATCTATTTTGAGACAGTGTTAGCATCGGTGCAAGATAGGTGCATGGTTTGCACTAGACATACCATAGGCATAGAAATGGTTTTGGACACACTCGATGGGACTCCTAGGTGACGAAGCTCAAGTGGAAGCTCGGTACGGTCCATTTGGAGATAGTGCTACTCTTGATGCATGATTGGTGCACGGTTTGCGTCGAACGTACCGTAGGCTCAGAAATAGTATTGGAGGCACCCGATGGAACTCCTAGGTTACGTGGGTCATGTGGAATCTTGTTTCGATCTATTTTGAAACAGTGTTAGCGTCGGTGCAAGATAGGTGCTCGGTTTGCGTCAAATGTACCATAGGTTCATAAATCGTTTTAGAAGCACCCGCGGTACTCCTTGGTGATGAGGGTATGGTGGAGATCTGTTTGGTCCGTTTGGAGATAGTGCTACAGAAGACAGGTGCACGGTTTGCATTGAACGTACCATAGGTCATAAATAGTTTTGGACGCACCCGATGGAACTCGTAAGTGACGTGGGTCATGTGGAATCTCGTTTTAGTCCATTTAGAGATAGTGTTATTGTCAGTGCAAGGTTGGAGCACGGTTTGCACCGAACATACCATAGGCATAGAAATCGTTTTAGACGAACTCAATCAGACTCCTAGGTGATGAGGCTCAAGCGGAATCTCGGTTCGGTCCGTTTGGGGATAGTGCTTCTCTTGATGCAAGATTGGTGCACGGTTTGCACCAAATGTAGCATAGGCATGCAAATCA
This sequence comes from Saccharum spontaneum, assembly GCA_022457205.1. Classification (NCBI taxonomy): domain Eukaryota; kingdom Viridiplantae; phylum Streptophyta; class Magnoliopsida; order Poales; family Poaceae; genus Saccharum; species Saccharum spontaneum. The sequence goes on along the minus strand of CM039593.1, from coordinate 28,921,765 downwards.
TTTTGGACGCACTCGAGGGGACTCCTAGGTGACGAGGCTCAGGTGGATGCTCGATTCGGTACATTTGGGGATAGTGCTACTCTTGATGCAAGAGTGGTGCTCGGTTTGCGTCGAATGTACCGTAGGCTCAAAAATAGTATTGGAGGCACCCGATGGAATTCCTAAGTGATGTGGGTCGTGTGGAATCTCATTGTAGTCGGCTTGTAGACAGTTTTAGTGTTAGTGCAAGATAGAGGCACAGTTGCACCAAATGTAGCATAGGCATAGAAATCATTTTGGACGCACTCGAGGGGACTCCTAGGTGACGAGGCTCAAGTGTAAGCTCAATTCGGTACGTTTGGAGATAGTGCTACTCTTGATGCAAGATTGGTGCACGGTTTGCGTCGAACATACCGTAGGCTTAGAAATAGTATTGGAGACACCCGATGGAACTCCTAGGTGATGTGGGTCAGGTGGAATCTCATTTTGATCTATTTTGAGACAGTGTTAGCATCGGTGCAAGATAGGTGCATGGTTTGCAGTGAACGTACCATAGGCATAGAAATGGTTTTGGACACACTCGTTGGGACTCCTAGATGACGAGGCTCAAGTGGAAGCTCGATACGGTCCATTTGGAGATAGTGCTACTCTTGATGCATGATTGGTGCACGGTTTGCGTCGAACGTACCGTAGGCTCGGAAATTGTATTGGAGGCACCCGATGGAACTCCTAGGTTACGTGGGTCATGTGGAATCTTGTTTCGATCTTTTTTGAAACAATGTTAGCATCGGTGCAAGATAGGTGCTCCATTTGCGTCAAACGTACCATAGGTTCATAAATCGTTTTAGAAGCACCCGCGGTACTCCTTGGTGACGAGGGTATGGTGGAGATCTGTTTGGTCCGTTTGGAGATAGTGCTACAGAAGACAGGTGCACGGTTTGCATTGAACGTACCATAGGTCATAAATAGTTTTGGACGCACCCGATGGAACTCGTAAGTGACGTGGGTCATGTGAAATCTCGTTTTAGTCCATTTAGAGATAGTGTTAGTGTCAGTGCAAGGTTGGACCACGGCTTGTTAATAGTATTGGAGGCACCCGATGGAACTCCTAGATGATGTGGGTCTTTTGGAATCTTGTTTCGATCTGTTTTGAGACAGTGTTAGCGTCGGTGCAAGATATGTGCTTGGTTTGCGTCAAACATACCATAGGCTCATAAATTGTTTTATACGCACCCGAGGTACTCCTAAGGCGACGAGCGTCTGGTTTAGCTCTGTGTTGTTTCGTTTGGAGAAAGTGCTATTCTTGACGCAAGATAGGTGCACAGTTTGCACTAAACGTACCATAGGCTCATAAATAGTTTTGGATGCACCCGATGGAACTCGTAAGTGACGTGGGTCGTGTGGAATCTCATTGTAGTCGGTTTGTAGACAGTTTTAGTGTTAGTGCAAGATAGAGGCACGGTTGCACCAAATGTAGCATAGGCATAGAAATCATTTTGGACGCACTCGAGGGGACTCCTAGGTGACGAGGCTCAAGTGTAAGATCAATTCAGTACGTTTGGAGATAGTGCTATTCTTGATGCAAGATTGGTGCACGGTTTGCGTCGAACGTACCGTAGGCTTAGAAATAGTATTGGAGACACCCGATGGAACTCCTAGGTGATGTGGGTCATGTGGAATCTCATTTTGATCTATTTTGAGACAGTGTTAGCATCGGTGCAAGATAGGTGCATGGTTTGCACTAAACGTACCATAAGCATAGAAATGGTTTTGGACACACTCGATGGGACTCCTAGGTGACGAAGCTCAAGTGGAAGCTCGGTACGGTCCATTTGGAGATAGTGCTACTCTTGATGCATGATTGGTGCACGGTTTGCGTCGAACGTACCGTAGGCTGGGAAATAGTATTGGAGGCACCCGATGGAACTCCTAAGTTACGTGGGTCATGTGGAATCTTGTTTCGATCTATTTTGAAACAGTGTTAGCGTCGGTGCAAGATAGGTGCTTGGTTTGCGTCAAACGTACCATAGGTTCATAAATCATTTTAGAAGCACCCGCGGTACTCCTTGGTGATGAGGGTATGGTGGAGATCTGTTTGGTCCGTTTGGAGATAGTGCTACAGAAGACAGGTGCACGGTTTGCATTGAACGTACCATAGGTCATAAATAGTTTTGGACGCACCCGATGGAACTCGTAAGTGACGTGGGTCATGTGGAATCTCATTTTAGTCCATTTAGAGATAGTGTTATTGTCAGTGCAAGGTTGGAGCACGGTTTGCACCGAACATACCATAGGCATAGAAATCGTTTTAGACGAACTCAATCAGACTCCTAGGTGATGAGGCTCAAGCGGAATCTCGGTTCGGTCCGTTTGGGGATAGTGCTTCTCTTGATGCAAGATTGGTGCACGGTTTGCACCAAATGTAGCATAGGCATGCAAATCATTTTGGACGCACTCGAGGGGACTCCTAGGTGACGAGGCTCAGGTGGATGCTCCATTCGGTACATTTGGGGATAGTGCTACTCTTGATGCAAGAGTGGTGCTCGGTTTGCGTCGAATGTACCGTAGGCTCAAAAATAGTATTGGAGGCACCCGATGGAATTCCTAAGTGATGTGGGTCGTGTGGAATCTCATTCTAGTCGGCTTGTAGACAGTTTTAGTGTTAGTGCAAGATAGAGGTACAGTTGCACCAAATGTAGCATAGGCATAGAAATCATTTTGGACGCACTCGAGGGGACTCCTAGGTGACGAGGCTCAAGTGTAAGCTTAATTCGGTACGTTTGGAGATAGTGCTACTCTTGATGCAAGATTGGTGCACGGTTTGCGTCGAACATACCGTAGGCTTAGAAATAGTATTGGAGACACCCGATGGAACTCCTAGGTGATGTGGGTCAGGTGGAATCTCATTTTGATCTATTTTGAGACAGTGTTAGCATGGGTGCAAGATAGGTGCATGGTTTGCATTGAACGTACCATAGGCATAGAAATGGTTTTGGACACACTCGTTGGGACTCCTAGATGACGAGGCTCAAGTGGAAGCTCGATACGGTCCATTTGGAGATAGTGCTACTCTTGATGCATGATTGGTGCACGGTTTGCGTCGAACGTACCGTAGGCTCGGAAATAGTATTGGAGGCACCCGATGGAACTCCTAGGTTACGTGGGTCATGTGGAATCTTGTTTCGATCTGTTTTGAAACAGTGTTAGCATCGGTGCAAGATAGGTGCTCCATTTGCGTCAAACATACCATAGGTTCATAAATCGTTTTAGAAGCACCCACGGTACTCCTTGGTGACGAGGGTATGGTGGAGATCTGTTTGGTCCGTTTGGAGATAGTGCTACAGAAGACAGGTGCACGGTTTGCATTGAACGTACCATAGGTCATAAATAGTTTTGGACGCACCCGATGGAACTCGTAAGTGATGTGGGTCATGTGGAATCTCGTTATAGTCCATTTAGAGATAGTGTTAGTGTCAGTGCAAGGTTGGACCACGGTTTGCACCGAACATACCATAGGCATAGAAATCGTTTTAGACAAACTCGATCAGACTCCTAGGTGACGAGGCCCAAGTGGAATCTCGGTTCGGTCCATTTGGGTATAGTGCTTCTCTTGATGCAAGATTGGTGCTCGGTTTGCGTCGAATGTACCGTAGGCTCGGAAATAGTATTGGAGGCACCCGATGGAATTCCTAAGTGACATGGGTCGTGTGGAATCTCATTGTAGTCGGTTTGTAGACAGTTTTAGTGTTAGTGCAAGATAGAGGCACGGTTGCACCAAATGTAGCATAGGCATAGAAATCATTTTTGGATGCACTCGAGGGGACTCCTAGGTGACGAGGCTCAAGTGTAAGCTCAATTCGGTACGTTTGGAGATAGTGCTACTCTTGATGCAATATTGGTGCACGGTTTGTGTCGAACGTACCGTAGGGTTAGAAATAGTATTGGAGACACCCGATGGAACTCCTAGGTGATGTGGGTCATGTGGAATCTCATTTTGATCTATTTTGAGACAGTGTTAGCATCGGTGCAAGATAGGTATGGTTTGCATTGAACGTACCATAGGCATAGAAATGGTTTTGGACACACTCCATGGGACTCCTAGGTGACGAGGCTCAAGTGGAAGCTCGGTACGGTCCATTTGGAGATAGTGCTACTCTTGATGCATGATTGGTGCACGGTTTGTGTCGAACGTACCATAGGCTCGGAAATGGTATTGGAGGCACCCGATGGAAGTCCTAGGTTACGTGGGTCATGTGGAATCTTGTTTTGATCTATTTTGATACAGTGTTAGCGTCGGTGCAAGATAAGTGCTCCGTTTGCGTCAAACGTACCATAGGTTCATAAATCGTTTTAGAAGCACCCACGGTACTCCTTGGTGACGAGGGTATGGTGGAGATCTGTTTGGTCCGTTTGGAGATAGTGCTACAGAAGACAGGTGCACGGTTTGCATTGAACGTACCATAGGTCATAAATAGTTTTGGACGCACCCGATGGAACTCGTAAGTGACATGGGTCATGTGAAATCTCATTTTAGTCCATTTAGAGATAGTGTTATTGACAGTACAAGGTTGGAGCACGGTTTGCACCGAACATACCATAGGCATAGAAATCGTTTTAGACGAACTCGATCAGACTCCTAGGTGATGAGTTTCAAGCGGAATCTCAGTTCGGTCTGTTTGGGGATAGTGCTTCTCTTGATGCAAGATTGGTGCATGGTTTGCACCAACTGTAGCATAGGCATGCAAATCATCTTGGACGCACTCGAGGGGACTCCTAGGTGATGAGACTCAAGTGGATGCTCGATTCGGTACATTTGGAGATAGTGCTACCTTGATGCAAGATTGGTGCTCGGTTTGCGTCGAATGTACCGTAGGCTCGGAAATAGTATTGGAGGCACCCGATGGAATTCCTAATTGACGTGGGTCGTGTGGAATCTCATTGTAGTCGGTTTGTAGACAGTTTTAGTGTTAGTGCAAGATCGAGGCACGGTTGCACCAAATGTAGCATAGGCATAGAAATCATTTTGGACGCACTCGAGGGGACTCCTAGGTGACGACGCTCAAGTGGATACTCGATTCGGTACGTTTGGACATAGTGCTACTCTTGATGCAAGATTGGTACTCGGTTTGCGTGGAATGTACCGTAGGCTCAGAAATAGTATTGGAGGCACCCGATGGAAGTCCTAGATGATGTGGGTCATGTGGAATCTCGTTTAGACATATTTTGAGACAGTGTTAGCATCGGTGCAAGATAGGTGCACGGTTTGCACTGAATGAACCATAGGCATAGAAATGGTTTTGGGCGCACTCGATGGGTCTCCTAGGTGACGAGGCTCAAGTGGAAGCTCGGTACGGTCCATTTGGAGATAGTGCTACTCCTAATGCATGATTGGTGCACGGTTTGCGTCGAACGTAACGTAGGCTCGCAAATAGTATTGGAGGCACCGGATGGAACTCCTAGGTTATGTGGGTCATGTGGAATCTTGTTTTGATCTATTTTGAAACACTGTTAGCGTCGCTGTAAGATAGGTGCTCAGTTTGCGTCAAACATACCATAGGTTCATAAATTGTTTTAGAAACACTCGCGGTACTCCTAGGTGATGAGGGTCTGGTGGAGATCTATTCGGTCCGTTTGGAGATAGTGATACAGAAGATAGGTTCACGGTTTTGCATTGACGTACCATAGGTCATAAATAGTTTTGGACGCACCCGATCGAACTCGTAAGTGACGTGGGTCGTGTGGAATCTCGTTTTAGTCCATTTGGAGATAGTGTTAGTGTTAGTGCAAGATTGGAGCACGGTTTGCACCGAACATACCATAGGCATAGAAATCATTTTGGACGAACTCGATCAAACTCATAGGTGACGAGGCTCAAGCGGAATCTCGGTTCGGTCTGTTTGGGGATAGTGCTTCTCTTGATGCAAGATTGGTGCACGGTTTGCACCAAATGTAGCATAGGGATGCAAATCGTTTTGGACGCACTCGAGGGGACTCTTAAGTGACAAGGCTCAAGTGGATGCTCGATTCGGTACGTTGGAGATAGTGCTACTCTTGATGCAAGATTGGTGCTCGGTTTGCGCCGAATGCACCGTAGGCTCGGAAATAGTATTGGAGGCACCCGATGGAACTCCTATGTGACGTGGGTCGTGTGGAATCTCATTGTGGTCGGTTTGTAGACAGTTTTAGTGTTAGTGCAAGATAGAGGCATGGTTGCACCAAATGTAGCATAGGCATAGAAATCGTTTTGGACGCACTCGAGGGGACTCCTAGCTGACGAGGCTCAAGTGTAAGATCAATTCGGTACGTTTGGAGATAGTGCTACTCTTGACGCAAGATTGTTTCTCAGTTTGTGTTGAATGTACCGTAGGCTCGGAAATAGTATTGGAGGCACCCGATCGAACTCCTAGATGATGTGTCTCATTTGGAATCTTGTTTCGATCTGTTTTGAGACAGTGTTAGCGTCGGTGCAAGATATGTGCTTGGTTTGCGTCAAACATACCATAGGCTCGTAAATTGTTTTATACGCACCCGAGGTACTCCAAATCTTGACGCAAGATAGGTGCACAGTTTGCACTAAACGTACCATAGGCTCATAAATAGTTTTGGATGCACCCGGTGGAACTCGTAAGTGACATGGGTCGTGTGGAATCTCATTGTAGTCAGTTTGTAGACAGTTTTAGTGTTAGTGCAAGATAGAGGCACGGTTGCACCAAATGTAGCATAGGCATAGAAATCATTTTGGACACACTCGAGGGGACTCCTAGGTGACGAGGCTCAAGTGTAAGCTCAACTCGGTACGTTTGGAGATAGTGCTACTCTTGATGAAAGATTGGTGCACGGTTTGCGTCGAACGTACCGTAGGCTTAGAAATAGTATTGGAGACACCTGATGGAACTCCTAGGTGATGTGGGTCATGTGGAATCTCGTTTTGATCTATTTTGAGACAGTGTTAGCATCGGTGCAAGATAGGTGCATGGTTTGCATTGAACGTACCATAGGCATAGAAATGGTTTTGGACACACTCGATGGGACTCCTAGGTGACGAGGCTCAAGTGGAAGCTCGGTACGGTCCATTTGGAGATTGTGCTACTCTTGATGCATGATTGGTGCACGGTTTGCGTCGAACGTACCGTAGGCTCAGAAATAGTATTGGAGGCACCCGATGGAACTCCTCGGTTACGTAAGTCATGTGGAATCTTGTTTTGATCTATTTTGAAACAGTGTTAGCGTCGTTGCAAGATAGGTGCTCCGTTTGTGTCAAACATACCATAGGTTCATAAATCGTTTTAGAAGCACCCGCGGTACTCCTTGGTGACAAGGGTATGGTGGAGATCTGTTTGGTCCGTTTGGAGATAGTGCTACAGAAGACAGGTGCACGGTTTGCATTGAACGTACCATAGGTCATAAATAGTTTTGGACGCACCCGATGGAACTCGTAAGTGACATGGGTCATGTGGAATCTCGTTTTAGTCCATTTAGAGATAGTGTTAGTGCAAGGTTGGACCACGGTTTGCACCGAACATACCATAGGCATAGAAATCGTTTTAGACGAACTCGATCAGACTCCTAGGTGACGAGGCTCAAGTAGAATCTTGGTTCGGTCCATTTGGGTATAGTGCTTCTCTTGATGCAAGATTGGTGCACGGTTTGCACCAAATGTAGCATAGGCATGGAAATCGTTTTGGACGCACTCGTGGGGACTCCTAGGTGACAACGCTCAAGTGGATACTCGATTCGGACTCTTGATGCAAGATTGGTACTCGGTTTGCGTGGAACGTACCGTAGGCTCAGAAATAGTATTGGAGGCACCCGATGGAAGTCCTAGATGATGTGGGTCATGTGGAATCTCATTTTGATATATTTTGAGACAGTGTTAGCATCGGTGCAAGATAGGTGCACGGTTTGCACTGAATGAACCATAGGCATAGAAATGGTTTTGGGCGCACTCGATGGGACTCCTAGGTGACGAGGCTCAAGTGGAAGCTCGGTACGGTCCATTTGTAGATAGTGCTACTCCTAATGCATGATTGGTGCACGGTTTGTGTCGAACGTAACGTAGGCTCGCAAATAGTATTGGAGGCACCGGATGGAACTCCTAGGTTATGTGGGTCATGTGGAATCTTGTTCTGATCTATTTTGAAACACTGTTAGCGTCGCTGCAAGATAGGTGCTCGGTTTGCGTCAAACATACCATAGGTTCATAAATCGTTTTAGAAACACTCGCGGTACTCCTAGGTGATGAGGGTTTGGTGGAGATCTATTCAGTCCGTTTGGAGATAGTGATAGAAGATAGGTTCACGGTTTTGCATTGACGTACCATAGGTCATAAATAGTTTTGGACGCACCCGATCGAACTCGTAAGTGACGTGGGTCGTGTGGAATCTCGTTTTAGTCCATTTGGAGATAGTGTTAGTGTTAGTGCAAGATTGGAGCACGGTTTGCACCGAACATACCATAGGCCTAGAAATCGTTTTGGACGAACTCGATCAGACTCATAGGTGACGAGGCTCAAGCGGAATCTCGGTTCGGTCTGTTTGGGGATAGTGCTTCTCTTGATGCAAGATTGGTGCACGGTTTGCACCAAATGTAGCATAGGGATGCAAATCGTTTTGGACGCACTCGAGGGGACTCCTAGGTGACAAGGCTCAAGTGGATGCTCGATTCGGTACGTTTGGAGATAGTGCTACTCTTGATGCAAGATTGGTGCTCGGCTTGCGCCTAATGTACCGTAGGCTCAGAAATAGTATTGGAGGCACCCGATGGAACTCCTAAGTGACGTGGGTCGTGTGGAATCTCATTGTGGTCGGTTTGTAGACAGTTTTAGTGTTAGTGCAAGATAGAGGCACGGTTGCACCAAATGTAGCATAGGCATAGAAATCGTTTTGGACGCACTCGAGGGGACTCCTAGGTGACGAGGCTCAAGTGTAAGCTCAATTCGGTACGTTTGGAGATAGTGCTACTCTTGACGCAAGATTGTTTCTCAGTTTGCGTTGAATGTACCGTAGGCTCGGAAATAGTATTGGAGGCACCCGATCGAACTCCTAGATGATGTGTGTCATTTGGAATCTTGTTTCGATCTGTTTTGAGACAGTGTTAGCGTCGGTGCAAGATATGTGGTTGGTTTGCGTCAGACATCCCATAGGCTCGTAAATTGTTTTATATGCACCCGAGGTACTCCTAATCTTGACGCAAGATAGGTGCACAGTTTGCACTAAACGTACCATAGGCTCATAAATAGTTTTGGATGCACCCGGTGGAACTCGTAAGTGACATGGGTCGTGTGGAATCTCATTGTAGTCAGTTTGTAGACAGTTTTAGTGTTAGTGCAAGATAGAGGCACGGTTGCACCAAATGTAGCATAGGCATAGAAATCATTTTGGACACACTCGAGGGGACTCCTAGGTGACGAGGCTCAAGTGTAAGCTCAATTCGGTACGCTTGGAGATAGTGCTACTCTTGATGAAAGATTGGTGCACGGTTTGCGTCGAACGTACCGCAGGCTTAGAAATAGTATTGGAGACACCTGATGGAACTCCTAGGTGATGTGGGTCATGTGGAATCTCGTTTTGATCTATTTTGAGATAGTGTTAGCATCGGTGCAAGATAGGTGCATGGTTTGCATTGAACATACCATAGGCATAGAAATGGTTTTGGACACACTCGATGGGACTCCTAGGTGACGAGGCTCAAGTGGAAGCTCGGTACGGTCCATTTGGAGATAGTGCTACTCTTGATGCATGATTGGTGCACGGTTTGCGTCGAACGTACCGTAGGCTCAGAAATAGTATTGGAGGCACCCGATGGAACTCCTCGGTTACGTAAGTCATGTGGAATCTTGTTTTGATCTATTTTGAAATAGTGTTAGCGTCGGTGCAAGATAGGTGCTCCGTTTGTGTCAAACATACCATAGGTTCATAAATCGTTTTAGAAGCACCCGCGGTACTCCTTGGTGACGAGGGTATGGTGGAGATCTATTTGGTCCATTTGGGGATAGTGCTACAGAAGACAGATGCACGGTTTGCTTTGAATGTACCATAGGTCATAAATAGTTTTGGATGCACCCGATGGAACTTGTAAGTGACGTGGGTCATGTGGAATCTCGTTTTAGTCCATTTAGAGATAGTGTTAGTGTTAGTGCAAGGTTGGACCACGGTTTGCACCGAACATACCATAGGCATAGAAATTGTTTTAGACAAACTCGATCAGACTCCTAGGTGACGAGGCTCAAGTGGAATCTCGGTTCGGTCCATTTGGGTATAGTGCTTGTCTTGATGCAAGATTGGTGCACGGTTTGCACCAAATGTAGCATAGGCATGGAGATCATTTTGTACGCACTCGAGGGGACTCCTAGGTGACGATGCTCAAGTGGATACTCGATTCGGTACGTTTGGAGATAGTGATACTCTTGATGCAAGATTGGTACTCGGTTTGCGTGGAATGTGCCGTAGGCTCGGAAATTGCATTGCAGGCACACGATGGAAGTCCTAGATGATGTGGGTCATGTGGAATCTCGTTTTGATATATTTTGAGACAGTGTTAGCATCAGTGCAAGATATGTGCATGGTTTGCACTGAACGTACCATAGGCGTAGAAATGGTTTTGGACACACTCGATGGGACTCCTAGGTGACGAGGCTCAAGTGGAAGCTCGGTATGGTCCATTTGGAGATAGTGCTACTCTTGATGCATGATTGGTGCACATTTTGCGTCGAACGTACCGTAGGCTTGGAAATAGTATTGGAGGCACCCGATGGAACTCCTAGGTTACGTGGGTCATGTGGAATCTTGTTTCGTTCTGTTTTGAAACAGTGTTAGCGTCGGTGCAAGATAGGTGCTCGGTTTGCATCAAACGTACCATATTTTCATAAATCGTTTTAGAAGCACCGCGGCACTCCTAGGTGACGAGGGTATGGTGGAGATCTGTTTGGTCCATTTGGAGATAGTGCTACAGAAGACAGGTGCACGGTTTGCATTGAATATACCATAGGTCATAAATTGTTTTGGACGCACCCGATGGAACTCGTAAGTGACATGGGTCATGTGGAATCTTGTTTTAGTCCATTTAGAGATAGTGTTATTGTGAGTGCAAGATTGGAGCACGGTTTGCACCGAACATACCATAGACATAGAAATCATTTTGGACGAACTCGATCAGACTCCTAGGTGACGAGGCTCAAGCGGAATCTGGGTTCGGTCCGTTTGGGGATAGTGCTTCTCTTGATGCAAGATTGGTGCATGGTTTGCACCAAATGTAGCATAGGGATGCAAATCATTTTGGACGCACTCGAGGGGGCTCCTAGGTGACGAGGCTCAAGTGGATGCTCGATTCGGTACGTTTGGAGATAGTGCTACTCTTGATACAAGATTGGTGCTCGGTTTGCGTCGAATGTACCGTAGGCTTGGAAATAGTATTGGAGGCACCCGATGGAACTCCTAAGTGACGTGGGTCGTGTGGAATCTCATTGTGGTCGGTTTGTAGACAGTTTTAGTGTTAGTGCAAGATAGAGGCATGGTTGCACCAAATGTAGCGTAGGCATAGAAATCGTTTTGGACGCACTCGAGGGGACTCCTAAGTGATGAGGCTCAAGTGTAAGGTCAATTCGGTACGTTTGGAGATAGTGCTACTCTTGATGCAAGATTGGTGCTCGGTTTGCGTCGAATGTACCATAGGCTTGGAAATAGTATTGGAGGCACCCGATGGAACTCCTAGATGATGTGGGTCATTTGGAATCTTGTTTCGATCTGTTTTGAGACAGTGTTAGCGTCAGTGCAAGATATGTGCTTGGTTTGCGTCAAACATACCATAGGCTCATAAATTGTTTTATACGCACCCGAGGTACCCCTAAGGCGACGAGGGTCTGGTGGAGCTCTGTTTGTTTCGTTTGGAGATAGTGCTAATCTTGATGCAAGATAGGTGCACAGTTTGCACTAAACGTACCATAGGCTCATAAATAGTTTTGGATGCACCCGATGGAACTCGTAAGTGACGTGGGTCGTGTGGAATCTCGTTGTAGTCAGTTTGTAGACAGTTTTAGTGTTAGTGCAAGATAGAGGCACGGTTGCACCAAATGTAGAATAGGCATAGAAATCATTTTGGACGCACTCGAGGGGACTCCTTGGTGACGTGGCTCAAGTGTAAGCTCAATTCGGTACGTTTGGAGATAGTGCTACTCTTGATGCAAGATTGGTGCTCAGTTTGCGTCGAATGTACCATAGGCTCAGAAATAGTATTGGAGGCACCTGATAGAACTCCTAGGTGAATGAGGCTCAAGTGGAAGATTGATTCGGTCTGTTTGGAGATAGTGCTTCTCTTGATGCTAGATTGGTGCACAGTTTGCACCAATGTAGCATAGGCATAGAAATCGTTTTGGACGCACTCGAGGGGACTCCTAGGTGACGAGGCTCAAGTGGAAGCTCGATTTGGTACGTTTGGAGATAGTGCTACTCTTGATGCAAGATTGGTGCTCGGTTTGCATTGAATGTGTCATAGGCTCAGAAATAGTAATGGAGGCACCCGATGGAACTCCTAGGTGACGTGGGTCTTGTGGAATCTCGTTTTGATATATTTTGAGACAGTGTTAGCGTCGGTGTAAGATAGGTGCATGGTTTGCACTGAACATACCATAGACATAGAAATCGTTTTAGGCACACTCGATGGGACTCCTAGGTGACGAGGCTCAAGTGGAAGCTCGGTACGGTCCATTTGGAGATAGTGCTACTCTTGATGCATGATTGGTGCACGGTTTGTGTCGAACGTACCGTAGGCTCAGAAATAGTATTAGAGGCACCCGATGGAACTCCTAGGTTACGTGGGTCATGTGGAATCTTGTTTCAATTTGTTTTGAAATAGTGTTAGCGTCGGTGCAAGATAGGTGCTCGGTTTGCGTCAAATGTACCATAGGTTCAAAAATCATTTTAGAAGCACCCGCGGTGCTCCTAGGTGACGAGGGTATGGTGGAGATCTGTTTGGTCCATTTGGAGATAGTGCTACAGAAGACAGGTGCACGGTTTGCATTGAATGTACCATAGGTCATAAATAGTTTTGGACGCACCCGATGGAAATCGTAAGTGATGTGGGTCGTGTGGAATCTCGTTTTAGTCCATTTGGAGATAGTGTTAGTGTCAGTGCAAGGTTGGAGCACGGTTTGCACCGAACATAGCATAGGCATAGAAATCATTTTGGACGAACTCGATCAGACTCCTAGGTGACGAGGCTCAAGTGGAAGCTCGGTTCGGTCTGTTTTGGGATAGTGCTTCCCTTGATGCAAGATTGGTGCACAGTTTGCTTCGAACATACCATAGGCTCGGAAATAGTATCAGAGGCACCCGATGTAACTCCATGGTGACATGGGTCATTTGGAATCTTGTTTCGATCTGTTTTGAGATAGTGTTAGCGTCGGTGCAAGATATGTGCTTGGTTTGCGTCAAACATACCATAGGCTCATAAATTGTTTTATACGCACCCGAGGTACTCCTAAGGCGACGAGGGTCTGGTGGAGCTCTGTTTGTTTCATTTGGAGATAGTGCTAATCTTGACGCAAGATAGGTGCACAGTTTGCACTAAACGTACCATAGGCTCATAAATACTTTTGGATGCACCAGATGGAACTCATTACTGATGTGGGTCATGTGGAATCTCATTGTAGTCGGTATGTAGACAGTTTTAGTGTTAGTGCAAGATAGAGGCACGGTTGCACCAAATGTAGCATAGGCATAGAAATCGTTTTGGACGCACTCGAGGGGACTCCTAGGTGACGAGGCTCAAGTGTAAGCTCAATTCGGTACGTTTGGTGATAGTGCTCCTCTTGATGCAAGATTGGTGCTCGGTTTGCGTCGAATGTACCATAGGCTCAGAAATAGTATTGGAGGCACCCGATGGAGCTCCTAGGTGATGTGGGTCATGTGGAATCTCGTTTCGATCTATTTTTAGACAGTGTTAGCGTCGGTGCAAGATAGGTGCATGGTTTGCACTGAACGTACCATAGGCATAGAAATCATTTTGGACACACTCGATGGGACTCCTAGGTGACGAGGCTCAAGTGGAAGCTCGATTCGGTCTGTTTGGAGATAGTGCTTCTCTTGATGTAAGATTGGTGCACAGTTTGCACCAAATGTAGCATAGGCATAGAAATCGTTTTGGACACACTCGAGGGGACTCCTAGGTGACGAGGCTCAAGTGTAAGCTCAATTCGGTACGTTTGGAGATAGTGCTACTCTTGATGCAAGATTGGTGCTCGGTTTGCGTCGAATGTGCTGTAGGCTCAGAAATAGTATTGGAGGCACCCGATGAAACTCCTAGGTGACGTGGGTCATGTGGAATGTCATTTCGATCTATTTTTAGACAGTGTTAGCGTCGGTGCAAGATAGGTGCACGGTTTGCACTGAACGTACCATAGGCATAGAAATTGTTTTGCACACACTCGATGGGACTCCTAGGTGATGAGGCTCAAGTGGATGCTCGGTACGGTCCATTTAGAGATAGTGCTACTCTTGATGCATGATTGGCGCACGGTTTGCGTCAAACATACCGTAGGCTCAGAAATAGTATTGGAAGCACCCGATGGAACTCCTTGGTTACATGGGTCATGTGGAATCTTGTTTCGATCTGTTTTGAAACAGTGTTAGCGTCGGTGCAAGGTAGGTGCTCGGTTTGCGTCAAACGTGCCATAGGTGATGAGGGTCTAGTGGAGATCTGTTCGGTCCCTTTGGAGATAGTGCTACAGAAGATAGGTGCACGGTTTGCATTGAACGTACCATAGGTCATAAATAGTTTTGGACGCACCCGATGGAACTCGTAAGTGACGTGGGTTGTGTGGAACCTCGTTTGAGTCCATTTGGAGATAGTGTTAGTGTTAGTGCAAGGTTCGAGCATGGTTTGCACCGAACATACCATAGGCATAGAAATTGTTTTGGACGAAGTCGATCAGACTCCTAGGTGACGAGGCTCAAGTGGAAGCTCGGTTCGGTCTGTTTGGGGATAGTGCATCCCTTGATGCAAGATTGGTGCACGGTTTGCGTCGAACATACCATAGGCTCGAAAATATTATTAGAGGCACCCGATGGAACTCCAAGATGACGTGGGTCATCTAGAATCTTGTATCGATCTGTTTTGAAACAGTGTTAGCGTCGGTGCAAGATAGGTGCTCGGTTTGCATCAAATGTACCATAGGTTCATAAATCATTTTAGTAGAACCAGCGGTACTCCAAGGTGATGAGGGTCCAGTGGAGATCTGTTCGGTCCGTTTGGAGATAGTGCTACAGAAGATAGGTTCAAGGTTTGCACTGAACGTACCATAGGTCATAAATAGTTTTGGACGCACCCGACGGAAATTGTACGTGACGTGGGTCATGTGGAATCTTGTTTGAGTCCATTTGGAGATAGTGTTAGTGTTAGTGCAAGGTTGGAGCACGGTTTGCACCGAACATACCATAGGCATAGAAATCATTTTGGACGAACTCGATCGAACTCCTAGGTGACGAGGCTCAAGTGGAAGCTCGGTTTGGTCCGTTTGGGGATAGTTCTTCCCTTGATGCAAGATTGGTGCACGGTTTGCGTCGAACATACCGTAGGCTCGGAAATAGTATCAGAGGCACCCGTTGGAACTCCAAGGTGACATGGGTCATTTGGAATCTTGTTTCGATGTGTTTTGAGACAGTGTTAGCGTCGCTGCAAGATACGTGCTTGGTTTGCGTCAAACATACCATAGGCTCATAAATTGTTTTATGCGCACCCGAGGTACTACTAAGGCGACAAGGGTCTGGTGGAGCTCTGTTTGTTTCATTTGGAGATAGTGCTAATCTTGACGCAACATAGGCGCACAGTTTGCACTAAACGTACCATAGGCTCATAAAATAGTTTTGGACGCACCCGAAGGAACTCGTAAGTGACGTGGGTCATGTGGAATCTCATTGTAGTCAGTTTGTAGATAGTTTTAGTGTTAGTGTAAGATAGGTGCACGGTTGCACCAAATGTAGCATAGGCATAGAAATCATTTTGGATGCACTTGAGGTGACTCCTTGGTGACGAGGCTCAAATGGAAGCTCAATTCGGTACGTTTGGTTATAGTGCTACTCTTGATGCAAGATTGGTGCTCGGTTTGCGTCGAATGTACCGTAGGCTCGGAAATAGTTTTGGAGGCACCCGATGGAACTCCTAGATGACGTTGGTCATGTGGAATCTCATTTCGATCTATTTTGAGACAGTGTTAGCGTCAGTGCCGGATAGGTGCATAGTTTGCACTAAATGTACCATAGGCATAGAAATCGTTTTATACGCACCCGAGGTACTCCTAAGGGGACGAGGGTCTGGGGGAGCTCTGGTTGTTTCGTTTGGAGATAGTGCTAATCTTGATGCAAGATAGGTGCACAGTTTGCACTAAACATATCATAGGCTCATAAATAGTTTTGGATGCACCCGATGGAACTCCTAGGTGACGTGGGTCATGTGGAATCTCGTTTTGATCTATTTTGAGACAGTGTTAGCGTCGGTGTAAGATAGGTGCATGGTTTGCACTGAACGTACCATAGGCATAGAAATCGTTTTAGACACACTCCATGGGACTCCTAGGTGACGAGGCTCAAGTGGAAGCTCGGTACAGTCCATTTGGAGATAGTGCTACTCTTGATGCATGATTGGTGCACGGTTTACGTCAAACATACCGTAGGCTCAGAAATAGTATTGGAGGCACCCGATGGAACTCCTAGGTTACGTGGGTCATGTGGAATCTTGTTTCGATTTGTTTTGAAACAGTGTTAGCATCGGTGCAAGATAGGTGCTCGATTTGCGTCAAACGTACCATGGGTTCATAAATCATTTTAGAAGCACCCGCGGTACTCCTAGGTGATGAGGGTATGGTGGAGATATGTTTGGTCCGTTTAGAGATAGTGCTACAGAAGACAAGTGCACGGTTTGCATTGAACGTACGATAGGTGACGCACCCGATGGAACTCGTAAGTGACGTGGGTCGTGTGGAATCTCGTTTTAGTCCATTTGGAGATAGTGTTAGTGTCAGTGCAAGTTTGGAGCACGGTTTGCACCGAACATAGCATAGGCATACAAAACATTTTGGACGAACTCGATCAGACTACTAGGTGATGAGGCTCAAGTGGAAGCTCGGTTCGGTCTGTTTGGGGATAGTGCTTCTGATATGAACCCGCTAGGGTTTATGGACGATCTTTCGATGAGAGGCATGAGATCACTCGATTTGGTGGATGGAGATGACGTTCACGGCCCGACTACAGCCTTCCAAGACCGCGCCTTAGCAACCGATACACCACCTCCAAAGGCTGTCACGATCTTGTGGAGCCCGACAACCAGCCACTAGGGCTCCCGTCCTGCAAGCAATCGAAGAACTAGCAAGAACAAGGAAACAAGCACTGAATTTGCAAGATGAAATTGAAATCCTCAAACTGAATCTTATTATGAGTGGAGTTCTGAAGACAAGGAGACGGGTGGCTGGATCAGCACACACGCCTACAAGCAAGTAGCAAAGGCTAAACTTGATCTAAACAAAACCCAAGTGTTCCTGGTGGCGGCTAAGGGGTATATGGTGTGTGGAGGACGACCACAAGAGAGTTTGGGTCGTGCTCCAACCCTAGGACGCGTCCCTACTGGACTCTAAAAGATACAAGCCCATTGGGCTAACTTAAGGTGGCGCAGCACCCTGGACAGAATAGACCTCTCGGTGATTTTTGGACTGTTAACGCCGTTTCTGAGAAGGTATGAGTATGTGGTCAGATCCGTATGAAAGTAGACTTTATTAGCTTTCCAACAAGTCCAGAATCACCCCAATCCGACTCCGTATGTAACCGTGGCGACCGTCACAAGTTGGAGGTGTGCTGCAGTCCGAATCCAGCCTACGCGAGTCCTTTTCCCTTTCGGTCTTCTCCTTGATTCCTAATCAAAACAAGAGTGCACGTGTCTCCAAGATCTAAACAGGATGGACAAGAGCTCAAGAAGGAACTCACTTGATGATTAAGTGTTCGAGCACGAGCACGGGTAATAGGACCAGTAGGTGTCGGCGTGGACGGCGTGGATGTATGATCGGTGTTGATGTCCTCATCATCCTCCCTTTCTTGAATTTGAGTCGTCCTCGACTCAAGCTCATCTTCCTCACCCAAATAAGGCTTCAAATCTGCAATGTTAAATGTGGGACTAACCCCAAAATCTGCAGGAAGATCAAGCTTATATGCATTCTCATTTATTCGTTGCATCACTTTAAAAGGACCATCCGCTCTAGGCATCAATTTAGATTTTCTTAATTCAGGAAACCTATCCTTTCGCAAATGCAACCAAACCCAATCTCCAGGTTCAAGAATCAATTCCCTTCTACCTTTATCTACAGCAAATTTGTACTTAGCATTCATGCGCTCTATGTTTTCTTTAGTGGTTTCATGTAGTTTTAGGATCAATTCAGTACGTTGCTTAGCATCAAAATTCAACTTTTCAGAACTTGGCAATGGCAATAAATCAATAGGAGCACGTGGTAACAAGGCATAAACAATCTCAAAGGGACACATCTTCATAGTAGAATGCAGCGAATGATTATAAGCAAACTCAATATGAGGCAAACAATCTTCCCACATCTTAATATTCTTCTTTAAAATAGTCCTTAACATAGTAGACAAAGTTCTATTCACAACTTCAGTTTGACCATCAGTTTGGGGGTAACAAGTGGTGGAAAATAAAAGCTTAGTCCCCAATTTGGCCCATAAAGTTCTCCAAAAATGGCTAAGAAATTTAGCATCACGATCAGAAACAATTGTATTTGGCACACCATGCAAGCGAACAACTTCTCGAAAGAACAAATCAGCAATATTTGTAGCATCATCAGTTTTATGACATGGTATGAAATGTGCCATTTTAGAGAATCGATCCACAACCACAAAAACACTATCTCGCCCTTTCCTAGTCCGTGGCAATCCCAACACAAAATCCATAGAAATATCCTCCCAAGGAGCACTAGGAACAGGAAGAGGCATATACAAACCGTGTGGATTCAACCGGGACTTAGCCTTTTGACATGTTGTGCAGCGAGCAACAAATCTCTCCACGTCTCGTCGCATCTTTGGCCAAAAGAAATGACCAGCAAGAATGTCCTCCGTCTTCTTCGCTCCAAAATGCCCCATCAAGCCACCTCCATGCGCTTCCTGCAGCAACAACAAGTGAACGGAGCTAGCTGGAATGCATAGCTTGTTAGCTCTAAACACAAACCCATCATTGAGGATGAATTTGTTCCATGTTTTCCCATCTTTACAATGCAGCAGCACTTCTTTAAAATCAGCATCATGAGCATATCGGTCTTTAATTGTTTCTAACCCAAAGATCTTGTAATCAAGTTGATTCAGCAAAGTATATCTCCTAGACAATGCATCTGCAATGATATTATCCTTCCCTTTCTTGTGTTTGATAACATAAGGAAAAGATTCAATAAATTCAACCCATTTTGCATGTCTACGATTCAGTTTTCCTTGACTACGAATATGCTTCAAAGATTCATGATCAGAATGTATAACAAATTCTTTGGGCCACAAATAATGCTACCATGTTTCTAATGTTCGCACTAGAGCATATAATTCCTTATCATATGTAGAATAATTAAGAATAGGCCCTCTCAATTTCTCACTAAAGTATGCAACAGGTTTTCCTTCTTGTAACAAAACACCACCCAATCCAATTCCACTCGCATCACATTCAAGCTCAAAAGTCTTATTAAAATCAGGGAGTTGGAGTAGAGGTGCATGTGTTAACTTATCTTTCAGCACATGGAAGGCGTGCTCTTGTGCTTTGCCCCAAGAAAAGGGCACTCCCTTCTTTGTAAGCTCATTCAATGGTGCAGCAATGGTGCTGAAGTCCTTCACAAAACGGCGATAGAAACCAGCAAGTCCTAGGAAACTCCGCACTTGTGTGACCGTCGTGGGTACAGGCCATCCTTGTATAGCTTCCACCTTGGCTTTATCAACCTCAATTCCCTGTGGAGTGACAACATAGCCAAGAAACGATACTCGATCGGTGCAGAAAGTGCACTTCTCAAGGTTACCAAACAAACGTGCATCACGTAGAGCATTGAAAACAGCACGTAAGTGATCAAGGTGTTCATCAATGGATTTGCTATAAATCAGTATATCATCAAAGTAGACGACAACAAATTTCCCAATGAAAGCACGCAAAACCTCGTTCATTAATCTCATGAAAGTACTAGGTGCATTAGTTAACCCAAAAGGCATGACTAACCACTCATATAGACCGAACTTGGTTTTGAAAGCAGTTTTCCATTCATCTCCCAATTTCATACGAATCTGATGGTACCCACTACGCAAATCAACCTTTGAAAACACAACAGCACCACTCAATTCATCAAGCATATCATCTAATCGTGGAATAGGGTGTCTATATCGAATGGTGATATTATTAATAGCCCTACAATCAACACACATGCGCCATGTTCCATCTTTCTTAGGCACTAAAATCACTGGAACAGCACAAGGACAAAGAGACTCACGCACATAACCTTTGTCTAGTAGTTCTTGCACTTGTCGCTGAATTTCCTTCGTTTCCTCCGGATTGGTCCTGTATGGCGCACGGTTTGGCAAAGATGCTCCAGGGATAAGATCAATTTGGTGCTCAATCCCTCGTATTGGTGGCAGCCCCGCTGGTATCTCAATGGGGAACACATCAGAATACTCCTGCAAAATATTAGCAACAGTAGGGGGCAAAGAACGTTGCATATCCTCAAATGAAATCAAAGCATCCTTGCATACCAAAGCATAAGCAACAGAGGTGGATGCATTGAACTCATTAATATCAGATTTTGTAGCAAGCATACAACGTCCTTTCAATGTTATCTCATCTTTGTCATCAACAACAGATTTGTCACTCTCGCTCTTTGCTTTTGCAGCCTTAGTAACATCAGATTGCATAATATCTTCAGGAGACATAGGATGCAACACAATTTTTCGATCATGGTATAGAAACGAATATTGATTTGATCTACCATGATGCATCAAATCTCTATCAAATTGCCATGGTCTACCTAGCAGAATATTGCAAGCTTGCATAGGCACAACATCACATTCAACAATATCTTTGTATGATCCGATGGCAAAATTGATTCGCACCAGTCTCGTTACCTTTGCCTTACCACTGTTGTTCAGCCATTGGATGTAGTAGGGATGGGGATGTGGTTTGGTGGTGAGGGCGAGCTTCTGTACCATGTCGCTACTTGCCAAGTTGTTGCAGCTACCTCCATCAATGATCATGCGGCACGAACGCTCCTTGATGACACACTTTGTTTGGAATAAAGTGTGTCGCTGATTTTGCTCCGCCTTCTCCATTTGTGCACTAAGCACTCGCTGTACAATCAAGCTCTCATAGTGCTCCGCGTCACCTGCATTGATGTGTTCTTCTATGTGTTCCTCACTACCTGCATAGTCAGCCGCAAGCAATGCAAGTGTATCTTCATCAAATTCACTAGCAGATGAACACTCACCATCATCTTTGACAATCATAACACGCTTGTTTGGGCAGTCACGCATCATATGGCCATATCCCTTACACCGATGACATTGTATGTTGCTTGTTCTACCTGTCGATGCCACGGATGAAGTACTCGCAGCCGGCTTTTGCGCTGTCTTCACTACTGAATTGGTGGGGGCAGCTCGAGTCTTGTCACTAGATGATGGCGTAGGAGTACGTGTAGACGGAGTTGTAGATGGGCGCGGCTGCCATGAACTAGCTTTCCCTGCAGAAACATTAGTCCTTGCGCTAGCACGTCGTCCCTGCACTTCCCGTTCAGCTTTACAAGCAAGATGAAACAGTTTGGTTACGTTATTGTATTCTTTGTAAGCGAGGATATCCTGAATTTCTCGATTTAATCCACCTAAAAATCTAGCCATAGCAGGTTCCTCATCCTCCTCTAATTTACAACGCAACATACCCGTTTGTAATTCCTGATAGTATTCTTCTACACATTTAGATCCTTGTCTCAATTGCTGCAACTTATTTATCATATCACAGGCATAGTAAGATGGAACAAATCTAGCTCTCATGGCTCGTTTCAGCGCATCCCAAGTTCTAGGTATGTTATGAGGATTTTTCTTGCCATATTCGATCCACCAAACAGAAGCAAAATCTGTGAACTCACTAGTAGCAGCCCTAACACGTGTGTTCTCAGGAAATTCATGGCATGCAAACTTTTGATCAACAGCAATCTCCCAAGAAATGTATGCATCAGGGTCATATTTACCATCAAAAGGAGGTATTTTAAATTTAATCTTACTGAAAGCATCATCATTATTGTGTACCTCGCGTCGGCGGCGGCCACCCATACCTCTACGGTTGTGACGTAGGCGACGTCGATCACGAGTGTCTCGATCATCATGTTCAGTATCACCTGTGTATTCTTCATCATAACTACCATCCTCTCGATCTTCCTCCTTCTTTTCTTCTTTATGCTGGTCTTTATCATTGTTGTGGAGGTCATCAAAACGCCTCAGCAGAGCAGCAAGGCTTTTGTCCACACTAGCAATGGACTGCTCCGAACCTGCAAGCTTGTTGTTTGCGGCAATCTGAGTAGCCTCCAACTGCCCAAGTTTGTCATTTGTCACCTGCAAGTCATTATCAAGTTCCTCCGTGTGCAACTTCACTTTCCTTTCAAAATGTTGTATGATGCCCTTTGTGCGAGGCGAATGTGGAATTTGGTTATCTTCGTCGGTCCCTGACATGGTTCAAAGACAAAGACAACAAGAAGATAAGTGAAGAAATAAAAGCCCTACAACTACTAGGATGTAGCTACAGCAAGTCGCAAACTCTCCACTTATTACACAAGTTCTTACCAGTTCTTACCTTGCTCGACAGGAGGGGTCATCTACCAACAAGTCTGCAGTAATGGATGAAGTGTATCGGTGCCGCAGCACGAGACCTGTCAAGCTGTAGAATATGTGGAGCTATAGGTGGGCTGAAACAAGGAACGAACTAGCACCACGTTAGTTACAAAAAGCAAGCTGAATAATCGTTCAACCGGCGGTACTGTGCTGGTCCTAGTCTAGACCGTGCTAGAGACGCGAGCCTGGACACAAAGGAGAGCACAACACACCACCCAAAGTGAACGAAGAATCTCTAAGATCAGCCCCTTTCTCTTCTTTTCTTTTGCTTCTTTCTTTTTCTTTTTTTTCTTTTTTTTTCTTTTTTTTGAATATTTTTTTTCAGGGGCACTCAAAACTGATTATATGAACAAGAACACTCCCAAAGAGCAACTCAGCACACACACACTCTCTCTCTCTAGAGTAAACCACTCGTTTAGATACTCTCTCTCTCTCTTCTGATTGGAACTTCCAATTCTACTCGGACTTGGCCAACAGCGAGGAATACCCGATTCCTTGATCCGACTCAAACTTGAAAACCTACTTGGATTCGGCCAACAGAGAGGAACAACCGATTCCTTGTCCGATTCAAACTTCAAACCCTACTTGGATTCGGCCAACAGAGAGACTATATGATAGCGCGTGTTCTGATAGAACGTGACAAGAACTCGAAACTCTAAAGGACTAAAACTAAGACCAGCAACTTGACACAACCGATGCAACCAACGACTCAACAAGCCCTAACTAGGTAGCACTAGCCATGGCCCAAAAGTCTATAGGATTGTAGGAAATTAATCTACTTTTTTTGGCTTTTTTTTGGAGTGTAGGAAAAATAAAAACAGCGAAGAATTACAAGTCTCTCACCGATAAACCTTGCTCTGATTACCAATTGATATGAACCCGCTAGGGTTTATGGACGATCTTTCGATGAGAGGCGTGAGATCACTCGATTTGGTGGATGGAGATGACGTTCACGGCCTGACTACAGCCTTTCAAGACCGCGCCTTAGCAACCGATACACCACCTCCAAAGGCTGTCACGATCTTGTGGAGCGCGACAACCAGCCACTAGGGCTCCCGTCCTGCAAGCAATCGAAGAACTAGCAAGAACAAGGAAACAAGCACTGAATTTGCAAGATGAAATTGAAATCCTCAAACTGAATCTTATTATGAGTGGAGTTCTGAAGACAAGGAGACGGGTGGCTGGATCAGCACACGCGCCTACAAGCAAGTAGCAAAGGCTAAACTTGATCTAAACAAAACCCAAGTGTTCCTGGTGGCGGCTAAGGGGTATATGGTGTGTGGAGGACGACCACAAGAGAGTTTGGGTCGTGCTCCAACCCTAGGACGCGTCCCTACTGGACTCTAAAAGATAAAAGCCCATTGGACTAACTTAAGGTGGCGCAGCACCCTGGACAGAATAGACCTCTCGGTGATTTTTGGACTGTTAACGCCGTTTCTGAGCAGGTATGAGTATGAGGTCAGATCCGTATGAAAGTAGACTTTATTAGCTTTCCAACAAGTCCAGAATCACCCCAATCCGACTCCGTATGTAACCGTGGCGACCGTCACAAGTTGGAGGTGTGCTGCAGTCCGAATCCAGCCTACTCGAGTCCTTTTCCCTTTCGGTCTTCTCCTTGATTCCTAATCAAAACAAGAGTGCACGTGTCTCCAAGATCTAAACAGGATGGACAAGAGCTCAAGAAGGAACTCACTTGATGATTAAGTGTTCGAGCACGAGCACGGGTAATAGGACCAGCAGGTGTCGGCGTGGACGGCGTGGATGTATGATCGGTGTTGATGTCCTCATCAGCTTCCCTTGATGCAAGATTGGTGCACGGTTTGCGTCGAACATACCGTAGGCTCGGAAATAGTATCAGAGGCACCCGATGTAACTCCATGGTGACGTGGGTCATTTGGAATCTTGTTTCGATCTGTTTTGAGTCAGTGTTAGCGTCGGTGCTTGGTTTGCGTCAAACATACCATAAGCTCATAAATTGTTTTATACGCACCTGAGGTACTCCTAAGGTGACGAGGGTCTGCTGGAGCCCTGTTTGTTTCGTTTGGAGATAATGCTAATCTTGACGCAAGATAGGTGCACAGTTTGCACTAAACGTACCATAGGCTTATAAGTAGTTTTGGAAGCACCCGATGGAACTCGTAAGTGACGTGGGTCGAGTGGAATCTCATTGTAGTTGGTTTGTAGACAGTTTTAGCGTTAGTGCAAGATAGAGGCACGGTTGCACCAAATGTAGCATAGGCATAGAAATCGTTTTGGATGCACTCGAGGGGACTCCTAGGTGACGAGGCTCAAGTGTAAGCTCAATTCGGTACGTTTGGAGATAGTGCTACTCTTGATGCAAGATTGGTGCTCGATTTGCGTCGAATGTACCGTAGGCTCGGAAATAGTATTGGAGGCACCCGATGGAACTCCTAGGTGACGTGGGTCATGTGGAATCTCGTTTCGATCTATTTTTAGACAGTGTTAGCGTCAGTGCAAGATAAGTGCATGGTTTGCACTGAACGTACCATAGGCATAGAAATCATTTTGGACACACTCGATGGGACTCCTAGGTGATGAGGCTCAAGTGGAAGCTCAGTTTGGTCCATTTGGAGATAGTGCTTCTCTTGATGCAAGATTGGTGCACAGTTTGCACCAAATGTAGCATAGGCATATAAATCATTTTGGACGCACTCAAGGGGACTCCTAGGTGCCGAGGCTCAAGTGGAAGCTCGATTTGGTACGTTTGGAGATAGTGCTACTCTTGACGCAAGATTGGTGCTCGGTTTGCATCGAATGTGCCATAGGCTCAGAAATAGTATTAGAGGCACCCGATGGAACTCCTAGGTGACGTGGGTCATGTGGAATCTTGTAAGATAGGTGCATGGTTTGCACTGAACGTACCATAGGCATAGAAATCATTTTGCACACACTCGATGGGACTCCTAGGTGACGAGGCTCATGTGGAAGCTCGCTACGGTCCATTTGGAGATAGTCCTACTCTTGATGCATGATTGGTGCACAGTTTGCGTCGAACGTACCATAGGCTCGGAAATAGTATTGGAGGCACCCAATGGAACACCTAGGTTACGTGGGTCATGTGGCATCTTGTTTCAATCTATTTTGAAACAGTGTTAGCGTCGGTGCAAGGTAGTTGCTCCGTTTGCGTCAAACGTGCCATAGGTTCATAAATTGTTTTAGAAGCACCCGCGGTAATCTGTTCAGTCCCTTTGGAGATAGTGCTACAGAAGATAGGTGCACGGTTTGCATTGAACGTACCATACGTCATAAATAGTTTTGGACGCACCCGATGGAACTCATAAGTGACGTGGGTCGTGTGGAACCTCGTTTGAGTCCGTTTGGAGATAGTGTTAGTGTTAATGCAAGGTTGGAGCACGGTTTGCACCGAACATACCATAGGCATAGAAATCATTTTGGACGAACTCGATCGGACTCTTAGGTGACGAGGCTCAAGTGGAAGCTCGGTTCGGTCCGTTTGGGGATAGTGCTTCCCTTGATGTAAGATTGGTGCACTGTTTGCGTCGAACATACCATAGGCTCGGAAATAGTATCAGAGGCACCCGATGGAACTCCAAGGTGACGTGGGTCATTTGGAATCTTGTTTCGATCTGTTTTGAGACAGTGTTAGCGTCGGTGCAAGATACGTGCTTGGTTTGCGTCAAACATACCATAGGCTCATAAATTGTTTTATACACACCTAAGGTACTCCTAAGGTGACGAGGGTCTGGTGGAGCTCTGTTTGTTTCGTTTGGAGATAGTGCTAATCTTGATGCAAGATAGGTGCACAGTTTGCACTGAATGTACCATAGGCTCATAAATAGTTTTGGACGCACCCGATGGAACTCGTAAGTGACGTGGGTCGTGTGGAATCTCATTGTAGTCGGTTTGTAGACAGTTTTAGTGTTAGTGTAAGATAGGTGCACGGTTGCACCAAATATAGCATAGGCATAGAAATCTTTTTGGACGCACTTGAGGGGACTCCTAGGTGACGAGGCTCAAGTGGAAGCTCAATTCGGTACATTTGGAGATAGTGCTACTCTTGATGCAAGATTGGTGCTCGGTTTGCGTTGAATGTACCATAGGCTCGGAAATAGTATTGGAGGTACCTGATGGAACTCCTAGATGACGTGGGTCATGTGGAATCTCGTTTTTATCTATTTTGAGACAGTGTTAGTGTCGGTGTAGGATAGGTGCATGGTTTGCACTAAACGTACCATAGTCATAGAAATCATTTTGGACACACTCGATGGGACTCCTAGGTGACCAGGCTCAAGTGGAAGCTCGGTACGGTCCATTTGGAGATAGTGCTACTCTTGATGCATGATTGGTGCAGGTTTTGTGTCGAACGTCTCATTGGATCAGAACTAGTATTGGAGGCACCCGATGGAACTCCTAGGTTACATGGGTCATGTGGAATCTTGTTTCGATCTGTTTTGAAACAGTGTTAGCGTCATTTTAGATGCACCCACGGTAATCCTAGGTGATTACGTTCTGGTGGAGATCTGTTCGGTCCCTTTGGAGATAGTGCTATAGAAGATAGGGCACGGTTTGCATTGAACGTACCATAGGTCATAAATAGTTTTGGACGCACCCGATGGAACTTGTAAGTGACGTGGGTCGTGCGGAACCTCGTTTGAGTCCATTTGAAGACAATGTTAGTGTTAGTGCAAGGTTGGAGCACGGTTTGCACCAAACATACCATAGGCATCGAAATTGTTTTGGACAAACTCGATCAGACTCCTTGGTGACGAGGCTCAAGTGGAAGCTCGGTTCGGTCTGTTTGGGGATAGTGCTTCCCTTGATGCAAGATTGGTACACGGTTTGCGTCGAACATACCGTAGGCTCGAAAATAGTATCAGAGGCACCCGATGGAAGTCCAAGATGACGTGTGTCATCTTGAATCTTGTTTCGATCTGTTTTGAAACAGTGTTAGCGTCGGTGCAAGATAGGTGCTCGGTTTGCGTCAAACGTACCATAGGTTCATAAATTGTTTTAGAAGCACATGCGGTACACCAAGGTGATGAGGATCTGGTGGAGATCTGTTCGGTCCGTTTGGAGATAGTGCTACAGAAGCTAGGTGCACAGTTTGCATTGAACGTACCATAGGTCATAAATAGTTTTGGACACACCCGATGGAAATCATAAGTGACGTGGGTCGTGTGGAATCTTGTTTGAGTCCATTTGGAGATAGTGTTTGTGTTAGTGCAAGGTTGGAGCATGGTTTGCACCAAAGATACCATAGGCATAGAAATCATTTTGGACGAACTCGATCAGACTCCTAGGTGACGAGGCTCAAGTGGAAGCTCGATTTGGTCCGTTTGGGGATAGTGCTTCCCTTCATGCAAGATTGGTGCATGGGTTGCGTCGAACATACCGTAGGCTCGGAAATAGTATTAGAGGCACCTGATGGAACTCGAAGGTGACGTGGGTCATTTGGAATCTTGATTCGATCTGTTTTGAGATAGTGTTAGCGTCGGTGCAAGATACGTGCATGGTTTGCGTCAAAGATACCATAGGCTCATAAATGGTTTTATACTTACCCGAGGTACTCCTAAGGCGACAAGGGTCTGGTGGAGCTCTGTTTGTTTTGTTTGGAGATAGTGCTAATCTTGACGCAAGATAAGCGCACAGTTTGCACTAAACGTACCATAGGCTCATAAATAGTTTGGGAATAGTGCTTCTCTTGATGCAAGATTGGTGCACAGTTTGCACCAAATGTAGCACTGGCATAGATATCATATTGGACGCACTTGAGGGGACTCCTAGGTGACGAGGCGCAAGTGGAAGCTCAATTCAGTACGTTTGGATATAGTGCTACTCTTGATGCAAGATTGGTGCTCGGTTTGCGTCGAATGTACTGTAGGCTCGGAAATAGTATTGGAGGCACCCGATGGAACTCCTAGGTGACGCGGGTCATGTGGAATCTCGTTTCGATCTATTTTGAGACAGTGTTAGCATCGGTGCACGATAGGTGCACGGTTTGCACTGAACGTACCATAGGCATAGAAATCATTTTGGACACACTCGATGGGACTCCTAGGTGACGAGACTCAAGTGGAAGCTTGGTATGGTCCATTTGGAGATAGTGCTACTCTTGATGCATGACTGGTGCACGGTTTCTGTCGAACGTACCGTAGGCTCAGAAATAGTGTTAGAGGCACCCGATGGAACTCCTACGTTACGTGGGTCATGTGGAATCTTGTTTCGATCTATTTTGAAATAGTGTTTGCGTCGGTGCAAGATAGGTGCTCGGTTTGCGTCAAACGTACCATACGTTCATAAATCGTTTTAGAAGCACCCGCGGTACTCCTAGCTGATGAGGGTCTGGTGGAGATCTGTTCGGTCCGTTTGGAGATGGTGCTACAGAAGATAGGTGCACGTTTGCATTGAACGTACCATAGGTCATAAATAGATTTGGACACACCCGATGGAACTCGTAAATGACGTGGGTCGTGTGGAATCTTATTTGAGTCCATTTGGAGATAGTGTTAGTGTTAGTGCAAGGTTGGAGCACGGTTTGTACCGAACATACCATAGGCATAGAAATCATTTTGGATGAACCCGATGAGACTCCTAGGTGACGAGGCTCAAGTGGAAGCTCGGTTTGGTTCGTTTGGGGACAGTGCTTCCCTTGATGCAAGATTGGTGCAAGGGTTGCGTCGAACATACCGTAGGCTCAGAAATAGTATCAGAGGCACCCGATGGAACTCCAAGGTGACGTGGGTCATTTGGAATCTTGTTTCGATCTGTTTTGAGACAGTGTTAGCGTCGGTGCAAGATACGTGCTTGGTTTGCGTCAAACATACCATAGGCTCATAAATTGTTTTATACGCACCCGAGGTACTCCTAAGGCGACAAGGGTCTGGTGGAGCTCTCTTTGTTTCGTTTGGAGATAGTGCTAATCTTGACGCAAGATAGGCGCACAGTTTGCACTAAACGTACCATAGGCTCATAAATAGTTTTGGACGCACCCGATGGAACTCGTAAGTGACGTGGGTCGTGTGGAATCTCATTGTAGTCGGTTTGTAGATGGTTTTAGTGTTAGGGTAAGGTAGGTGCACGATTGCACCAAATGTAGCACAGGCATAGAAATCATTTTGGACGCACTTGAGGGGACTCCTAGGTGACGGGGCTCAAGTGGAAGCTCAATTCGTTACATTTGGAGATAGTGCTACTCTTGATGCAAGATTGGTGCTCGGTTTGCGTCGAATATACCTTAGGCTCGGAAATTGTATTGGAGTCACCTGATGGACTCCTAGATGACATGGGTCATGTGGAATCTCGTTTTCATCTATTTTGAGACAGTGTTAGCGTCGGTGCAGGATAGGTGCATGGTATGCACTAAACGTACCATAGGAATAGAAATCATTTTGGACACACTCGATGGGACTCCTAGGTGACGAGGCTCAAGTGGAAGCTCGGTACGGTCCATTTGTAGATAGTGCTACTCTTGATGCATGACTGGTGCACGGTTTCTGTCGAACGTACCGTAGGCTCAGAAATAGTGTTGGAGGCACCCGATGGAACTCCTACGTTACGTGGGTCATGTGGAGTCTTGTTTCGATCTCTTTTGAAACAGTGTTTGCGTCGATGCAAGATAAGTGCTCGGTTTGCGTCAAACGTACCATACATTCATAAATCATTTTAGAAGCACCCGCGGCACTCCTAGGTGATGAGGGTCTGGTGGAGATCTGTTTGGTCCGTTTGGAGATGGTGCTACAGAAGATAGGTGCACGTTTGCATTGAACGTACCATAGGTCATAAATAGATTTGGACGCACCCGATGGAACTCCTAGGTGACGTGGGTCGTGTGGAATCTTGTTTGAGTCCATTTGGAGATAGTGTTAGTGTTAGTGCAAGGTTGGAGCACGGTTTGTACCAAATATACCATAGGCATAGAAATCATTTTGGACGAACTCGATGAGACTCCTAGGTGACGAGGCTCAAGTGGAAGCTCGGTTTGGTCCGTTTGGGGATAGTGCTTCCCTTGATGCAAGATTGGTGCATGGGTTGCGTCGAACATACCGTAGGCTCGGAAATAGTATCAGAGGCACCCGATGGAACTCTAAGGTGACGTGGGTCATTTGGAATCTTTTTTCGATCTGTTTTGAGACTGTGTTAGCGTCGGTGCACGATACGTGCATGGTTTGCGTCAAACATACCATAGGCTCATAAATTTTTTTCTATGCACCTGAGGTACTCCTAAGGCGACAAGGGTCCTGTGGAGCTCTCTTTGTTTCATTTGGAGATAGTGCTTATCTTGACGTAAGATAGGCGCACAGTTTGCAGTAAACGTACCATAGGCTCATAAATAGTTTTGGATGCACCCGATGGAACTCGTAAGTGACGTTGGTCGTGTGGAATCTCATTGTAGTCGGTTTGTAGACAGTTTTAGGGTTAGTGTAAGGCAGGTGCACGGTTGCACCAAATGTAGCACAGGCATAGAAATCATTTTGGACGCACTTGAGGGGACTCCTAGGTGACGGGGCTCAAGTGGAAGCTCAATTCGGTACGTTTGGAGATAGTGCTACTCTTGATGGAAGATTGGTGCTCGGTTTGTGTCGAATATACCTTAGGCTCAGAAATTGTATTGGAGTCACCCGATGGACTCCTAGATGACATGGGTCATGTGGAATCTTGTTTCGATCTATTTTGAGATAGTGTTAGCGTCGGTGCAGGATAGGTGCATGGTATGCACTGAATGTACCATAGGAATAGAAATCGTTTTGGACACACTCGATGGGACTCCTAGGTGACGAGGCTCAAGTGGAAGCTCGGTACGGTCCATTTGGAGATAGTGCTACTCTTGATGCATGACTGGTGCACGGTTTCTATCGAACGTACCGTAGGCTCAGAAATAGTGTTGGAGGCACCCGATGGAACTCCTACGTTACGTGGGTCATGTGGAGTCTTGTTTCGATCTGTTTCGAAACAGTGTTTGCGTCAATGCAAGATAGGTGCTCGGTTTGCGTCAAACGTACCATACATTCATAAGTCGTTTTAGAAGCACCCGCGGTACTCCTAGGTGATGAGGGTCTGGTGGAGATCTGTTCGGTCCGTTTGGAGATGGTGCTACAGAAGATAGCTGCACGTTTGCATTGAACGTACCATAGGTCATAAATAGATTTGGACGCACCCGATGGAACTCGTAAGTGACGTGGGTCATGTGGAATCTTGTTTGAGTCCATTTGGAGATAGTGTTAGTGTTAGTGCAAGGTTGGAGCATGGTTTGTACCGAACATACCATTGGCATAGAAATCATTTTGGACGAACTCGATGAGACTCCTAGGTGACGAGGCTCAAGTGGAAGCTCGGTTTGGTCCGTTTGGGGATAGTGCTTCCCTTGATGCAAGATTGGTGCACGGGTTGCGTCGAACATACCGTAGGCTCGGAAATAGTATCAGAGGCACCCGATGGAACTCCAAGGTGACGTGGGTCATTTGAAATCTTGTTTCAATCTGTTTTGAGACAGTGTTAGCGTCGGTGCAATATACGTGCTTGGTTTGCGTCAAACATACCATAGGCTCATAAATTGTTTTATACGCACCCGAGGTACTCCTAAGGCGACAAGGGTCTGGTGGAGCTCTGTTTGTTTCGTTTGGAGATAGTGCTAATCTTGACGCAAGATAGGTGCACAGTTTGCACTAAACGTACCATAGGCTCATAAATAGTTTTGGATGCACCCGATGGAACTCGTAAGTGACGTGGGTCGTGTGGAATCTCATTTTAGTCGGTTTGTAGACAGTTTTAGTGTTAGCGTAAGGTAGGTGCACGGTTGCACCAAATGTAGCACAGGCATAGAAATCATTTCGGATGCACTTGAGGGGACTCCTAGGCGTCGGCTCAAGTGGAAGCTCAATTCGGTACGTTTGGAGATAGTGCTACTCTTGATGCAAGATTGGTGCTCGGTCTGCGTCGAATGTACCGTAGGCTCGGAAATAGTATTGGAGGCACCCGATGGAACTCCTAGATGACTTGGGTCATGCGAAATCTCGTTTCGATCTATTTTGAGACAGTGTTAGCGTCGGTGGAGGATAGGTGCATGGTTTGCACTAAACA
This sequence comes from Saccharum spontaneum, assembly GCA_022457205.1. Classification (NCBI taxonomy): domain Eukaryota; kingdom Viridiplantae; phylum Streptophyta; class Magnoliopsida; order Poales; family Poaceae; genus Saccharum; species Saccharum spontaneum. The sequence continues at coordinate 28,888,847 of CM039593.1, read as the reverse complement.
TCCCATAGGCATAGAAATCGTTTTGGACACACTCGATGGGACTCGTAGGTAACGAGGCTCAAGTGGAAGCTCGGTACGGTCCATTTGGAGATAGTGCTACTCTTGATGCATGACTGGTGCATGGTTTCTATCGAACGTACCGTAGGCTCAGAAATAGTGTTGCAGGCACCTGATGGAACTCCTACGTTACGTGGGTCATATGGAATCTTGTTTCGATCTGTTTTGAAACAGTGTTTGGGTCGGTGCAAGATAGGTGCTTGGTTTGCGTCAAACGTACCATACGTTCATAAATCGTTTTAGAAGCACCCGGGAACTCCTAGGTGATGAGGGTGCTACAGAAGACAGGTGCACGTTTGCATTGAACGTACCATAGGTCATAAATAGTTCTGGACGCACCCGATGGAACTCGTAAGTGACGTGGGTCGTGTGGAATCTTATTTGAGTCCATTTGGAGATAGTATTAGTGTTAGTGCAAGGTTGGAGCACGGTTTGTACCGAACATACCATAGGCATAGAAATCATTTTGGACGAACTCGATGAGACTCGTAGGTGACGAGGCTCAAGTGGAAGCTCGTTTGGTCCGTTTGGGGATAGTGCTTCCCCTGATGCAAGATTGGTGCACGGGTTGCGTCGAACATACCGTAGGCTCGGAAATAGTATCAGAGGCACCCGATGGAACTCCAAGGTGATGTGGGTCATTTGGAATCTTGTTTCGATCTGTTTTGAGACAATGTTAGCGTCGGTGCAAGATACGTGCTTGGTTTGCGTCAAACATACCATAGGCACATAAATTGTTTTATACGCACCCGAGGTACTCTTAAGGCGACAAGGGTCTGGTGGAGCTCTGTTTGTTTCGTTTGGAGATAGTGTTAATCTTGACGCAAGATAGGCGCACAGTTTGCACTAAACGTACCATAGGCTCATAAATAGTTTTGGACGCACCCGATGGAACTCGTAAGTGACGTGGGTCGTGTGGAATCTCATTGTAGTCGGTTTGTAGACAGTTTTAGTGTTAGTGTAAGGTAGGTGCGCGGTTGCACCAAATGTAGCACAGGCATAGAAATCATTTTGGACGCACTTCAGGGGACTCCTAGGAGACGGGGCTCAAGTGGAAGCTCAATTCAGTATGTTTGGAGATAGTGCTACTCTTGATGCAAGATTAGTGCTCGGTTTGCGTCGAATGTACCGTAGGCTCGGAACTAGTATTGGAGGCACCCGATGGAACTCCTAGATGACATGGGTCATGCGGAATCTCGTTTCGATCTATTTTGAGACAGTGTTAGCGTCGGTGCAAGATAGGTGCACGGTTTGCACTGAACGTACCATAGGCATAGAAATCATTTTGGACACACTTGATGGGACTCCTAGGTGACGAGGCTCAAGTGGAAGCTCGGTACGGTCCATTTGGAGATAGTGGTACTCTTGATGCATGACTGGTGCACGGTTTTCGTCAAACGTACCGTAGGCTCAGAAATAGTGTTGGAGGCACCCGATGGAACTCCTACGTTACGTGGGTCATATGGAATCTTGTTTCAATCTGTTTTGAAACAGTGTTTGCGTCGGTGCAAGATAGGTGCTCTGTTTGCGTCAAACGTACCATACGTTCATAAATCATTTTAGAAGCACCCGCGGTACTCCTAGGTGATGAGGGTCTGGTGGAGATCTGTTCGGTCCGTTTGGAGATGGTGTTACAGAAGATAGGTGCACGTTTGCATTGAACGTACCATAGGTAATAAATAGTTTTGGACGCACCCGATGGAACTCGTAAGTGACGTGGGTCGTGTGGAATCTTGGTTGAGTCCATTTGGAGATAGTGTTAGTATTAGTGCAAGGTTGGAGCACGGTTTGTACCGAACATACCATAGGCATAGAAATCATTTTGGACGAACTCGATGAGACTCCTAGGTGACGAGGCTCAAGTGGAAGCTCAGTTTGGTCCGTTTGAGGATAGTGTTTCCCTTGATGCAAGATTGGTGCACGGGTTGCGTTGAACATACCATAGGCTTGGAAATAGTATCAGAGGCACCCGATGGAACTCCATGGTGACGTGGGTCATTTGGAATCTTGTTTTGATCTATTTTGAGACAGTGTTAGCATCGGTGCAAGATACGTGCATGGTTTGCGTCAAACATACCATAGCTCTGTTTGTTTTGTTTGGAGATAGTGCCAATCTTGACGCAGGATAGGTGCACAGTTTGCACTAAACGTACCATAGGCTCATAAATAGTTTGGGAATAGTGCTTCTCTTGATGCAAGATTGGTGCACAGTTTGCACCAAATGTAGCATTGGCATAGAAATCGTCTTCGATGCACTCGAGGGGACTTCTAGGTGACGAGGCTCAAGTGGAAGCTCGATTCGGTACATTTGGAGATAGTGCTACTCTTGATGCAAGATTGGTGCTCGGTTTGCGTTGAATGTGCAGTTGGCTCGGAAATAGTATTGGAGGCACCCGATGGAACTCTTAGGTGACGTGGGTCATGTGGAATCTCGTTTTGATCTATTTCGAGACAGTGTTAGCGTCGGTCCAAGATAGGTGCATGGTTTGCACTGAACGTACCATAGGCATAGAAATCGTTTTAGACACACTCGATGGGACTCCTAGGTGACGAGGCTCAAGTGGAAGCTTGGTACGGTCCATTTGGAGATAGTGCTACTCTTTATGCATGATTGGTGCACAGTTTGCGTCGAACGTACCGCAGGCTCAGAAATAGTATTAGAGGCACCCGATGGAACTCCTAGGTTACATGGGTCATGTGGAATCTTGTTTTGATCTGTTTTGAAACAGTGTTAGCGTTGGTGCAAGATAGGTGCTCGGTTTGCGTCAAACGTACCATAGGTTTTAGAAGCACCCACGGTAATCCTAGGTGATGAGGGTCTGGTGGAGATCTGTTCGATCCCTTTGGAGATAGTGCTACAGAAGGTAGGTGCACAGTTCGCATTGAACGTACCATAGGTCATAAATAGTTTTGGACACACCCGATGGAACTTGTAAGTGACGTGGGTCGTGTGGAATCTCGTTTGAGTCCATTTGGAGATAGTGTTAGTGTTAGTGCAAGGTTGGAGCACGGTTTGCACTGAACATACCAAGGCATAGAAATTGTTTTGGACGAACTCGATCAGACTCCTAGGTGACGAGGCTCAAGTGGAAGCTCGGTTCGGTCTGTTTGGGGATAGTGATTCCCTTGATGCAAGATTGGTGCACGGTTTGCGTCGAACATACCGTAGGCTCACAAATAGTATCAGAGGCACCCGATGGAACTCCAAGATGACGTGGGTCATCTGGAATCTTGTTTCGATCTATTTTGAAATAGTGTTAGCGTCGGTGCTAGATAGGTGCTCGGTTTGCATCAAACGTACCATAGGTTCATAAATTGTTTTAGAAGCACCCGCGGTACTCCAAGGCACCCGATGGAACTCCAAGGTGATGTGGTTTGCATTGAACGTACCATAGGTCATAAAAAGTTTTGGATGCACCCGATGGAACTCATAAGTCACGTGGGTCGTGTGGAATCTCATTTTAGTCCATTTGGAGATAGTGTTAGTGTGGGTGCAAGGTTGGGGCATGGTTTACACCGAACATACCATAGGCATAGAAATTGTTTTGGACGAACTCGATCAGACTCCTAGGTGACGAGGCTCAAGTGGAAGCTCGGTTTGGTCCATTTGGGGATAGTGCTTCTCTTGATGCAAGATTGGTGCACGGTTTGCGTCGAACATACCGTAGACTCGAAAATAGTATCGGAGGCACCCGATGGAACTCCAAGGTGATGTGGATCATCTGGAACTCCAAGGAGATAGTGGTAGTGTCGGTGCAAGATAGGTGCTTGGTTTGCGTCAAACGTACCATAGGCTCATAAATCGTTTTAGACGCACCCGAGGTACTCCTAAGGCGACAAGAGTCTGGTGGAGCTCTCTTTGTTCCGTATGGAGATAGTGCTACATAAGATAGGTGCACGCACCGAACGTACCATAGGTCATAAATAGTTTTAGACACATGTCCATGGAACTCGTAAGTGACGTGGGTCGTGTGGAATCTCATTTTAGTCTATTTGGGGGACAATGTTAGTGTCAGTGCAAGGTTGGAGCACGGTTTGCACCGAACATACCATAGGCATAGAAATCATTTTGGATGAACTCGATCTGACTCCTAGATGACGAGGCTCAAGTGGAAGCTTGGTTCGGTCCGTTTGGGGAGAGTGCTTCACTTGATGCAAGATTGGTGCACGGTTTGCGTAGAACATACCGTAGGCTCAAAAATAGTATCGGAGGCACCCGATGGAACTCAAAGGTGACATGGCTCAAGTGGAATCTGGTTTCGATTTGTTTTGAGACAGTGTTAGCGTCAGTGCAAGATAGGTGCTTGGTTTGCGTCAAACGTACCATAGGGTCATAAATTGTTTTATATGCACCCGAGGAACTCCTAAGGCGACGAGGATCCGGTGGAGCTTTGTTTGTTTCGTTTGGAGATCGTGCAAATCTTGACGCAAGATAGGTGCATAGTTTACATTGAACGTACCATAGGCTCATAAATAGTTTTGGACGCAACCGATGGAACTCGTAAGAGACGTGGGTCATGTGGAATCTCATTGTGGTCAGTTTGTAGACAGTTTTAGTGTTAGAGCAAGATAGGTCCACGGTTGCACCAAACATACTATAGGCATAGAAATCGTTTTGGATGAACTCGATTAGACTTCTAGTTGACGAGGCTCAAGTGGAAGCTCGGTTTGGTCCGTTTGGGGATAGTGCTTCTCTTGATGCAAGATTGGTGCACGGTTTGCACCAAATGTAGCATAGGCATAGAAATCGTTTTGGACGCACTCGAAGGGACTCCTAGGTGACGAGGCTCAAGTGGAAGCTCAATTCAGTACGTTTGGAGATAGTACTACTCCTGATGCAAGATTGGTGCTCGGTTTGCGTCGAATGTGCCGTAGGTTCAGAAATAATATTGGAGGCACCCGATGGAACTCCTAGGTGACGTGGGTCATATGGAATCTCATTTCGATCTGTTTTGAGACAATGTTAGCGTCGGTGCAAGATTGGTGCATGGTTTGCACTGAACGTACCATAGGCATAGAAATCGTTTTGGACACACTCGATAGGACTCCTAGGCGACGAGGCTCAAATGGAAGCTCTGTACGGTCCATTTGGAGATAGTGCTACTCTTTATGCATGACTGGTGCCGTCGAACGTACCGTAGGCTCGAAAATAGTGTTGGAGGCACCAGATGGAACTCATACGTTACGTGGGTCATGTGGAATCTTGTTTCGATCTATTTTGAAACAGTATTAGCGTCGGTGCAAGACAGGTGCTCGGTTTGCATCAAACGTACCATAGGTTCATAAATCATTTTAGAAGCACCCGCGGTACTCCTAGGTGATGAGGGTCTGGTGGAGATTTGTTCGGTCCGTTTGGAGATAGTGCTACAGAAGATAGGTGCATGGTTTGCATTGAACGTACCATAGGTCATAAATAGTTTTGGATGCACCTGATGGAACTCATAAGTGATGTGGGTCATGTGGAATCTCATTTTAGCCCATTTGGAGATAGTGTCAGTGTAAGTGCAAGGTTGGAGCACGGTTTGCACCGAACATACCATAGGCATAGAAATCGTTTTGGACGAACTCGATCAGACACCTAGGTGACGAGGCTCAAGTGGAAGCTCAGTTTGGTTCGTTTGGGGATAGTGCTTCTCTTGATGCAAGATTGGTGCACGGTTCGCGTCGAACATACCGTAGGCTCGAAAATAGTATCGAAGGCACCCGATGGAACTCCAAGGTGATGTGGGTCATCTGGAATCTTGTTTTCATCTGTTTTGAGATAGTGGTAGCGTCAGTGCAAGATAGGTGCTTGGTTTGCATCAAACGTACCATAGGCTCATAAATCGTTTTAGACGCACCCGAGGTACTCCTAAGGCGACGAGAGTCTGGTGGAGCTCTCTTTGTTCCGTAAGGAGATAGTGCTACATAAGATAGGTGCATGAACCGAACGTACCATAGGTCATAAATAGTTTTAGACACATGTCCATGGAACTCGTAAGTGACACGGGTCGTGTGGAATCTCATTTTAGTCTATTTGGGGGACAATGTTAGTGTCAGTGCAAGGTTGGAGCACAGTTTGCACCGAACATACCATAGGCTTAGAAATCATTTTGGATGAACTTGATCCGACTCCTAGATGATGAGGCTCAAGTGGAAGCTCGGTTCGGTCCGTTTGGGGATAATGCTTGTCTTGATGCAAGATTGGTGCACGGTTTGCGTTGAACATACTGTAGGCTCAAAAATAGTATCGGAGGCACCCGATGGAACTCCAAGGTGACATGGCTCAAGTGGAATCTGGTTTCGATATGTTTTGAGATAGTGTTAGCATCGGTGCAAGATAGGTGCTTGGTTTGCGTCAAACATACCATAGGGTCATAAATTGTTTTATATGCACCCGAGGAACTCCTAAGGCGACGAGGGTCTGGTGGAGCTTTGTTTGTTTTGTTTGGAGATAGTGCAAATCTTGATGCAAGATAGGTGCACAGTTTGCATTGAACGTACCATAGGCTCATAAATAGTGTTGGACGCACCCGATGGAACTCGTAAGAGACGTGGGTCATGTGGAATCTCATTGTGGTCAGTTTGTAGATAGTTTTAGTTTTAGAGCAAGATAGGTCCACGGTTGCACCAAACATACCATAGGCATAGAAATCGTTTTGGATGAACTCGATCAGACTCCTAGGTGACGAGGCTCAAGTGGAAGCTCGGTTCGCTCCGTTTGGGGATAGTGCTTCTCTTGATGCAAGATTGGTGCATGGTTTGCACCAAATGTAGCATAGGCATAGAAATCGTTTTGGACGTGCACGAGGGGCATCCTAGGTGACGAGGCTCAAGTGGAAGCTCGATTCGGTACGTTTGGAGATAGTGCTACTCTTGATACAAGATTGGTGCTCGGTTTGCGTCGAATGTGCCGTAGGTTCCGAAATAGTATTGGAGGCACCCGATGGAACTCCTAGGTGACCTGGGTCATGTGGAATCTCGTTTTGATCTATTTTGAGACAGTGTTAGCGACGGTGCAAGATAGGTGCACGGTTTGAACTAAACGTACCATAGGCATAGAAATCGTTTTGGACACAATCAATGGGACTCCTAGGTGATGAGGCTCAATTGAAAGCTCGGTACGGTCCATTTGGAGATAGTGCTACTCTTGATGCATGATTGGTGCATGGTTTGCGTCGAATGTACCGTAGGCTCAGAAATAGTATTGGAGGCACCCGATGGAACTCGTAGGTTACGTGGATCATGTGGAATCTTGTTTCGATCTGTTTTGAAACAGTGTTAGCGTCGGTGAAAGATAGGTGCTCGGTTTGCATCAAACGTACCATAGGTTCATAAATCGTTTTAGAAGCACCCGCGGTACTCCTAGGTGATGAGGGTTTGGTGGAGATCTGTTCGGTCCGTTTGGAGATAGTGCTACAGAAGATAGGTGCATGGTTTGCATTGAACGTACCATACATCATAAATAGTTTTGGACGCACCCGATGGAACTTGTAAGTGACGTGGGTCGTGTGGAATCTCATTTTAGTCTATTTGGAGATAGTGTTAGTGTCAGTGCAAGGTTGGAGCACGGTTTGCACCGAACATACAATAGGCATAGAAATCGTTTTGGATGAACTCGATCAGACTCCTAGGTGACGAGGCTCAAGTGGAAGCTCGGTTCGCTCCGTTTGGGGATAGTGCTTCTCTTGATGCAAGATTGGTGCATGGTTTGCACCAAATGTAGCACAGGCATAGAAATCGTTTTGGACGCGCACGAGGGGCATCCTAGGTGACGAGGCTCAAGTGGAAGCTCGATTCGGTACGTTTGGAGATAGTGCTACTCTTGATGCAAGATTGGTGCTCGGTTTGCGTCGAATGTGCCGTAGGTTCCGAAATAGTATTGGAGGCACCCGATGGAACTCCTAGGTGACCTGGGTCTTGTGGAATCTCGTTTTGATCTATTTTGAGACAGTGTTAGCGACGGTGCAAGATAGCTGCACGGTTTGAACTAAACGTACCATAGGCATAGAAATCGTTTTGGACACAATCAATGGGACTCCTAGGTGATGAGGCTCAATTGAAAGCTCGGTACGGTCCATTTGGAGATAGTGCTACTCTTGATGCATGATTGGTGCATGGTTTGCGTCGAATGTACCGTAGGCTCAGAAATAGTATTGGAGGCACCCGATGGAACTCGTAGGTTACGTGGATCATGTGGAATCTTGTTTCGATCTGTTTTGAAACAGTGTTAGCGTCGGTGAAAGATAGGTGCTCGGTTTGCATCAAACGTACCATAGGTTCATAAATCGTTTTAGAAGCACCCGCGGTACTCCTAGGTGATGAGGGTTTGGTGGAGATCTGTTCGGTCCGTTTGGAGATAGTGCTACAGAAGATAGGTGCATGGTTTGCATTGAACGTACCATACATCATAAATAGTTTTGGACGCACCCGATGGAACTTGTAAGTGACGTGGGTCGTGTGGAATCTCATTTTAGTCTATTTGGAGATAGTGTTAGTGTCAGTGCAAGGTTGGAGCACGGTTTGCACCGAACATACAATAGGCATAGAAATCGTTTTGGATGAACTCGATCAGACTCCTAGGTGACGAGGCTCAAGTGGAAGCTCGGTTCGCTCCGTTTGGGGATAGTGCTTCTCTTGATGCAAGATTGGTGCATGGTTTGCACCAAATGTAGCACAGGCATAGAAATCGTTTTGGACGCGCACGAGGGGCATCCTAGGTGACGAGGCTCAAGTGGAAGCTCGATTCGGTACGTTTGGAGATAGTGCTACTCTTGATGCAAGATTGGTGCTCGGTTTGCGTCGAATGTGCCGTAGGTTCCGAAATAGTATTGGAGGCACCCGATGGAACTCCTAGGTGACCTGGGTCTTGTGGAATCTCGTTTTGATCTATTTTGAGACAGTGTTAGCGACGGTGCAAGATAGCTGCACGGTTTGAACTAAACGTACCATAGGCATAGAAATCGTTTTGGACACAATCAATGGGACTCCTAGGTGATGAGGCTCAATTGAAAGCTCGGTACGGTCCATTTGGAGATAGTGCTACTCTTGATGCATGATTGGTGCATGGTTTGCGTCGAATGTACCGTAGGCTCAGAAATAGTATTGGAGGCACCCGATGGAACTCGTAGGTTACGTGGATCATGTGGAATCTTGTTTCGATCTGTTTTGAAACAGTGTTAGCGTCGGTGAAAGATAGGTGCTCGGTTTGCATCAAACGTACCATAGGTTCATAAATCGTTTTAGAAGCACCCGCGGTACTCCTAGGTGATGAGGGTTTGGTGGAGATCTGTTCGGTCCGTTTGGAGATAGTGCTACAGAAGATAGGTGCATGGTTTGCATTGAACGTACCATACATCATAAATAGTTTTGGACGCACCCGATGGAACTTGTAAGTGACGTGGGTCGTGTGGAATCTCATTTTAGTCTATTTGGAGATAGTGTTAGTGTCAGTGCAAGGTTGGAGCACGGTTTGCACCGAACATACAATAGGCATAGAAATCGTTTTGGATGAACTCGATCAGACTCCTAGGTGACGAGGCTCAAGTGGAAGCTCGGTTCGCTCCGTTTGGGGATAGTGCTTCTCTTGATGCAAGATTGGTGCATGGTTTGCACCAAATGTAGCATAGGCATAGAAATCGTTTTGGACGCGCACGAGGGGCATCCTAGGTGACGAGGCTCAAGTGGAAGCTCGATTCGGTACGTTTGGAGATAGTGCTACTCTTGATGCAAGATTGGTGCTCGGTTTGCGTCGAATGTGCCGTAGGTTCCGAAATAGTATTGGAGGCACCCGATGGAACTCCTAGGTGACGTGGGTCATGTGGAATCTCATTTTGATCTATTTTGAGACAGTGTTAGCGACGGTGCAAGATAGGTGCACGGTTTGAACTGAACGTACCATAGGCATAGAAATTGTTTTGGACACAATCGATGGGACTCCTAGGTGACGAGGCTCAAGTGGAAGCTCGGTACGGTCCATTTGGAGATAGTGCTACTCAAGATGCATGATTGGTGCATGGTTTGCGTCGAATGTACCAGTTTTAGTGTTAGAGCAAGATAGGTCCACGGTTGCACCAAACATACTATAGGCATAGAAATCGTTTTGGATGAACTCGATTAGACTTCTAGGTGACGAGGCTCAAGTGGAAGCTCGGTTTGGTCCGTTTGGGGATAGTGCTTCTCTTGATGCAAGATTGGTGCATGGTTTGCACCAAATGTAGCATAGGCATAGAAATCGTTTTGGACGCACTCGAAGGGACTCCTAGGTGACGAGGCTCAAGTGGAAGCTCAATTCAGTACGTTTGGAGATAGTACTACTCTTGATGCAAGATTGGTGCTCGGTTTGCGTCGAATGTGCCGTAGGTTCAGAAATAGTATTGGAGGCACCCGATGGAAGTCCTAGGTGACGTGGGTCATGTGGAATCTCATTTCGATCTGTTTTGAGACAATGTTAGCGTCGGTGCAAGATTGGTGCATGGTTTGCACTGAACGTACCATAGGCATAGAAATCATTTTGGACACACTCGATAGGACTCCTAGGTGACGAGGCTCAAATGGAAGCTCTGTACGGTCCATTTGGAGATAGTGCTACTCTTTATGCATGACTGGTGCCGTCGAACGTACCGTAGGCTCGAAAATAGTGTAGGAGGCACCAGATGGAACTCATACGTTACGTGGGTCATGTGGAATCTTGTTTCGATCTATTTTGAAACAGTATTAGCGTCGGTGCAAGACAGGTGCTCGGTTTGCGTCAAACGTACCATAGGTTCATAAATCATTTTAGAAGCACCCGCAGTACTCCTAGGTGATGAGGGTCTGGTGGAGATTTGTTCGGTCCGTTTGGAGATAGTGCTACAGAAGATAGGTGCATGGTTTCAATTGAACGTACCATAGGTCATAAATAGTTTTGGATGCACCTGATGGAACTCATAAGTGATGTGGGTCGTGTGGAATCTCATTTTAGCCCATTTGGAGATAGTGTCAGTGTCAGTGCAAGGTTGGAGCACGGTTTGCACCGAACATACCATAGGCATAGAAATCGTTTTGGACGAACTCGATCAGACTCCTAGGTGATGAGTCTCAAGTGGAAGCTCAGTTTGGTCCGTTTGGGGATAGTGCTTCTCTTGATGCAAGATTGGTGCACGGTTCGCGTCGAACATACCGTAGGCTCGAAAATAGTATCGAAGGCACCCGATGGAACTCCAAGGTGATGTGGGTCATCTGGAATCTTGTTTTCATCTGTTTTGAGATAGTGGTAGCGTCAGTGCAAGATAGGTGCTTGGTTTGCGTCAAACGTACCATAGGCTCATAAATCGTTTTAGACGCACCCGAGGTACTCCTAAGGCGACGAGAGTCTGGTGGAGCTCTCTTTGTTCCGTAAGGAGATAGTGCTACATAAGATAGGTGCATGAACCGAACGTACCATAGGTCATAAATAGTTTTAGACACATGTCCATGGAACTCGTAAGTGACACGGGTCGTGTGGAATCTCATTTTAGTCTATTTGGGGGACAAAGTTAGTGTCAGTGCAAGGTTGGAGCACAGTTTGCACCGAACATACCATAGGCATAGAAATCGTTTTGGATGAACTTGATCCGACTCCTAGATGATGAGGCTCAAGTGGAAGCTCAGTTCGGTCCGTTTGGGGATAATGCTTGTCTTGATGCAAGATTGGTGACGGTTTGCATTGAACATACCGTAGGCTCAAAAATAGTATCGGAGGCACCCGATGGAACTCCAAGGTGACATGGCTCAAGTGGAATCTGGTTTCGATATGTTTTGACATAGTGTTAGCATCGGTGCAAGATAGGTGCTTGGTTTGCGTCAAACATACCATAGGGTCATAAATTGTTTTATATGCACCCGAGGAACTCCTAAGGCGACGAGGGTCTGGTGGAGCTTTGTTTGTTTTGTTTGGAGATAGTGCAAATCTTGATGCAAGATAGGTGCACAGTTTGCATTGAACGTACCATAGGCTCATAAATAGTTTTGGACGCACCCGATGGAACTCGTAAGAGACATGGGTCATGTGGAATCTCATTGTGGTCAGTTTGTAGATAGTTTTAGTTTTAGAGCAAGATAGGTCCACGGTTGCACTAAACATACCATAGGCATAGAAATCGTTTTGGATGAACTCGATCAGACTCCTACGTGACGAGGCTCAAGTGGAAGCTCGGTTCGCTCCGTTTGGGGATAGTGCTTCTCTTGATGCAAGATTGGTGCATGGTATGCACCAAATGTAGCATAGGCATAGAAATCGTTTTGGACGCGCACGAGGGGCCTCCTAGGTGACGAGGCTCAAGTGGAAGCTCGATTCGGTACGTTTGGAGATAGTGCTACTCTTGATACAAGATTGGTGCTCGGTTTGCGTCGAATGTGCCGTAGGTTCGGAAATAGTATTGGAGGCACCCGATGGAACTCCTAGGTGACCTGGGTCATGTGGAATCTCGTTTTGATATATTTTGAGACAGTGTTAGCGACGGTGCAAGATAGGTGCACGGTTTGAACTAAACGTACCATAGGCATAGAAATCGTTTTGGACACAATCAATGGGACTCCTAGGTGACTAGGCTCAATTGAAAGCTCGGTACGGTCCATTTGGAGATAGTGCTGCTCTTGATGCATGATTGGTGCATGGTTTGCGTCGAATGTACCGTAGGCTCAGAAATAGTATTGGAGGCACCCGATGGAACTCATAGGTTACGTGGGTCATGTGGAATCTTGTTTCGATCTGTTTTGAAACAGTGTTAGCGTCGGTGCAAGATAGGTGCTCGGTTTGCATCAAACGTACCATAGGTTCATAAATCGTTTTAGAAGCACCCGCGGTACTCCTAGGTGATGAGGGTTTGGTGGAGATCTGTTCGGTCCGTTTGGAGATAGTGCTACAGAAGATAGGTGCATGGTTTGCATTGAACGTACCATACATCATAAATAGTTTTGGACGCACCCGATGGAACTTGTAAGTGACGTGGGTCGCGTGGAATCTCATTTTGGTCCATTTGGAGATAGTGTTAGTGTCAGTGCAAGGTTGGAGCATGGTTTGCACCGAACATACAATAGGCATAGAAATCGTTTTGGACGAACTCGATTCGACTCCTAGGTGACGAGGCTCAAGTGGAAGCTTGGTTCGGTCCGTTTGGGGATAGTGCTTCTCTTGATGCAAGATTGGTGCTTGGTTTGCACCAAATTTAGCATAGGCATAGAGATCATTTTGGACGCATTCGAGGGGACTCCTAGGTGACGAGGCTCAAGTGGAAGCTCGATTCAGTACATTTGGAGATAGTGCTACTCTTGATGCAAGATTGGTGCTCGATTTCCGTCGAATGTGCCATAGGTTCGGAAATAGTATTAGAGGCACCCGATGGAACTCCTAGGTGACGTGGGTCATGTGGAATCTCATTTTGATCTATTTTGAGATAGTGTTAGCGACGGTGCAAGATAGGTGCACGGTTTGAACTGAACGTACCATAGGCATAGAAATTGTTTTGGACACAATCAATGGGACTCCTAGGTGACGAGGCTCAAGTGGAAGCTCGGTACGGTCCATTTGGAGATAGTGCTACTCAAGATGCATGATTGGTGCATGGTTTGCGTCGAATGTACCGTAGGCTTAGAAATAGTATTGGAGGCACCCGATGGAACTCCTAGGCTACGTGGGTCATGTGGAATCTTGTTTCGATCTGTTTTGAAATAGTGTTAGCGTCGGTGCAAGAAAGTTGCTCGGTTTGCATCAAACGTACCATAGGTTCATAAATCGTTTTAGAAGCACCCGCGGTACTCCTAGGTGATGAGGGTTTGGTGGAGATCTGTTCGGTCCATTTCGGGATAGTGCTACAGAAGATAGGTGCTTGGTTTGCATTGAACGTACCATAGGTCATAAATAGTTTTGGACGCATCCGATGGAACTCGTAAGTGACGTGGGTCTTGTGGAATCTCGTTTTAGTCCATTTGAAGATAGTATTAGTGTTAGTGCAAGGTTGGAGCACGGTTTGCACCGAACATACCATAGGCATAGAAATTGTTTTGGATGAACTCGATCCGACACCTAGGTGACGAGGCTCAAGTGAAAGCTCGGTTCAGTCCGTTTGGGGATAGTGCTTCTCTTGATGCAAGATTTGTGCTTGGTTTGCATCAAATGTAGCATAGGCATAGAAATTGTTTTGGACGCACTCGAAGGGACTCCTTGGTGACGAGGCTCAAGTGGAAGCTCGATTCGGTACGTTTGGAGATAGTGCTACTCTTGATGCAAGATTGGTGCTCGGTTTACGTCGAATGTGCCATAGGCTTAGAAATAGTATTGGAGGCACCCGATGGAACTCATAGGTGACGTGAGTCATGTGGAATCTCGCTTTGACCTATTTTGAGACAGTGTTAGCGTCGGTGCAAGATAGGTGCACGGTTTGCACTGAACGTACTATAGGCATAGAAATTGTTTTGGACACCCGATGGGACTCCTAGGTGACGAGGCTCAAGTGGATGCTCAGTACGGTCCATTTGGAGATAGTGCTACTCTTTATGCATGACTGGTGCCGTCGAACGGTAGGCTCGAAAATAGTGTTGGAGGCACTAGATGGAACTCCTATGTTACGTGGGTCATGTGGAATCTTGTTTCGATCTGTTTTCAAACAGTATTAGCGTCGGTGCAAGACAGGTGCTCGGTTTGCGTCAAACGTACCATAGGTTCATAAATCGTTTTAGAAGCACCCGCGGTACTTCTAGGTGATAAGGGTCTGGTGGAGATTTGTTCGGTCCGTTTGGAGATAGTGCTACAGAAGATTGGTGCATGGTTTGCATTGAATGTACCATAGGTCATAATTAGTTTTGGATGCACCTGATGGAACTCATAAGTGATGTGGGTTGTGTGGAATCTCATTTTAGCCCATTTGGAGATAGTGTTAGTGTCAGTGCAAGGTTGGAGCACGGTTTGCACCGAACATACCATAGGCATAGAAATCGTTTTGGACGAACTTGATCAGACTCCTAGGTGACGAGGCTCAAGTGGAAGCTCGGTTTGGTCCGTTTGGGGATAGTGCTTCTCTTGATGCAAGATTGGTGCACGGTTTGCGTCGAACATACCGTAGACTCGAAAATAGTATCGGAGGCACCCGATGGAACTCCAAGGTGATGTGGGTCATCTGGAATCTTGTTTTGATCTGTTGTGAGATAGTGGTCGCGGCGGTGCAAGATAGTTGCTTGGTTTGCGTCAAACGAACCATAGGCTCATAAATCGTTTTAGGCGCACCCGAGGTACTCCTAAGGTGATGAGAGTCTGGTGGAGCTCTCTTTGTTCCGTATGGAGATAGTGCTACATAAGATAGGTGCACGAACCGAACGTACCATAGGTCATAAATAGTTTTAGACACATGTCCATGGAACTCGTAAGTGACGCGGGTCGTGTGGAATCTCATTTTTGTCTATTTGGGGGACAATGTTAGTGTCAGTGCAAGGTTGGAGCACGGTTTGCACCGAACATACCATAGGCATAGAAATCGTTTTGGATGAACTCGATCCGACTCCTAGATGATGAGGCTCAAGTGGAAGCTCGGTTCGGTCTGTTTGGTGATTGTGCTTGTCTTGATGCAAGATTGGTGCACGGTTTGCGTTGAACATACCGTAGGCTCAAAAATAGTATCGGAGGCACCCGATGGAACTCCAAGGTGACATGGCTCAAGTGGAATCTGGTTTCGATCTGTTTTGAGATAGTGTTAGCATCGGTGCAAGATAGGTGCTTGGTTTGCGTCAAACGTACCATAGGGTCATAAATTGTTTTATATGCACCCGAGGAACTCCTAAGGTGACAAGGGTCTGGTGGAGCTTTGTTTGTTTTGTTTGGAGATAGTGCAAATCTTGATGCAAGATAGGTGGACAGTTTGCATTGAACGTACCATAGGCTCATAAATTGTTTTGGACGCACCCGATGGAACTCGTAAGAGACGTGGGTCATGTGGAATCTCATTGTGGTCAGTTTGTAGACAGTTTTAGTGTTAGAGCAAGATAGGTCCACGGTTGCACCAAACATACCATATGCATAAAAATCGTTTTGGATGAACTCGATCAGACTCCTAGGTGACGAGGTTCAAGTGTAAGCTCGGTTCGGTCCGTTTGGGGATAGTGCTTCTCTTGATGCAAGATTAGTGCACGGTTTGCACCAAATGTAGCATAGGCATAGAAATCGTTTTGGACGCACTCGAGGGGACTCCTGGGTGACAAGGCTCAAGTGGAAGCTCGATTCGGTACGTTTGGAGATAGTGCTACTCTTGATGCAAGATTGGTGCTCGGTTTGCGTCGAATGTGCCGTAGGTTCAGAAATAGTATTGGAGGCACCCGATGGAACTCCTAGGTTATGTGGGTCATGTGGAATCTTGTTTTGATCTGTTTTGAAATAGTGTTAGCATCGGTGCAAGATAGGTGCTCGGTTTGCATCAAACGTACCATAGGTTCATAAATCGTTTTAGAAGCACCCGCGGTACTCCTAGGTGATGAGGGTCTGGTGGAGATCTATTCGGTCCGTTTGGAGATAGTGCTACAGAAGATAGGTGCACGGTTTGCATTGAACGTACCATAGGTCATAAATAGCTTTGGACGCACCCGATGGAAATCGTAAGTGACGTGGGTCGTGTGGAATCTTGTTTGAGTCCATTTGGAGATAGTGTTAGTGTTAGTGCTAGGTCGGAGCACGGTTTGCACTGAACATACCATAGGCATAGAAATCATTTTACACGAACTCGATCAGACTCCTAGGTGACGAGGCTCAAGTGGAAGCTCGGTTCGGTCCGTTTGGGGATAGTGCTTCCCTTGATGCAAGATTGGTGCACGGTTTGGTCGCCGTAGGCTCAGAAATAGTATCAGACGCACCCGATGGAACTCTAAGGTGATGTGGGTCATTTGGAATCTTTTTTCGATCTGTTTTGAGACTATGTTAGCGTCAGTGCAAGATACGCGCTTGGTTTGTGTCAAACATACCATAGGGTCATAAAATTGTTTTATACGCACCCGAGGTACTCCTAAGGCGATGAGGGTCTAGTGGAGCTCTATTTGTTTCATTTGGAGATAGTGCTAATCTTGATGCAAGATAGGTGCACAGTTTGCACTGAACGTACCATAGGCTCATAAATAGTTTTGGACGCACCCGATGGAACTCGTAAGTGACGTGGGTCGTGTGGAATCTCATTGTAGTCGGTTTGTAGACAGTTTTAGTGTTAGTGTAAGATAGGTGCACAGTTGCACCAAATGTAGCATAGGCATAGAAATCATTTTGGACGCACTTGAGGGGACTCCTAAGTGACGAGGCTCAAGTGGAAGCTCAATTCGGTACGTTTGGAGATAGTGCTACTCTTGATGCAAGATTGGTGCTCGATTTGCATCGAATGTACCGTAGGCTCAGAAATAGTATTGGAGGCACCCAATGGAACTCCTAGTTGACGAGGCTCAAGTGGAAGCTCAATTCGGTACGTTTGGAGATAGTGCTACTCTTGATGCAAGATTGGTGCTTGGTTTGTGTCGAATGTACCATAGGCTCGAAAAGAGTATTGGTGGCACCCGATGGAACTCCTAGGTGACGTGGGTCATGTGGAATCTCGTTTCGATCTGTTTTGAGACAATGTTAGCGTCGGTGCAAGATAGGTGCATGGTTTGCTCTGAATGTACCATAGGCATAGAAATCGTTTTGGACACACTCGATAGGACTCCTAGGTGACGAGGCTCAAATGGAAGCTCGGTATGGTCTATTTGGAGATAGTGCTACTCTTGATGCATGACTGGTGCCGTCGAACGTACCGTAGGCTAGAAAATAGTGTTGGAGGCACCAGATGGAACTCCTACGTTACGTGGGTCATGTGGAATCTTGTTTCGATATGTTTTGAAACAGTATTAGCGTCGGTGCAAGACAAGTGCTCGGTTTGCGTCAAACGTACCATAGGTTCATAAATCGTTTTAGAAGCACCCGCGGTACTCCTAGGTGATGAGGGTTTGGTGGAGATTTATTCGGTCCGTTTGGAGATAGTGCTACAGAAGATAGGTGCATGGTTTGCATTGAACGTACCATAGGTCATAAAAAGTTTTGGATGCACCCGATGGAACTCATAAGTCACGTGGGTCGTGTGGAATCTCATTTTAGTCCATTTGGAGATAGTGTTAGTGTGGGTGCAAGGTTGGGGCATGGTTTACACCGAACATACCATAGGCATAGAAATTGTTTTGGACGAACTCGATCAGACTCCTAGGTGACGAGGCTCAAGTGGAAGCTCGGTTTGGTCCATTTAGGGATAGTGCTTCTCTTGATGCAAGATTGGTGCACGGTTTGCGTCGAACATACCGTAGACTCGAAAATAGTATCGGAGGCACCCGATGGAACTCCAAGGTGATGTGGGTCATCTGGAATCTTGTTTTGATCTGTTGTGAGATAGTGGTCACGGCGGTGCAAGATAGTTGCTTGGTTTGCGTCAAACGAACCATAGGCTCATAAATCGTTTTAGGCACACCCGAGGTACTCCTAAGGTGACGAGAGTCTGGTGGAGCTCTCTTTGTTCCGTATGGAGATAGTGCTACATAAGATAGGTGCATGAACCGAACGTACCATAGGTCATAAATAGTTTTAGACACATGTCCATGGAACTCGTAAGTGACGCGGGTCGTGTGGAATCTCATTTTTGTCTATTTGGGGGACAATGTTAGTGTCAGTGCAAGGTTGGAGCACGGTTTGCACCGATCATACCATAGGCATAGAAATCGTTTTGGATGAACTCGATCCGACTCCTAGATGATGAGGCTCAAGTGGAAGCTCGGTTCGGTCTGTTTGGTGATTGTGCTTGTCTTGATGCAAGATTGGTGCACGGTTTGCGTTGAACATACCGTAGGCTCAAAAATAGTATCGGAGGCACCCGATGGAACTCCAAGGTGACATGGCTCAAGTGGAATCTGGTTTCGATCTGTTTTGAGATAGTGTTAGCATCGGTGCAAGATAGGTGCTTGGTTTGCGTCAAACGTACCATAGGGTCATAAATTGTTTTATATGCACCCGAGGAACTCCTAAGGTGACAAGGGTCTGGTGGAGCTTTGTTTGTTTTGTTTGGAGATAGTGCAAATCTTGATGCAAGATAGGTGGACAGTTTGCATTGAACGTACCATAGGCTCATAAATTGTTTTGGACGCACCCGATGGAACTCGTAAGAGACGTGGGTCATGTGGAATCTCATTGTGGTCAGTTTGTAGACAGTTTTAGTGTTAGAGCAAGATAGGTCCACGGTTGCACCAAACATACCATATGCATAAAAATCGTTTTGGATGAACTCGATCAGACTCCTAGGTGACGAGGTTCAAGTGGAAGCTCGGTTCGGTCCGTTTGGGGATAGTGCTTCTCTTGATGCAAGATTAGTGCATGGTTTGCACCAAATGTAGCATAGGCATAGAAATCGTTTTGGACGCACTCGAGGGGACTCCTGGGTGACGAGGCTCAAGTGGAAGCTCGATTCGGTACGTTTGGAGATAGTGCTACTCTTGATGCAAGATTGGTGCTCGGTTTGCGTCGAATGTGCCGTAGGTTCAGAAATAGTATTGGAGGCACCCGATGGAACTCCTAGGTTATGTGGGTCATGTGGAATCTTGTTTTGATCTGTTTTGAAACAGTGTTAGCATCGGTGCAAGATAGGTGCTCGGTTTGCATCAAACGTACCATAGGTTCATAAAATCGTTTTAGAAGCACCCGCGGTACTCCTAGGTGATGAGGGTCTGGTGGAGATCTATTCGGTCCGTTTGGAGATAGTGCTACAGAAGATAGGTGCACGGTTTGCATTGAACGTACCATATGTTATAAATAGTTTTGGACGCACCCGATGGAACTCGTAAGTGACGTGGGTCGTGTGGATCTCATTTTAGTCCATTTGGAGATAGTGTTAGTGTTAGTGCAAGGTTGGAGCACGGTTTGCACCGAACATACCATAGGCATAGAAATCATTTTGGACGAACTCGATCCGACTCCTAGGTGACGAGCCACAAGTGGAAGCTCGGTTCGGTCCGTTTGGGGATAGTGCTTCTCTTGATGCAAGATTGGTCCTTGGTTTGCACCAAATGTAGCATAGGCATAGAAATCATTTTGGACGCACTCGAGGGGACTCCTAGGTGACGAGGCTCAACTGGAAGCTCGATTCGGTACATTTGGAGATAGTGCTACTCTTGATGCAAGATTGGTGCTCGGTTTGTGTCGAATGTGCCATAGGTTCAGAAATAGTATTGGAGGCACCCGATGGAACTCCTAGGTGACGTGGGTCATGTGGAATCTCATTTTGATCTATTTTGAAATAGTGTTAGCGACGGTGCAAGATAGGTGCACGGTTTGAACTGAACGTACCATAGGCATAGAAATCATTTTGGACACAATCGATGGGACTCCTAGGTGACGAGGCTCAAGTGGAAGCTCGGTACAGTCCATTTGGAGATAGTGCTACTCAAGATGCATGATTGGTGCATGGTTTGCGTCGAATGTACTGTAGGCTCAGAAATAGTATTGGAGGCACCCGAGGGAACTCCTAGGTTACGTGGGTCATGTGGAATCTTGTTTCGATCTGTTTTGAAACAGTGTTAGCGTCGGTGCAAGAAAGGTGCTCGGTTTGCATCAAACGTACCATAGCTTCATAAATCGTTTTAGAAGCACCCGCGGTACTCCTAGGTGATGAGGGTCTGGTGGAGATCTGTTCGGTCCGTTTCGGGATAGTGCTACACAAGATAGGTGCTCGGTTTGCATTGAACGTACCATAGGTCATAAATAGTTTTGGACGCACCCGATGGAACTCGTAAGTGACGTGGGTCGTGTGGAATCTCGTTTTAGTCCATTTGGAGATAGTGTTAGTGTTAGGGCAAGGTTGGAGCACGGTTTGCACCGAACATACCATAGGCATAGAAATCGTTTTGGACAAACTCGATCCGACACCTAGGTGACGAGGCTCAAGTGGAAGCTCGGTTCAGTCCGTTTGGGGATAGTGCTTCTCTTGATGCAAGATTGGTGCTTGGTTTGCACCAAATGTAGCATAGGCATAGAAATCGTTTTGGACGCACTCGAAGGGACTCCTTGGTGACGAGGCTCAAGTGGAAGCTCGATTCGGTACGTTTGGAGATAGTGCTACTCTTGATGCAAGATTGGTGCTCGGTTTACGTCGAATGTGCCATAGGCTTAGAAATAGTATTGGAGGCACCCGATGGAACTCCTAGGTGACGTGAGTCATGTGGAATCTTTTTTTTGATCTATTTTGAGACAGTGTTAGCGTCGGTGCAAGATAGGTGCACGGTTTGCACTGAACGTACTATAGGCATAGAAATTGTTTTGGACACACTCGATGGGACTCCTAGGTGACGAGGCTCAAGTGGATGCTCGGTACGGTCCATTTGGAGATAGTGCTACTCTTGATGCATGATTGGTGCACAGTTTACGTCGAACGTACCGTAGGCTCAGAAATAGTATTGGAGGCACTCGATGGAACTCCTTGGTTACGTGGGTCATGTGGAATCTTGTTTCGATCTGTTTTGAAATAGTGTTAGCGTGGGTGCAAGATAGAAGTTCAGTTTGCGTCAAACGTACCATAGGTTAATAAATCGTTTAAAAGCACCCACGGTACTCCTAGGTGATGAGGGTCTGGTGGATATCTGTTCGGTCCGTTTGGAGATATTGCTATAGAAGATAGGTGCACGGTTTGCAATGAATGTACTATAGGCATAGAAATTGTTTTGGACACACTCGATGGGACTCCTAGGTGGCGAGGCTCAAGTGGATGCTCGGTACGGTCCATTTGGAGATAGTGCTACTCTTGATGCATGATTCGTGCACGGTTTGCGTCGAACGTACCGTAGGCTCAGAAATAGTATTGGAGGCACTCGATGGAACTCCTACGTTACGTGGGTCATGTGGAATCTTGTTTCGATCTATTTTGAAACAGTGTTAGCGTGGGTGCAAGATAGGTGTTCGGTTTGCGTCAAACGTACCATAGTTTAATAAATCGTTTTAGAAGCACCCACGGTACTCCTAGGTGATGAGGGTCTGGTGGAGATCTGTTCGGTCCGTTTGGAGATAGTGCTCCAGAAGATAGGTGCACGGTTTGCATTGAACGTACCATAGGTCATCAATAGTTTTGGATGCACCCGATGGAACTCGTACGTGACGTGGGTCGTGTGGAATCTCATTTTAGTCCATTTAGAGATAGTGTTAGTCTCTGTGCAAGGTTGGAGCACGGTTTGCACCGAACATACCATAGGCATCGAAATCGTTTTGGACGAACTCGATGCGACTCCTTGGTGACGAGGCTCAAGTGGAAGCTCGGTTCGGTCTGTTTGGGGATAGTGCTTCTCTTGATGCAAGATTGGTGCTTCGTTTGCACCAAATGTAGCAGAGGAATAGAAATCATTTTGGACGCACTCGAGAGGACTCCTAGGTGACGAGGCTCAAATGGAGGCTCGATTCGGTACGTTTGGAGATAGTGCTACTCTTGATGCAAGATTGGTGCTCGGTTTGCGTCGAATATGTCATAGGTTTGGAAATAGTATTTGAGGCACCCGATGGAACTCCTAGGTGACGTGGGTCATGTGGAATCTCATTTTGATCTATTTTGAGACAGTGCTAACGACGGTGCAAGATAGGTGCACGGTTTGAACTGAACATACCATAGGCGTAGAAATCATTTTGGACACGATCAATGGGACTCCTAGGTGACGAGGCTCAAGTGGAAGCTCGGTACGGTCCATTTGGAGATAGTGCTACTCAAGATGCATGATTGGTGCATGGTTTGCGTCGAATGTACCGTAGGCTCAGAAATTGTATTGGAGGCACCCGATGGAACTCCTAGGTTACGTGGGTCATGTGGAATCTTGTTTTGATCTGTTTTGAAATGGTGTTAGCGTCGGTGCAAGATAGGTGCTCGGTTTGCATCAAACGTACCATAGCTTCATAAATCATTTTAGAAGCACCCATGGTACTCCTAGGTGATGAGGGTCTGGTGGAGATCTGTTCGGTCCGTTTGGAGATAGTGCTATAGAAGATAGGTGCACGGTTTGCACTGAATGTACTATAGGCATAGAAATTGTTTTGGACACACTCGATGGGACTCCTAGGTGGCGAGGCTCAAGTGGATGCTCGGTACGGTCTATTTGGAGATAGTGCTACTCTTGATGCATGATTGGTGCACGGTTTGCGTCGAACGTACCATAGGCTCGGAAATAGTATTGGAGGCACCCAATGGAACTCCTAGGTTACGTGGGTCATGTGGAATCTTGTTTCGATCTGTTTTGAAAGTGTTAGCGTGGGTGCAAGATAGGTGTTCGGTTTGCGTCAAACGTACCATAGGTTAATAAATCGTTTTAGAAGCACCCACGGTACTCCTAGGTGATGAGGGTCTGGTGGAGATCTGTTCGGTCCGTTTGGAGATAGTGCTATAGAAGATAGGTGCACGGTTTGCACTGAACGTACTATAGGCATAGAAATTGTTTTGGACACACTCGATGGGACTCCTAGGTGACGAGGCTCAAGTGGACGCTCGGTACGGTCCATTTGGAGATAGTGCTACTCTTGATGCATGATTGGTGCACGGTTTGCGTCGAACGTACCATAGGCTCGGAAATAGTATTGGAGGCACCCGATGGAACTCCTAGGTTACGTGGGTCATGTGGAATCTTGTTTCGATCTATTTTGAAACAGTGTTAGCGTGGGTGCAAGATAGGTGTTCGGTTTGCGTCAAACGTACCATAGGTTAATAAATCGTTTTAGAAGCACCCACGGTACTCCTAGGTGATGAGGGTCTGGTGGAGATCTGTTCGGTCCGTTTGGAGATAGTGCTATAGAAGATAGGTGCACGGTTTGCACTGAACGTACTATAGGCATAGAAATTGTTTCAGACACACTCGATGGGACTCCTAGGTGATGAGGCTCAAGTGGATGCTCGGTACGGTCCATTTGGAGATAGTGCTACTCTTGATGCATTGGTGCACGGTTTGCGTCGAACGTACCATAGGCTCGGAAATAGTATTGGAGGCACCCGATGGAACTCCTAGGTTACGTGGGTCATGTGGAATCTTGTTTCGATCTATTTTGAAATAGTGTTAGCGTGGGTGCAAGATAGGTGTTCGGTTTGCGTCAAACGTACCATAGGTTAATAAATCGTTTTAGAAGCACCCACGGTACTCCTAGGTTATGAGGGTCTGGTGGAGATCTGTTCGGTCCGTTTGGAGATAGTGCTCCAGAAGATAGGTGTATGGTTTGCATTGAACATACCATAGGTCATCAATAGTTTTGGACGCACCCGATGGAACTCGTAAGTGACGTGGGTTGTGTGGAATCTCATTTTAGTCCATTTGGAGATAGCGTTAGTGTTAGTGCAAGGTTGGAGCACGGTTTGCACCGAACATACCATAGGTGATGAGGACATCAACACCGATCATACATCCATGCCATCCACGCCGACACCTGCTGGTCCTATTACCCGTGCTCGTGCTCGAACACTTAATCATCAAGTGAGTTCCTTCTTGAGCTCTTGTCCATCCTGTTTAGATCTTGGAGACACGTGCACTCTTGTTTTGATTAGGAATCAAGGAGAAGACCGAAAGGGAAAAGGACTCGCGTAGGCTGGATTCGGACTGCAGCACACCTCCAACTTGTGACGGTCGCCACGGTTACATACGGAGTCGGATTGGAGCATGACCCAAACGCTCTTGTGGTCGTCCTCCACACATCATATACCCCTTAGCCGCCACCAGGAACACTTGGGTTTTGTTTAGATCAAGTTTAGCCTTTGCTACTTGCTTGTTGGCGTGTGTGCTGATCCAGCCACCCGTCTCCTTGTCTTCAGAACTCCACTCATAATAAGATTCAGTTTGAGGCTTTCAATTTCATCTTGCAAATTCAGTGCTTGTTTCCTTGTTCTGCTAGTTCTTTGATTGCTTGCAGGACGGGAGCCCTAGTGGCTGGTTGTCGCGCTCCACAAGATCGTGATAGCCTTTGGAGGTGGTGTATCGGTTGCTAAGGCGCGGTCTTGGAAGGTTGTAGTCGGGCCGTGAACGTCATCTCCATCCACCAAATCGAGTGATCTCACGCCTCTCATCGAAAGATCGTCCATAAACCCTAGCGGGTTCATATCAATTGGTAATCAGAGCAAGGTTTATCGGTGAGAGACTTGTAATTCTTTGCTGTTTTTATTTTTCCTACAGTCCAAAAAAAGCCAAAAAAAAGTAGATTAGTTTCCTACAATCCTATAGACTTTTGGGTCGTGGCTAGTGCTACCTAGTTAGGGCTTGTTGAGTCGTCGGTTGCATCGGTTGTGTCAAGTTGCTGGTCTTAGTTTTAGTCCTTTAGAGTTTCGAGTTCTTGTCATGTTCTATCACAACACGTGCTATCATATAGTCTCTCTGTTGGCCGAATCCAAGTAGGGTTTGAAGTTTGAATCGGACAAGGAATCGGCTGTTCCTCTCTGTTGGCCGAATCCAAGTAGGTTTTCAAGTTTGAGTCGGATCAAGGAATCGGGTATTCCTCGCTGTTGGCCAAGTCCGAGTAGAATTGGAAGTTCCAATCAGACGAGGAATCAGTTCACCCTGTGCTACAAATATCAAACGAACCACGCAGCAAGTATTCATATCTAAACGAGTGGCTTACTCTAGAGAGAGAGAGAATCTTTTTTTTACCGGAATACCCCTGCCCTTTCGGAAAAAGTGTGTGTGCTGAGTTACTCTTTGGGAGTGTTCTTGTTCATATAATCAGTTTTGAGTGCCCCTGAAAAAAAAGAAAAAGAAAGAAGCAAAAGAAAAGAAGAGAAAGGGGCTGATCTTAGAGATTCTTCGTTCACTTTGGGTGGTGTGTTGTGCTCTCTTTTGTGTCCAGGCTCGCGTCTCTAGCATGGTCTAGACTAGGACCAGCACAGTACCGCCGGTTGAACGATTATTCAGCTTGCTTTTTGTAACTAACGTGGTGCTAGTTCGTTCCTTGTTTCAGCCCACCTATAGCTCCACATATTCTGCAGCTTGACAGGTCTCGTGCTGCGGCACCGATACACTTCATCCATTGCTGCAGACTTATTGGTAGATGACCCCTCCTATCAAGCAAGGTAAGAACTGGTAAGAACTTGTGTAATAGGTGGAGAGTGAGCGACTTGCTGTAGCTACATCCTAGTAGTTGTAGGGCTTTTATTTCTTCACTTGTCTTCTTGTTGTCTTTGTCTTTGAACCATGCCAGGGACCGACGAAGATAACCAAATTCCACATTCGCCTCGCACAAAGGGCATCATACAACATTTTGAAAGGAAAGTGCAGTTGCACACGGAGGGACTTGATAATGACTTGCAGGTGACAAATGACAAACTTGGGCAGTTGGAGGCTACTCAGATTGCCGCAAACAACAAGCTTGCAGGTTTGGAGCAGTCCATTGCTAGTGTGGACAAAAGCCTTGCTGCTCTGCTGAGGCGTTTTGATGACCTCCACAACAATGATAAAGACCAGCATAAAGAAGAAAAGAAGGAGGAAGATCGAGAGGATGGTAGTTATGATGAAGAATACACAGGTGATACTGAACATGATGATCGAGACACTCGTGATCGACGTCGCCTACGTCACAACTGTAGAGGTATGGGTAGCCACCGCCGACGCGAGGTACACAATAATGATGATGCTTTCAGTAAGATTAAATTTAAAATACCTCCTTTTGATGGTAAATATGACCCTGATGCATACATTACTTGGGAGATTGCTGTTGATCAAAAGTTTGCATGCCATGAATTTCCTGAGAACACACGTGTTAGGGCTGCTACTAGTGAGTTCACAGATTTTGCTTCTGTTTGGTGGATCGAATATGGCAAGAAAAATCCTCATAACATACCTAAAACTTGGGATGCGCTGAAACGAGCCATGAGAGCTAGATTTGTTCCATCTTACTATGCCCGTGATATGATAAATAAGTTGCAGCAATTGAGACAAGGATCTAAATGTGTAGAAGAATACTATCAGGAATTACAAACGGGTACGTTGCGTTGTAAATTAGAGGAGGATGAGGAACCTGCTATGGCTAGATTTTTAGGTGGATTAAATCGGGAAATTCAGGATATCCTCGCTTACAAAGAATACAATAACGTAACCAAACTGTTTCATCTTGCTTGTAAAGCTGAACGGGAAGTGCAGGGACGACGTGCTAGCGCAAGGACTAAAGTTTCTGCAGGGAAAGCTAGTTCATGGCAGCCGCGCCCATCTACAACTCCGTCTACACGTACTCCTACGCCATCATCTAGTGACAAGACTCGAGCTGCCCCCATCAATTCAGTAGTGAAGACAGCGCAAAAGCCAGCTGCGAGTACTTCATCCGTGGCATCGACAGGTAGAACAAGCAACATACAATGTCATCGGTGTAAGGGATATGGCCATATGATGCGTGACTGCCCAAACAAGCGTGTTATGATTGTCAAAGATGATGGTGAGTGTTCATCTGCTAGTGATTTTGATGAAGATACACTTGCATTGCTTGCGGCTGACTATGCAGGTAGTGAGGAACACATAGAAGAACACATCAATGTAGGTGACGCGGAGCACTATGAGAGCTTGATTGTACAGCGAGTGCTTAGTGCACAAATGGAGAAGGCGGAGCAAAAGCAGCGACACACTTTATTCCAAACAAAGTGTGTCATCAAGGAGCGTTCGTGCCGCATGATCATTGATGGAGGTAGCTGCAACAACTTGGCAAGTAGCGACATGGTACAGAAGCTCGCCCTCACCACCAAACCACATCCCCTTCCCTACTACATCCAATGGCTGAACAACAGTGGTAAGGCAAAGGTAACGAGACTGGTGCGAATCGATTTTGCCATCGGATCATACAAAGATATTGTTGAATGTGATGTTGTGCCTATGCAAGCTTGCAATATTCTGCTAGGTAGACCATGGCAATTTGATAGAGATTCGATGCATCATGGTAGATCAAATCAATATTCATTTCTATACCATGATCGAAAAATTGTGTTGCATCCTATGTCTCCTGAAGCTATTATGCAATCTGATGTTACTAAGGCTGCAAAAGCAAAGAGCGAGAGTGACAAATCTGTTGTTGATGACAAAGATGAGATAACATTGAAAGGACGTTGTATGCTTGCTACAAAATCTGATATTAATGAGTTCAATGCATCCACCTCTGTTGCTTATGCTTTGGTATGCAAGGATGCTTTGATTTCATTTGAGGATATGCAACGCTCTTTGCCCCCTGCTGTTGCTAACATTTTGCAGGAGTATTCTGATGTGTTCCCCATTGAGATACCAGCGAGGCTGCCACCAATACGAGGGATTGAGCACCAAATTGATCTTATTCCTGGAGCATCTTTGCCAAACCGTGCGCCATACAGGACCAATCCGGAGGAAACGAAGGAAATTCAGCGACAAGTGCAAGAACTACTAGACAAAGGTTATGTGTGTGAGTCTCTTAGTCCTTGTGCTGTTCTAGTGATTTTAGTGCCTAAGAAAGATGGAACATGGCGCATGTGTGTTGATTGTAGGGCTATTAATAATATCACCATTCGATATCGACACCCTATTCCACAATTAGATGATATGCTTGATGAATTGAGTGGTGCTGTTGTGTTTTCAAAGGTTGATTTGCGTAGTGGGTACCATCAAATTCGTATGAAATTGGGAGATGAATGGAAAACTGCTTTCAAAACCAAGTTCGGTCTATATGAGTGGTTAGTCATGACTTTTGGGTTAACTAATGCACCTAGTACTTTCATGAGATTAATGAACGAGGTTTTGCGTGCTTTCATTGGGAAATTTGTTGTCGTCTACTTTGATGATATACTGATTTATAGCAAATCCATGGATGAACACCTTGATCACTTACGTGCTGTTTTCAATGCTCTACGTGATGCACGTTTGTTTGGTAACCTTGAGAAGTGCACTTTCTGCACCGATCGAGTATTGTTTCTTGGCTATGTTGTCACTCCACAGGGAATTGAGGTTGATAAAGCCAAGGTGGAAGCTATATAATGATGGCCTGTACCCACGACGGTCACACAAGTGCGGAGTTTCCTAGGACTTGCTGGTTTCTATCGCCGTTTTGTGAAGGACTTCAGCACCATTGCTGCACCATTGAGTGAGCTTACAAAGAAGGGAGTGCCCTTTTCTTGGGGCAAAGCACAAGAGCACGCCTTCCATGTGCTGAAAGATAAGTTAACACATGCACCTCTACTCGAACTCCCTGATTTTAATAAGACTTTCGAGCTGAATGTGATGCGAGTGGAATTGGATTGGGTGGTGTTTTGTTACAAGAAGGAAAACCTGTTGCATACTTTAGTGAGAAATTGAGCGGGCCTATTCTTAATTATTCTACATATGATAAGGAATTATATGCTCTAGTGCGGACATTAGAAACATGGCAGCATTATTTGTGGCCTAAAGAATTTGTTATACATTTTGATCATGAATCTTTGAAGCATATTCGTAGTCAAGGAAAACTGAATCGTAGACATGCAAAATGGGTTGAATCTATTGAATCTTTTCCTTATGTTATCAAACACAAGAAAGGGAAGGATAATATCATTGCAGATGCATTGTCTAGGAGATATACTTTGCTGAATCAACTTGATTACAAGATCTTTGGGTTAGAAACAATTAAAGACCGATATGCTCATGATGCTGATTTTAAAGAAGTGCTGCTGCATTGTAAAGATGGGAAAACGTGGAACAAATTCATCCTCAATGATGGGTTTGTGTTTAGAGCTAACAAGCTATGCATTCCAGCTAGCTCCGTCGCTTGTTGTTGCTGCAGGAAGCGCATGGAGGTGGCTTGATGGGGCATTTTGGAGCGAAGAAGACGGAGGACATTCTTGCTGGTCATTTCTTTTGGCCAAAGATGCGACGAGACGTGGAGAGATTTGTTGCTCGCTGCACAACATGTCAAAAGGCTAAGTCCCGGTTGAATCCACACGGTTTGTATATGCCTCTTCCTGTTCCTAGTGCTCCTTGGGAGGATATTTCTATGGATTTTGTGTTGGGATTGCCACGGACTAGGAAAGGGCGAGATAGTGTTTTTGTGGTTGTGGATCGATTCTCTAAAATGACACATTTCATACCATGTCATAAAACTGATGATGCTACAAATATTGCTGATTTGTTCTTTCAAGAAGTTGTTCGCTTGCATGGTGTGCCAAATACAATTGTTTCTGATCGTGATGCTAAATTTCTTAGCCATTTTTGGAGAACTTTATGGGCCAAATTGGGCACTAAGCTTTTATTTTCCACCACTTGTCACCCCCAAACTGATGGTCAAACTGAAGTTGTGAATAGAACTTTGTCTACTATGTTAAGGACTGTTTTAAAGAAGAATATTAAGATGTGGGAAGATTGTTTGCCTCATATTGAGTTTGCTTATAATCGTTCGCTGCATTCTACTACGAAGATGTGTCCCTTTGAGATTGTTTATGGCTTGTTACCACGTGCTCCTATTGATTTAATGCCATTGCCAAGTTCTGAAAAGTTGAATTTTGATGCTAAGCAACGTGCTGAATTGATGCTAAAACTACATGAAACCACTAAAGAAAACATAGAGCGCATGAATGCTAAGTACAAATTTGCTGTAGATAAAGGTAGAAGGGAATTGATTCTTGAACCTGGAGATTGGGTTTGGTTGCATTTGCGAAAGGATAGGTTTCCTGAATTAAGAAAATCTAAATTGATGCCCAGAGCGGATGGTCCTTTTAAAGTGATGCAACGAATAAATGAGAATGCATATAAGCTTGATCTTCCTGCAGATTTTGGGGTTAGTCCCACATTTAACATTGCAGATTTGAAGCCTTATTTGGGTGAGGAAGATGAGCTTGAGTCGAGGACGACTCAAATTCAAGAAAGGGAGGATGATGAGGACATCAACACCGATCATACATCCACGCCGACACCTGCTGGTCCTATTACCCGCGCTCATGCTCGAACACTTAATCATCAAGTGAGTTCCTTCTTGAGCTCTTGTCCATCCTGTTTAGATCTTGGAGACACGTGCACTCTTGTTTTGATTAGGAATCAAGGAGAAGACCGAAAGGGAAAAGGACTCGCGTAGGCTGGATTCGGACTGTAGCACACCTCCAACTTGTGACGGTCGCCACGGTTACATACGGAGTCGGATTGGGGTGATTCTGGACTTGTTGGAAAGTTAATAAAGTCTACTTTCATACGGATCTGACCTCATACTCATACCTGCTCAGAAACAGCGTCAACAGTCCAAAAATCACCGAGAGGTCTATTCTGTCCAGGGTGCTGCGCCACCTTAAGTTAGCCCAATGGGCTTGTATCTTTTAGAGTCCAGTAGGGACGCGTCCTAGGGTTGGAGCACGACCCAAACTCTCTTGTGGTCGTCCTCCACACATCATATACCCCTTAGCCGCCACCAGGAACACTTGGGTTTTGTTTAGATCAAGTTTAGCCTTTGCTACTTGCTTGTAGGTGCGTGTGCTGATCCAGCCACCCGTCTCCTTGTCTTCAGAACTCCACTCATAATAAGATTCAGTTTGAGGCTTTCAATTTCATCTTGCAAATTCAGTGCTTGTTTCCTTGTTCTTGCTAGTTCTTCGATTACTTGTAGGACGGGAGCCCTAGTGGCTGGTTGTCGCGCTCCACAAGATTGTGACAGCCTTTGGAGGTGGTGTATCGGTTGCTAAGGCGCGGTCTTGGAAGGCTGTAGTCGGGCCGTGAACATCATCTCCATCCACCAAATCGAGTGATCTCACGCCTCTCATCGAAAGATCGTCCATAAACCCTAGCGGGTTCATATCAATAGGCATGGAAATCGTTTTGGATGAACTCGATCCGACTCCTTGGTGACGAGGCTCAAGTGGAAGCTCGGTTCGGTCTGTTTGGGGATAGTGCTTCTCTTGATGCAAGATTGGTGCTTGGTTTGCACCAAATGTAGCATAGGAATAGAAATCATTTAGGACACACTCAAGAGGACTCCTAAGTGATGAGGCTCAAGTGGAAGCTCGATTCGGTACGTTTGGAGATAGTGCTACTCTTGATGCAAGATTGGTGCTCGGTTTGCGTCGAATATGTCGTAGGTTCAGAAATAGTTTTTTAGGCACCCGATGGAACTCCTAGGTGACGTGGGTCATGTGGAATCTCGTTTTGATCTATTTTGAGACAGTGTTAACGACGGTGCAAGATAGGTGCACGGTTTGAACTGAACGTACCATAGGCATAGAAATCGTTTTGGACACAATCAATGGGACTCCTAGGTGACGAGGCTCAAGTGGAAGCTCGGTACGGTCCATTTGGAGATAGTGCTACTCAAGATGCATGATTGGTGCATGGTTTGCATCGAATGTACGATAGGCTCAGAAATAGTATTGGAGGCACCCGATGAAACTCCTAGGTTACGTGGGTCATGTGGAATCTTGTTTCGATCTGTTTTGAAACAGTGTTAGTGTCTGTGCATGATAGGTGCTCGGTTTGCATCAAACGTACCATAGCTTCATAAATCATTTTAGAAGCACCCGCGGTACTCCTAGGTGATGAGGGTCTGGTGGAGATCTGTTCGGTCCATTTTGGGATAGTGCTACAGAAGATAGGTGCTCGGTTTGCATTGAACGTACCATAGGTCATAAATAGTTTTGGACGCACCCGATGGAACTCTTAAGTGACGTGGATCATGTGGAATCTCGGTTTAGTCCATTTGGAGATAGTGTTAGTGTTAGTGCAAGGTTGGAGCACGGTTTGCACCGAACATACCATAGGCATAGAAATCGTTTTGGACGAACTCGATCCAACTCCTAGGTGACGAGGCTCAAGTGGAATCTCAGTTCAGTCCGTTTGGGGATAGTGCTTCTGTTGATGCAAGATTGGTGCTTGGTTTGCACCAAATGTAGCATAGGCATAGAAATCGTTTTGGACGCACTCGAAGGGACTCCTAGGTGGCGAGGCTCAAGTGGAAGCTCGATTCGGTACGTTTGGAGATAGTGCTGCTATTGATGCAAGATTGGTGCTCGGTTTACGTCGAATGTGCCATAGGCTCAGAAATAGTATTGGAGGCACCCGATGGAACTCCTAGGTGACGTGAGTCATGTGGAATCTCGTTTTGATCCATTTTGAGACAGTGTTAGTGTCGGTGCAAGATAGGTGCACGGTTTGCACTGAACGTACTATAGGCATAGAAATTATTTTGGACACACTCGATGGGACTCCTAGGTGACGAGGCTCAAGTGGATGCTCGGTACGGTCCATTTGGAGATAGTGCTACTCTTGATGCATGATTGGTGCACGGTTTGCGTCGAACGTACCGTAGGCTCAGAAATAGTATTGGAGGCACTCGATGGAACTCCTAGGTTACGTGGGTCATGTGGAATCTTGTTTCGATCTGTTTTGAAACAGTGTTAGTGTCTGTGCATGATAGGTGCTCGGTTTGCATCAAACGTACCATAGCTTCATAAATCATTTTAGAAGCACCCGCGGTACTCCTAGGTGATGAGGGTCTGGTGGAGATCTGTTCGGTCCGTTTGGAGATAGTGCTCCAGAAGATAGGTGCACGGTTTGCATTGAACGTACCATAGGTCATCAATAGTTTTGCACGCACCCGATGGAACTCGTAAGTGACGTGGGTCGTGTGGAATCTTGTTTGAGTCCATTTGGAGATAGTGTTAGTGTCAGTGCAAGGTTGGAGCACGGTTTGCACTGAACATACCATAGGCATCGAAATCGTTTTGGACGAACTCGATGCGACTCCTTGGTGACGAGGCTCAAGTGGAACCTCGGTTTGGTCTGTTTGGGGATAGTGCTTCACTTGATGCAAGATTGGTGCTTGGTTTGCACCAAATGTAGCATAGGAATAGAAATCATTTTGGACGCACTCGAGAGGACTCCTAGGTGACGAGGCTCAAGTGGAAGCTCGATTCGGTACGTTTGGAGATAGTGCTACTCTTGATGCAAGATTGGTGCTCAGTTTGCGTCGAATATGTCGTAGGTTCGGAAATAGTATTTGAGGCACCCGATGGAACTCCTAGGTGACATGGGTCATGTGGAATCTCGTTTTGATCTATTTTGAGACAGTGTTAACAACGGTGCAAGATAGGTGCACGGTTTGAACTGAACGTACCATAGGCATAGAAATCATTTTGGACACAATCAATGGGACTCGTCGGTGACGAGGCTCAAGTGGAAGCTCGGTACGGTCCATTTGGAGATAGTGCTACTCAAGATGCATGATTGGTGCATGGTTTGCGTCGAATGTACCGTAGGCTCAGAAAAAGTATTGGAGGCACCCGATGGAACTCCTAGGTTACGTGGGTCATGTGGAATCTTGTTTCGATCTGTTTTGAAACAGTGTTAGCGTCGGTGATGAGGACATCATTGGCTCAAATATGACCATGTCAACCACTTCTATACCAAAGGTGCAACCATTCTATATGAGGCTTATCATTGATGCATTTGATGAATTGGTGCTCCACCATAAAATGTGTATATTTTCATTTTCAGAATTACTTACATGGATCAAGGAAAGGTTTGATTGCATATGGAAAGCATGGAAGGTTAATGAAGTTGATTGGGGACCAAATCCAAGTTTTCCCAACGTCCTGCACCTGGACACCACGTCACTTTTGGTCCAAGGAAAGAAAGAGATCAAATCCAACACGTTTTGGGGCTGGATTCGGACTCCAGGACAGCTCCAACTTGTGATGTTCACCACGGTCGCATACGGACTCGGATTGGGATGTTCTAGCACTTTTTGGAAAGCTTATCAAGTCTATTGTCCAACGGATCTGGACTCATAGCTATATCTTATCCGATGCTTCCGCAATCGTCGTTTCAACGCCGGGGCCTTTTCTGCCTTTGGTGCTGTGTCACCCTATTTTGGGCTGATGGCCCATGTATCAAGTTGGGTTCATTAGGGACGTGTCCTAGGGTTGGAGAATGACCCCAACACCCCCTGGTCGTTCCCCTAGGTATTAATAAGGATTAGAGCCACCACAAACAGATGGGAGTTTTGTTTTGTTGAAAGTTTAGCCATTGCTACTTCCTTGTAGACGCGTGTGTCGACTAGACCATCCATTCTACTCGATTCAGAACCCCAACTTTGTGATTTCAGATTGGTTTTCATCTCCATATTTGCAATTGAGTTGCTTGTTCTACTTGTTCTTGCTTGTTCCTCGATTGCTTGCAGGAATTACCCTAGTGGTTTGGTTGATCGTGTTCCACAAGATCGCGACGACTGTTGGAGGTGGTGTATCGGTTGCTAAGGCGCAGCATCCTTGGATGGTTGTAGTCGGGCCGTGAACGTCATCTCCATCCCCAAATCGAGTTATCCACCTTCTCTCATCGAAAGATCAGGATTCACCCTAGCGGGTTCATATCAGTCGGTGCAAGATAGGTGCTCGGTTTGCATCAAATGTACCATAGCTTCATAAATCGTTTTAGAAGCACCCGCAGTACTCTTAGGTGATGAGGGTCTGGTGGAGATCTGTTCGGTCTGTTTCGGGATAGTGCTACAGAAGATAGGTGCTCGGTTTGCATTGAACGTACCATAGGTAATAAATAGTTTTGGACGCACTCGATGGAACTCGTAAATGACGTGGATCGTGTGGAATCTCATTTTAGTCCATTTGGAGATAGTGTTAGTATTAGTGCAAGGTTGGAGCACGGTTTGCACCGAACATACCATAGGCATAGAAATCGTTTTGGATGAACTCGATCCGACTCCTAGGTGACGAGGCTCAAGTGGAATCTCGATTCAGTCCGTTTGGGGATAGTGCTTCTCTTGATGCAAGATTGGTGCTTGGTTTGCACCAAATGTAGCATAGGCATAGAAATCATTTTGGACGCACTCGAAGGGACTCCTAGGTGACGAGGCTCAAGTGGAAGCCCAATTCGGTACGTTTGGAGATAGTGCTACTCTTGATGCAAGATTGGTGCTCGGTTTACGTCGAATGTGCCATAGGCTCAGAAATAGTATTGGAGGCACCTGATGGAACTCCTAGGTGACGTGAGTCATGTGGAATCTCGTTTTGATCTATTTTGAGACAGTGTTAGCGTCGGTGCAAGATAGGTGCACGGTTTGCACTGAACGTACTATAGGCATAGAAATTGTTTTGGACACACTCGACGGGACTCCTAGGTGACGAGGCTCAAGTGGATGCTCGGTACGGTCCATTTGGAGATAGTGCTACTCTTGATGCATGATAGGTGCACGGTTTGCGTCGAACGTACCGTAGGCTCGGAAATAGTATTGGAGGCACTCGATGGAACTTCGAGGTTACGTGGGTCATGTGGAATCTTGTTTCGATCTATTTTGAAACAGTGTTAGCAAGGGTGCAAGAAAGGTGTTCGGTTTGGGTCAAACGTACCATAGGTTAATAAATCGTTTTAGAAGCACCCACGATACTCCTAGGTGATGAGGGTCTGGTGGAGACCTGTTCGGTCCGTTTGGTGATAGTGCTATAGAAGATAGGTGCACAATTTGCATTGAACGTACCATAGGTCATCAATAGTTTTGGACGCACCCGATGGAACTCGTAAGTGACGTGGGTCGTGTGGAATCTCATTTTAGTCCATTTGGAGATAGTGTTAGTGTTAGTGCAAGGTTGGAGCATGGTTTGCACCGAACATACCATAGGCATAGAAATCGTTTTGGACAAACTCGATCCGACTCCTAGGTGACGAGGCTCAAGTGGAAGCTCAGTTCCGTCTGTTTGGGGATAACGCTTCTCTTGATGCAAGATTGGTGCTTGGTTTGCACCAAATGTAGCATAGGAATAGAAATCATTTTGGACGCACTCGAGAGGACTCCTAGGTGACGAGGCTCAAGTGGAAGCTCGATTCGGTACGTTTGGAGATAGTGCTACTGTTGATGCAAGATTGTGCTCAGTTTGCGTTGAATATGTCGTAGGTTCGGAAATAGTATTTGAGGCACCCGATGGAACTCCTAGGTGATGTGGGTCATGTGGAATCTCGTTTTGATCTATTTTGAGACAGTGTTAACGACGGTGCAAGATAGGTGTACGGTTTGAACTGAACGTACCACAGGCATAGAAATCATTTTGAACACAATCAATGGGACTCCTAGGTGACGAGGCTCAAGTGGAAGCTCGGTACGGTCCATTTGGAGATAGTGCTACTCAAGATGCATGATTGGTGCATGGTTTGCGTCGAATGTACCGTAGGCTCCGAAAAAGTATTGGAGGCACCCGATGGAACTCCTAGGTTACGTGGGTCATGTGGAATCTTGTTTCGATCTGTTTTGAAACAGTGTTAGCGTCGGTGCAAGATAGGTGCTCGGTTTGCATCAAACGTACCATAGCTTCATAAATCGTTTTAGAAGCACCCACGGTACTCCTAGGTGATGAAGGTCTGGTTTAGATCTGTTCGGTCTGTTTGGTGATAGTGCTATAGAAGATAGGTGCACGATTTGCATTGAACGTACCATAGGTCATCAATAGTTTTGGACGCACCTGATGGAACTCGTAAGTGACATGGGTCGTGTGGAATCTCATTTTAGTCCATTTGGAGATAGTGTTAGTGTCAGTGCAAGGTTGGAGCATGGTTTGCACCGAACATACCATAGGCATAGAAATCGTTTTGGACGAACTCGATCCGACTCCTAGGTGACGAGGCTCAAGTGGAAGCTCGGTTCTGTCTGTTTGGGGATAGTGCTTCTCTTGATGCAAGATTGGTGCTTGGTTTGCACTAACTGTAGCATGGGCATAGAAATCATTTTGGACGTACTCGAGGGGACTCCTAGGTGATGAGACTCAAGTGGAAGCTCGATTCGGTACGTTTGAAGATAGTGCTACTCTTGATGCAGGATTGGTGCTGAGTTTGCGTCGAATGTGCCGTAGGATCAGAAATAGTATTTGAGGCACCCGATGGAACTCCTAGGTGACGTGGGTCCTGTGGAATCTCGTTTTGATCTATTTTGAGACAGTGTTAATGACGGTGCAAGATAGATGCACGGTTTGAACTGAACGTACCATAGGCATAGAAATGGTTTTGGACACAATCGATGGGACTCCTAGGTGACGAGGCCCAAATGGAAGCTCGGTACGGTCCATTTGGAGATAGTGCTACTCAAGATGCGTGATTGGTGCATGGTTTGCGTCGAATGTACCGTAGACTCAGAAATAGTATTGGAGGCACCCGATGGAACTCCTAGGTTACGTGGGTCATGTGGAATCTTATTTCGATCTGTTTTGAAACAGTGTTAGCGTCGGTGCAAGATAGGTGCTCGGTTTGCATCAAACGTACCATAGCTTCATAAATCGTTTTAGAAGCACCCGCGGTACTCCTAGGTGATGAGGGTCTGGTGGAGATCTGTTCGGTCTGTTTCGGGATAGTGCTACAGAAGATAGGTGCTCGGTTTGAATTGAACGTACCATAGGTCATAAATAGTTTTGGACGCACCCGATGGAACTGATAAGTGACGTGGGTCGTGTGGAATCTCGTTTTAGTCCATTTGGAAATAGTGTTAGTGTTAGTGCAAGGTTGGAGCATGGTTTGCACCGAACATACCATAGGCATAGAAATAGTTTTGGACGAACTCGATCCGACTCCTAGGTGACGGGGCTCAAGTGGAAGCTCGGTTCAGTCTGTTTGGGGATAGTGCTTCTCTTGATGCAAGATTGGTGCTTGGTTTGCACCAAATGTAGCATAGGCATAGAAATCGTTTTGGACGCACTCGAGGGGACTCCTAGGTGACGAGGCTCAAGTGGAAGCTCGATTCGGTATGTTTGGAGATAGTGCTACTCTTGATGCAAGATTGGTGCTCGGTTTACGTCCAATGTGCCATAGGCTTAGAAATTGTATTAGAGGCACCCGATGGAACTCCTAGGTAACGTGAGTCATGTGGAATCTCGTTTTGATCTATTTTGAGACAGTGTTAGCGTCGGTGCAAGATAGGTGCACGATTTGCACTGAACGTACTATAGGCATAAAAATTGTTTTGGACACACTCGATGGGAGTCCTAGGTGACGAGGCTCAAGTAGAAGCTCGGTACGATCCATTTGGAGATAGTGCTACTCTTATGCATGATTGTTGCATGGTTTGCGTCGAACATACCGTAGGCTCGGAAATAGTATTTGAGGCACTCGATGGAACTCCTAGGTTACGTGGGTCATGTGGAATATTGTTTTGATCTATTTTGAAATAGTGTTAGCGTGGGTGCAAGATAGGTGTTCGGTTTGCGTCAAACGTACCATAGGTTTATAAATTGTTTTAGAAGCACCCATGGTACTCCTAGGTGATGAGGGTCTGGTGGAGATCTGTTCGGTCCGTTTGGAGATAGTGCTACAGAAGATAGGTGCACGGTTTGCATTGAACATACCATAGGTCATAAATAGTTTTGGACGCATCCATTGGAATTTGTAAGTAACGTGGGTCGTGTGGAATCTCATTTTAGTCCATTTGGAGATAGTGTTAGTGTTAGTGCAAGGTTGGAGCACGGTTTGCACCGAACATACCATAGGCATAGAAATCGTTTTGGATGAACTCGATCCGACTCCTAGGTGACGAGGCTCAAGGGGAAGCTCAGTTCGGTCTGTTTGGGGATAATGCTTCTCTTGATACAAGATTGGTGCTTGGTTTGCACCAAATGTAGCATAGGCATAGAAATCGTTTTGGACGCACTCGAGGGGACTCCTAGGTGACGAGGCTCAAGTGG
The DNA here is from genome assembly GCA_022457205.1 of Saccharum spontaneum. Lineage (NCBI taxonomy): Eukaryota > Viridiplantae > Streptophyta > Magnoliopsida > Poales > Poaceae > Saccharum > Saccharum spontaneum. The sequence continues at coordinate 28,849,191 of CM039593.1, read as the reverse complement.
AAGCTCGATTTGGTACATTTGGAGATAGTGCTACTCTTGAAGCAAGATTGGTGCATGGTTTGCGTTGAATGTACCGTAGGCTCAGAAATAGTATTGGAGGCGCCCGATGGAACTCCTAGGTTACGTGGGCCATGTGGAATCTTGTTTCAATCTGTTTTGAAACAGTGTTAGCATTGGTGCAAGATAGGTGCTCGGTTTGCATCAAACGTATCATAGGTTCATAAATCGTTTTAGAAGCACTCGCGGTACTCCTAGGTGATGAGGGTCTGGTGGAGATCTGTTCGGTCCGTTTGGAGATAGTGCTACAGAAGATAGGTGCACGGTTTGCATTGAACATACCATAGGTCATAAAGAGTTTTGGACGCACCCGATGGAACTCGTAAGTGACGTGGGTCGTGTGGAATCTCATTTTAGTCCATTTGGAGATAGTCTTGGTGTCAGTGCAAGGTTGGAGCACGGTTTGCACCGAACATACCATAGGCATAGAAATCGTTTTGGACAAACTCGATCTGACTACTAGGTGACGAGGCTCAAGTGGAAGCTCGGTTCGGTCCGTTTGGGGATAGTGCTTCTCTTGATGCAAGATTGGTGCTTGGTTTGCACCAAATGTAGCATAGGCATAGAAATCATTTTGGACGCACTCGGGGGACTCCTAGGTGACGAGGCTCAAGTGGAAGCTCGATTCGGTACGTTTGGAGATAGTGCCACTCTTGATGCAAGATAGGTGCTCGGTTTGCGTTGAATGTGCCGTAGGTTCAGAAATAGTATTGGAGGCACCCGATGGAACTCCTAGGTGACGTGGGTCATGTGGAATCTCGTTTTGATCTATTTTGAGACAGTGTTAGCGACGGTGCAAGATAGGTGTACGGTTTGAACTGAACGTACCATAGGCACAGAAATCGTTTTGGACACAATCGATGGAACTCCTAGGTGACGAGGCTCAAGTGGAAGCTCGGTACGGTCCATTTGGAGATAGTGCTACTCAAGATGCATGATTGGTGCATGGTTTGCGTCGAATATATCGTATGCTCAGAAATAGTATTGGAGGCACCCGATGGAACTCCTAGGTTACGTGGGTCATGTGGAATCTTGTTTCGATCTGTTTTGAAACAGTGTTAGCGTCGGTGGAAGAAAGGTGCTCGGTTTGCATCAAACGTACCATAGCTTCATAATTCATTTTAGAAGCACCCGCGGTACTCCTAGGTGATGAGGGTCTGGTGGAGATCTGTTCGGTCCATTTTGGGATAGTGCTACAGGAGATAGGTGCTCGGTTTGCTTTGAACGTACCATAGGTCATAAATAGTTTTGGATGCACCCGATGGAACTCGTAAGTGACGTGGGTCGTGTGGAATCTCGTTTTAGTCCATTTGGAGATAGTGTTAGTGTTAGTGCAAGGTTGGAGCACGATTTGCACTGAACATACCATAGTGATAGAAATCATTTTGGACGAACTCGATCCGATTCCTAGGTGACGAGGCTCAAGTGGAAGCTCGGTTCAGTCCGTTAGGGGATAGTGCTCCTCTTGATGCAAGATTGGTGCTTGGTTTGCACCAAATGTAGCATAGGCATAGAAATCGTTTTGGACGCACTCGAGGGGACTCCTAAGTGACGAGGCTCAAGTGGAAGCTCGGTTCGGTCCGTTTGGGGATAGTGCTTCTCTTGATGCAAGATTGCTGCTTGGTTTGCACCAAATGTAGCATAGGCATAGAAATCGTTTTGGACGCACTCGAGGGGACTCCTAGGTGACGAGGCTCAAGTGGAAGCTCGGTTCGGTCCGTTTGGGGATAGTGCTACTCTTGATGCAAGATTGGTGCTCGGTTTGCGTCGAATGTGCCGTAGGTTCGGAAATAGTATTGGAGGCACCCGATGGAACTCCTAGGTGACGTGGGTCATGTGGAATCTCATTTTAATTTATTTTGAGATAGTGTTAGCGACGGTGCAAGATAGGTGCATGGTTTGAACTGAACGTACCATAGGCATAGAAATCGTTTTGGACACAATCGTTGGGACTCCTAGGTGATGAGGCTCAAGTGGAAGCTCGGTACGGTCCATTTGGAGATAGTGATACTCAAGATGCATGACTGGTGCATGGTTTTGCATCGAATGTACCATAGGATAAGAAATAGTATTGGAGGCACCTGATGGAACTCCTAGGTTACGTGGGTCATGTGGAATCTTGTTTTGATCTGTTTTGAAACAGTGTTAGCGTCGGTGCAAGATAGGTGCTCGGTTTGCATCAAACGTACCATTGCTTCATAAATCGTTTTAGAAGCACCCACGGTACTCCTAGGTGATGAGGGTCTGGTGGAGATCTGTTCGGTCCGTTTCGGGATAGTGCTACAGAAGATAGGTGCTCGGTTTGCATTGAACGTACCATAGGTCATAAATAGTTTTGGACGCACCCGATGGGAATCGTAAGTGACGTGGGTCGTGTGGAATCTCGTTTTAGGCCATTTGGAGATAGTGTTAGTGTTAGTGCAAGGTTGGAGCACGGTTTGCACCGAACATACCATAGGCATAGAAAATCATTTTGGACGAACTCAATCCGACTCCTAGGTGACGAGGCTCAAGGGGAAGCTCGGTTCGGTCTGTTTGGGGATAGTGCTTCTCTTGATGCAAGATTGGTGCTTGGTTTGCACCAAATGTAGCATAGGCATAGAAATCGTTTTGGATGCACTCGAGGGGACTCCTATGTGACGAGGCTCAAGTGGAAGCTTGATTCGGTACGTTTGGAGATGTGCTACTCTTGATGCAAGATTGGTGCTCGGTTTGCGTCGAATGTGCCGTAGGTTTGGAAATAGTATTGGAGGCACCCGATGAACTCCTAGGTGACGTGGGTCATGTGGAATCTCGTTTTAATTTATTTTGAGATAGTGTTAGCGATGGTGCAAGATAGGTGCACGGTTTGAACTGAACGTACCATAGGCATAGAAATCGTTTTGGACACAATCGATGGGACTCCTAGGTGACGAGGCTCAAGTGGAACCTCGGTACGGTCCATTTGGAGATAGTGATACTCAAGATGCATGATTGGTGCATGGTTTTGCATCGAATGTACCATAGGATCAGAAATAGTATTGGAGGCACCTGATGGAACTCCTAGGTTACGTGGGTCATGTGGAATCTTGTTTTGATCTGTTTTGAAACAGTGTTAGCGTCGGTGCAAGATAGGTGCTCGGTTTGCATCAAACGTACCATTGCTTCATAAATCGTTTTAGAAGCACCCGCGGTACTCCTAGGTGATGAGGGTCTGGTGGAGATCTGTTCGGTCTGTTTCGGGATAGTGCTACAGAAGATAGGTGCTCGGTTTGCTTTGAACGTACCATAGGTCATAAATAGTTTTGGACGCACCCAATGGAACTCTTAAGTGACGTGCGTCGTGTGGAATCTCGTTTTAGTCCATTTGGAGATAGTGTTTGTGTTAGTGCAAGGTTGGAGCACGATTTGCACCGAACATACCATAGGTATAGAAATCGTTTTGGACGAACTCGATCCGATTCCTAGGTGACGAGGCTCAAGTGGAAGCTCGGTTCAGTCCGTTAGGGGATAGTGCTCCTCTTGATGCAAGATTGGTGCTTGGTTTGCACCAAATGTAGCATAGGCATAGAAATCATTTTGGACGCACTCGAGGGGACTCCTAAGTGACGAGGCTCAAGTGGAAGCTCGGTTCGGTCCGTTTGGGGATAGTGCTTCTCTTGATGCAACATTGCTGCTTGGTTTGCACCAAATGTAGCATAGGCATAGAAATCGTTTTGGACGCACTCGAGGGGACTCCTAGGTGACGAGGCTCAAGTGGAAGCTCGGTTCGGTCCGTTTGGGGATAGTGCTACTCTTGATGCAAGATTGGTGCTCGGTTTGCGTCGAATGTGCCGTAGGTTCGGAAATAGTATTGGAGGCACCCGATGGAACTCCTAGGTGACGTGGGTCATGTGGAATCTCGTTTTAATTTATTTTGAGATAGTGTTAGCGACGGTGCAAGATAGGTGCATGGTTTGAACTGAACGTACCATAGGCATAGAAATCGTTTTGGACACAATCGTTGGGACTCCTAGGTGATGAGGCTCAAGTGGAAGCTCGGTACGGTCCATTTGGAGATAGTGCTACTCAAGATGCATGATTGGCGCATGGTTTGCGTCGAATATATCGTATGCTCAGAAATAGTATTGGAGGCACCCGATGGAACTCCACGGTTACGTGGGTCATGTGGAATCTTGTTTCGATCTGTTTTGAAACAGTGTTAGCGTCGGTGGAAGAAAGGTGCTCGGTTTGCATCAAACGTACCATAGCTTCATAAATCATTTTAGAAGCACCCGCGGTACTCCTAGGTGATGAGGGTCTGGTGGAGATCTGTTCGGTCCGTTTTGGGATAGTGCTACAGAAGATAGGTGCTCGGTTTGCTTTGAACGTACCATAGGTCAGAAATAGTTTTGGACGCACCCGATGGAACTCGTAAGTGACGTGGGTCGTGTGGAATCTCGTTTTAGTCCATTTGGAGATAGTGTTTGTGTTAGTGCAAGGTTGGAGCACGATTTGCACTGAACATAACATAGGCATAGAAATCGTTTTGGACGAACTCGATCCGATTCCTAGGTGACGAGGCTCAAGTGGAAGCTCGGTTCAGTCCGTTAGGGGATAGTGCTCCTCTTGATGCAAGATTGGTGCTTGGTTTGCACCAAATGTAGCATAGGCATAGAAATCGTTTTGGACGCACTCGAGGGGACTCCTAAGTGACGAGGCTCAAGTGGAAGCTCGGTTCGGTCCGTTTGGGGATAGTGCTTCTCTTGATGCAAGATTGCTGCTTGGTTTGCACCAAATGTAGCATAGGCATAGAAATCGTTTTGGACGCACTCGAGGGGACTCCTAAGTGACGAGGCTCAAGTGGAAGCTCGGTTCGGTCCGTTTGGGGATAGTGCTTCTCTTGATGCAAGATTGCTGCTTGGTTTGCACCAAATGTAGCATAGGCATAGAAATCGTTTTGGACGCACTCGAGGGGACTCCTAGGTGACGAGGCTCAAGTGGAAGCTCGGTTCGGTCCGTTTGGGGATAGTGCTACTCTTGATGCAAGATTGGTGCTCGGTTTGCGTCGAATGTGCCGTAGGTTCGGAAATAGTATTGGAGGCACCCGATGGAACTCCTAGGTGACGTGGGTCATGTGGAATCTCGTTTTAATTTATTTTGAGATAGTGTTAGCGACGGTGCAAGATAGGTGCATGGTTTGAACTGAACGTACCATAGGCATAGAAATCGTTTTGGACACAATCGTTGGGACTCCTAGGTGATGAGGCTCAAGTGGAAGCTCGGTACGGTCCATTTGGAGATAGTGATACTCAAGATGCATGATTAGTGCATGGTTTTGCATCGAATGTACCATAGGATAAGAAATAGTATTGGAGGCACCTGATGGAACTCCTAGGTTACGTGGGTCATGTGGAATCTTGTTTTGATCTGTTTTGAAACAGTGTTAGCGTCGGTGCAAGATAGGTGCTCGGTTTGCATCAAACGTACCATTGCTTCATAAATCGTTTTAGAAGCACCCACGGTACTCCTAGGTGATGAGGGTCTGGTGGAGATCTGTTCGGTCCGTTTCGGGATAGTGCTACAGAAGATAGGTGCTCGGTTTGCATTGAACGTACCATAGGTCATAAATAGTTTTGGACGCACCCGATGGGAATCGTAAGTGACGTGGGTCGTGTGGAATCTCGTTTTAGGCCATTTGGAGATAGTGTTAGTGTTAGTGCAAGGTTGGAGCACGGTTTGCACCGAACATACCATAGGCATAGAAAATCATTTTGGACGAACTCAATCCGACTCCTAGGTGACGAGGCTCAAGGGGAAGCTCGGTTCGGTCTGTTTGGGGATAGTGCTTCTCTTGATGCAAGATTGGTGCTTGGTTTGCACCAAATGTAGCATAGGCATAGAAATCATTTTGGACGCACTCGAGGGGACTCCTATGTGACGAGGCTCAAGTGGAAGCTTGATTCGGTACGTTTGGAGATGTGCTACTCTTGATGCAAGATTGGTGCTCGGTTTGCGTCGAATGTGCCGTAGGTTTGGAAATAGTATTGGAGGAACCCGATGAACTCCTAGGTGACGTGGGTCATGTGGAATCTCGTTTTAATTTATTTTGAGATAGTGTTAGTGATGGTGCAAGATAGGTGCACGGTTTGAACTGAACGTACCATAGGCATAGAAATCGTTTTGGACACAATCGATGGGACTCCTAGGTGACGAGGCTCAAGTGGAACCTCGGTACGGTCCATTTGGAGATAGTGATACTCAAGATGCATGATTGGTGCATGGTTTTGCATCGAATGTACCATAGGATCAGAAATAGTATTGGAGGCACCTGATGGAACTCCTAGGTTACGTGGGTCATGTGGAATCTTGTTTCGATCTGTTTTGAAACAGTGTTAGCGTCGGTGCAAGATAGGTGCTCGGTTTGCATCAAACGTACCATTGCTTCATTAATCATTTTAGAAGCACCCTCGGTACTCCTAGGTGATGAGGGTCTGGTGGAGATCTGTTCGGTTTGTTTCGGGATAGTGCTACAGAAGATAGGTGCTCGGTTTGCTTTGAACGTACCATAGGTCATAAATAGTTTTGGACGCACCCAATGGAACTCTTAAGTGACGTGCGTCGTGTGGAATCTCGTTTTAGTCCATTTGGAGATAGTGTTTGTGTTAGTGCAAGGTTGGAGCACGATTTGCACCGAACATACCATAGGCATAGAAATCGTTTTGGACGAACTCGATCCGATTCCTAGGTGACGAGGCTCAAGTGGAAGCTCGGTTCAGTCCGTTAGGGGATAGTGCTCCTCTTGATGCAAGATTGGTGCTTGGTTTGCACCAAATGTAGCATAGGCATAGAAATCGTTTTGGACGCACTCGAGGGGACTCCTAAGTGACGAGGCTCAAGTGGAAGCTCGGTTCGGTCCGTTTGGGGATAGTGCTTCTCTTGATGCAAAATTGCTGCTTGGTTTGCACCAAATGTAGCATAGGCATAGAAATCGTTTTGGACGCACTCGAGGGGACTCCTAGGTGACGAGGCTCAAGTGGAAGCTCGGTTCGGTCCGTTTGGGGATAGTGCTACTCTTGATGCAAGATTGGTGCTCGGTTTGCGTCGAATGTGCCGTAGGTTCGGAAATAGTATTGGAGGCACCCGATGGAACTCCTAGGTGACGTGGGTCATGTGGAATCTCGTTTTAATTTATTTTGAGATAGTGTTAGCGACGGTGCAAGATAGGTGCATGGTTTGAACTGAACGTACCATAGGCATAGAAATCGTTTTGGACACAATCGTTGGGACTCCTAGGTGATGAGGCTCATGTGGAAGCTCGGTACGGTCCATTTGGAGATAGTGCTACTCAAGATGCATGATTGGTGCATGGTTTGCGTCGAATATATCGTATGCTCAGAAATAGTATTGGAGGCACCCGATGGAACTCCTCGGTTACGTGGGTCATGTGGAATCTTGTTTCGATCTGTTTTGAAACAGTGTTAGCGTCGGTGGATGAAAGGTGCTCGGTTTGCATCAAACGTACCATAGCTTCATAAATCATTTTAGAAGCACCCGCGGTACTCCTAGGTGATGAGGGTCTGGTGGAGATCTGTTCGGTCCGTTTTGGGATAGTGCTACAGAAGATAGGTGCTCGGTTTGCTTTGAACGTACCATAGGTCAGAAATAGTTTTGGACGCACCCGATGGAACTCGTAAGTGACGTGGGTCGTGTGGAATCTCGTTTTAGTCCATTTGGAGATAGTGTTTGTGTTAGTGCAAGGTTGGAGCACGATTTGCACTGAACATACCATAGGCATAGAAATCGTTTTGGACGAACTCGATCCGATTCCTAGGTGACGAGGCTCAAGTGGAAGCTCGGTTCAGTCCGTTAGGGGATAGTGCTCCTCTTGATGCAAGATTGGTGCTTGGTTTGCACCAAATGTAGCATAGGCATAGAAATCGTTTTGGACGCACTCGAGGGGACTCCTAAGTGACGAGGCTCAAGTGGAAGCTCGGTTCGGTCCGTTTGGGGATAGTGCTTCTCTTGATGCAAGATTGCTGCTTGGTTTGCACCAAATGTAGCATAGGCATAGAAATCGTTTTGGACGCACTCGAGGGGACTCCTAGGTGACGAGGCTCAAGTGGAAGCTCGGTTCGGTCCGTTTGGGGATAGTGCTACTCTTGATGCAAGATTGGTGCTCGGTTTGCGTCGAATGTGCCGTAGGTTCGGAAATAGTATTGGAGGCACCCGATGGAACTCCTAGGTGACGTGGGTCATGTGGAATCTCGTTTTAATTTATTTTGAGATAGTGTTAGCGACGGTGCAAGATAGGTGCATGGTTTGAACTGAACGTACCATAGGCATAGAAATCGTTTTGGACACAATCGTTGGGACTCCTAGGTGATGAGGCTCAAGTGGAAGCTCGGTACGGTCCATTTGGAGATAGTGATACTCAAGATGCATGATTGGTGCATGGTTTTGCATCGAATGTACCATAGGATAAGAAATAGTATTGGAGGCACCTGATGGAACTCCTAGGTTACGTGGGTCATGTGGAATCTTGTTTTGATCTGTTTTGAAACAGTGTTAGCGTCGGTGCAAGATAGGTGCTCGGTTTGCATCAAACGTACCATTGCTTCATAAATCGTTTTAGATGCACCCACGGTACTCCTAGGTGATGAGGGTCTGGTGGAGATCTGTTCGGTCCGTTTCGGGATAGTGCTATAGAAGATAGGTGCTCGGTTTGCATTGAACGTACCATAGGTCATAAATAGTTTTGGACGCACCCGATGGGAATCGTAAGTGACGTGGGTCGTGTGGAATCTCGTTTTAGGCCATTTGGAGATAGTGTTAGTGTTAGTGCAAGGTTGGAGCACGGTTTGCACCGAACATACCATAGGCATAGAAAATCGTTTTGGACGAACTCAATCCGACTCCTAGGTGACGAGGCTCAAGGGGAAGCTCGGTTCGGTCTGTTTGGGGATAGTGCTTCTCTTGATGCAAGATTGGTGCTTGGTTTGCACCAAATGTAGCATAGGCATAGAAATCGTTTTGGACGCACTCGAGGGGACTCCTATGTGACGAGGCTCAAGTGGAAGCTTGATTCGGTATGTTTGGAGATGTGCTACTCTTGATGCAAGATTGGTGCTCGGTTTGCGTCGAATGTGCCGTAGGTTTGGAAATAGTATTGGAGGCACCCGATGAACTCCTAGGTGACGTGGGTCATGTGGAATCTCGTTTTAATTTATTTTGAGATAGTGTTAGCGACGGTGCAAGATAGGTGCACGGTTTGAACTGAACGTACCATAGGCATAGAAATCATTTTGGACACAATCGATGGGACTCCTAGGTGACGAGGCTCAAGTGGAAGCTCGGTACGGTCCATTTGGAGATAGTGATACTCAAGATGCATGATTGGTGCATGGTTTTGCATCGAATGTACCATAGGATCAGAAATAGTATTGGAGGCAACTGATGGAACTCCTAGGTTACGTGGGTCATGTGGAATCTTGTTTCGATCTGTTTTGAAACAGTGTTAGCGTCGGTGCAAGATAGGTGCTCGGTTTGCATCAAATGTACCATTGCTTCATAAATCGTTTTAGAAGCACCCGCGGTACTCCAAGGTGATGAGGGTCTGGTGGAGATCTGTTCGGTCCGTTTTGGGATAGTGCTACAGAAGATAGGTGCTCGGTTTGCTTTGAACGTACCATAGGTCAGAAATAGTTTTGGACGCACCCGATGGAACTCGTAAGTGACGTGGGTCGTGTGGAATCTCGTTTTAGTCCATTTGGAGATAGTGTTAGTGTTAGTGCAAGGTTGGAGCACGATTTGCACTAAACATACCATAGGCATAGAAATCGTTTTGGACGAACTCGATCCGATTCCTAGGTGACGAGGCTCAAGTGGAAGCTCGGTTCAGTCCGTTAGGGGATAGTGCTCCTCTTGATGCAAGATTGGTGCTTGGTTTGCACCAAATGTAGCATAGGCATAGAAATCGTTTTGGACGCACTCGAGGGGACTCCTAAGTGACGAGGCTCAAGTGGAAGCTCGGTTAGGTCCGTTTGGGGATAGTGCTTCTCTTGATGCAAGATTGCTGCTTGGTTTGCACCAAATGTAGCATAGGCATAGAAATCGTTTTGGACACACTCGAGGGGACTCCTAGGTGACGAGGCTCAAGTGGAAGCTCGGTTCGGTCCGTTTGGGGATAGTGCTACTCTTGATGCAAGATTGGTGCTCGGTTTGCGTCGAATGTGCCGTAGGTTCGGAAATAGCATTGGAGGCACCCGATGGAACTCCTAGGTGACGTGGGTCATGTGGAATCTCGTTTTAATTTATTTTGAGATAGTGTTAGCGACGGTGCAAGATAGGTGCATGGTTTGAACTGAACGTACCATAGGCATAGAAATCGTTTTGGACACAATCGTTGGGACTCCTAGGTGATGAGGCTCAAGTGGAAGCTCGGTACGGTCCATTTGGAGATAGTGATACTCAAGATGCATGATTGGTGCATGGTTTGCGTCGAATATATCGTATGCTCAGAAATAGTATTGGAGGCACCCGATGGAACTCCTCGGTTACGTGGGTCATGTGGAATCTTGTTTCGATCTGTTTTGAAACAGTGTTAGCGTCGGTGGAAGAAAGGTGCTCGGTTTGCATCAAACGTACCATAGCTTCATAAATCATTTTAGAAGCACCCGCGGTACTCCAAGGTGATGAGGGTCTGGTGGAGATCTGTTCGGTCCGTTTTGGGATAGTGCTACAGAAGATAGGTGCTCGGTTTGCTTTGAACGTACCATAGGTCAGAAATAGTTTTGGACGCACCCGATGGAACTCGTAAGTGACGTGGGTCGTGTGGAATCTCGTTTTAGTCCATTTGGAGATAGTGTTAGTGTTAGTGCAAGGTTGGAGCACGATTTGCACTGAACATACCATAGGCATAGAAATCGTTTTGGACGAACTCGATCCGATTCCTAGGTGACGAGGCTCAAGTGGAAGCTCGGTTCAGTCCGTTAGGGGATAGTGCTCCTCTTGATGCAAGATTGGTGCTTGGTTTGCACCAAATGTAGCATAGGCATAGAAATCGTTTTGGACGCACTCGAGGGGACTCCTAAGTGACGAGGCTCAAGTGGAAGCTCGGTTCGGTCCGTTTGGGGACAGTGCTTCTCTTGATGCAAGATTGCTGCTTGGTTTGCAGCAAATGTAGCATAGGCATAGAAATCGTTTTGGACGCACTCGAGGGGACTCCTAGGTGACGAGGCTCAAGTGGAAGCTTGATTCTGTACGTTTGGAGATGTGCTACTCTTGATGCAAGATTGGTGCTCGGTTTGCGTCGAATGTGCCGTAGGTTCGGAAATAGTATTGGAGGCACCCGATGGAACTCCTAGGTGACGTGGGTCATGTGGAATCTCGTTTTAATTTATTTTGAGATAGTGTTAGCGACGGTGCAAGATAGGTGCACGGTTTGAACTGAACGTACCATAGGCATAGAAATCGTTTTGGACACAATCGATGGGACTCCTAGGTGACGAGGCTCAAGTGGAAGCTCGGTACGGTCCATTTGGAGATAGTGATACTCAAGATGCATGATTGGTGCATGGTTTTGCAACGAATGTACCATAGGATCAGAAATAGTATTGGAGGCACCTGATGGAACTCCTAGGTTACGTGGGTCATGTGGAATCTTGTTTCGATCTATTTTGAAACAGTGTTAGCGTCGGTGCAAGATAGGTGCTCGGTTTGCATCAAACGTACCATTGCTTCATAAATCGTTTTAGAAGCACCCGCGGTACTCCTAGCTGATGAGGGTCTGGTGGAGATCTGTTCGGTCCGTTTCGGGATAGTGCTACAGAAGATAGGTGCTCGGTTTGCTTTGAACGTACCATAGGTCATAAGTAGTTTTGTACGCACCCGATGGAACTCGTAAGTGACGTGCGTCGTGTGGAATCTCGTTTTAGTCCATTTGGAGATAGTGTTAGTGTTAGTGCAAGGTTGGAGCACGGTTTGCACCGAACATACCATAGGCATAGAAAATCGTTTTGGACGAACTCAATCCGATTCCTAGGTGACGAGGCTCAAGGGGAAGCTCGGTTTGGTCTGTTTGGGGATAGTGCTCCTCTTGATGCAAGATTGGTGCTTGGTTTGCACCAAATGTAGCATAGGCATAGAAATCGTTTTGGACGCACTCGAGGGGACTCCTAAGTGACGAGGCTCAAGTGGAAGCTCGGTTCGGTCCGTTTGGGGATAGTGCTTCTCTTGATGCAAGATTGCTGCTTGGTTTGCACCAAATGTAGCATAGGCATAGAAATCGTTTTGGACACACTCGAGGGGACTCCTAGGTGATGAGGCTCAAGTGGAAGCTCGGTTCGGTCCGTTTGGGGATAGTGCTACTCTTGATGCAAGATTGGTGCTCGGTTTGCGTCGAATGTGCCGTAGGTTCGGAAATAGTATTGGAGGCACCCGATGGAACTCCTAGGTGACGTGGGTCATGTGGAATCTCGTTTTAATTTATTTTGAGATAGTGTTAGCGATGGTGCAAGATAGGTGCATGGTTTGAACTGAACGTACCATAGGCATAGAAATCGTTTTGGACACAATCGTTGGGACTCCTAGGTGATGAGGCTCAAGTGGAAGCTCGGTACGGTCCATTTGGAGATAGTGCTACTCAAGATGCATGATTGGTGCATGGTTTGCGTCGAATATATCGTATGCTCAGAAATAGTATTGGAGGCACCCGATGGAACTCCTCGGTTACGTGGGTCATGTAGAATCTTGTTTCGATCTGTTTTGAAACAGTGTTAGCGTCGGTGGAAGAAAGGTGCTCGGTTTGCATCAAACGTACCATAGCTTCATAAATCATTTTAGAAGCACCCGCGGTACTCCTAGGTGATGAGGGTCTGGCGGAGATCTGTTCGGTCCGTTTTGGGATAGTGCTACAGAAGATAGGTGCTCGGTTTGCTTTGAACGTACCATAGGTCATAAATAGTTTTGGACGCACCCGATGGAACTCGTAAGTGACGTGGGTCGTGTGGAATCTCGTTTTAGTCCATTTGGAGATAGTGTTAGTGTTAGTGCAAGGTTGGAGCACAATTTGCACTGAACATACCATAGGCATAGAAATCGTTTTGGACGAACTCGATCCGATTCCTAGGTGACGAGGCTCAAGTGGAAGCTCGGTTCAGTCCGTTAGGGGATAGTGCTCCTCTTGATGCAAGATTGGTGCTTGGTTTGCACCAAATGTAGCATAGGCATAGAAATCGTTTTGGACGCACTCGAGGGGACTCCTAAGTGACGAGGCTCAAGTGGAAGCTCGGTTCGGTCCGTTTGGGGACAGTGCTTCTCTTGATGCAAGATTGCTGCTTGGTTTGCACCAAATGTAGCATAGGCATAGAAATCGTTTTGGACGCACTCGAGGGGACTCCTAGGTGACGAGGCTCAAGTGGAAGCTCGGTTCGGTCCGTTTGGGGATAGTGCTACTCTTGATGCAAGATTGGTGCTCGGTTTGCGTCGAATGTGCCGTAGGTTCGGAAATAGTATTGGAGGCACCCGATGGAACTCCTAGGTGACGTGGGTCATGTGGAATCTCGTTTTAATTTATTTTGAGATAGTGTTAGCGACGGTGCAAGATAGGTGCATGGTTTGAACTGAACGTACCATAGGCATAGAAATCGTTTTGGACACAATCGTTGGGACTCCTAGGTGATGAGGCTCAAGTGGAAGCTCGGTACGGTCCATTTGGAGATAGTGATACTCAAGATGCATGATTGGTGCATGGTTTTGCATCGAATGTACCATAGGATAAGAAATAGTATTGGAGGCACCTGATGGAACTCCTAGGTTACGTGGGTCATGTGGAGTCTTGTTTTGATCTGGTGTGAAACAGTGTTAGCGTCGGTGCAAGATAGGTGCTCGGTTTGCATCAAACGTACCATTGCTTCATAAATCGTTTTAGAAGCACCCACGGTACTCCTAGGTGATGAGGGTCTGGTGGAGATCTGTTCGGTCCGTTTCGGCATAGTGCTACAGAAGATAGGTGCTCGGTTTGCATTGAACGTACCATAGGTCATAAATAGTTTTGGACGCACCCGATGGAAATCGTAAGTGACGTGGGTCGTGTGGAATCTCGTTTTAGGCCATTTGGAGATAGTGTTAGTGTTAGTGCAAGGTTGGAGCACGGTTTGCACCGAACATACCATAGGCATAGAAAATCGTTTTGGACGAACTCAATCCGACTCCTAGGTGACGAGGCTCAAGGGGAAGCTCGGTTCGGTCTGTTTGGGGATAGTGCTTCTCTTGATGCAAGATTGGTGCTTGGTTTGCACCAAATGTAGCATAGGCATAGAAATCGTTTTGGACGCACTCGAGGGGACTCCAATGTGACGAGGCTCAAGTGGAAGCTTGATTCGGTACGTTTGGAGATGTGCTACTCTTGATGCAAGATTGGTGCTCGGTTTGCGTCGAATGTGCCGTAGGTTTGGAAATAGTATTGGAGGCACCCGATAGAACTCCTAGGTGACGTGGGTCATGTGGAATCTCGTTTTAATTTATTTTGAGATAGTGTTAGCGACGGTGCAAGATAGGTGCACGGTTTGAACTGAACGTACCATAGGCATAGAAATCGTTTTGGACACAATCGATGGGACTCCTAGGTGACGAGGCTCAAGTGGAAGCTCGGTACGGTCCATTTGGAGATAGTGATACTCAAGATGCATGATTGGTGCATGGTTTTGCATCGAATGTACCATAGGATCAGAAATAGTATTGGAGGCAACTGATGGAACTCCTAGGTTACGTGGGTCGTGTGGAATCTTGTTTTGATCTGTTTTGAAACAGTGTTAGCGTCGGTGCAAGATAGGTGCTCGGTTTGCATCAAACGTACCATTGCTTCATAAATCGTTTTAGAAGCACCCGCGGTACTCCTAGGTGATGAGGGTCTGGTGGAGATCTGTTCGGTCTGTTTCGGGATAGTGCTATAGAAGATAGGTGCTCGGTTTGCTTTGAACGTACCATAGGTCATAAATAGTTTTGGACGCACCCGATGGAACTCGTAAGTGATGTGCGTCGTGTGGAATCTCGTTTTAGTCCATTTGGAGATAGTGTTTGTGTTAGTGCAAGGTTGGAGCACGATTTGCACCGAACATACCATAGGCATAGAAATCGTTTTGGATGAACTCGATCCGATTCCTAGATGACGAGGCTCAAGTGGAAGCTCGGTTCAGTCCGTTAGGGGATAGTGCTCCTCTTGATGCAAGATTGGTGCTTGGTTTGCACCAAATGTAGCATAGGCATAGAAATCGTTTTGGACGCACTCGAGGGGACTCCTAAGTGACGAGGCTCAAGTGGAAGCTCAGTTCGGTCCGTTTGGGGATAGTGCTTCTCTTGATGCAAGATTGCTGCTTGGTTTGCACCAAATGTAGCAAAGGCATAGAAATCGTTTTGGACACACTCGAGGGGACTCCTAGGTGACGAGGCTCAAGTGGAAGCTCGGTTCGGTCCGTTTGGGGATAGTGCTACTCTTGATGCAAGATTGGTGCTCGGTTTGCGTCGAATGTGCCGTAGGTTCGGAAATAGTATTGGAGGCACCCGATGGAACTCCTAGGTGACGTGGGTCATGTGGAATCTCGTTTTAATTTATTTTGAGATAGTGTTAGCGACGGTGCAAGATAGGTGCATGGTTTGAACTGAACGTACCATAGGCATAGAAATCGTTTTGGACACAATCGTTGGGACTCCTAGGTGATGAGGCTCAAGTGGAAGCTCGGTACGGTCCATTTGGAGATAGTGCTACTCAAGATGCATGATTGGTGCATGGTTTGCGTCGAATATATCGTATGCTCAGAAATAGTATTGGAGGCACCCGATGGAACTCCTCGGTTACGTGGGTCATGTAGAATCTTGTTTCGATCTGTTTTGAAACAGTGTTAGCGTCGGTGGAAGAAAGGTGCTCGGTTTGCATCAAACGTACCATAGCTTCATAAATCATTTTAGAAGCACCCGCGGTACTCCTAGGTGATGAGGGTCTGGTGGAGATCTGTTCGGTCCGTTTGGAGATAGTGCTACAGAAGATAGGTGCTCGGTTTGCTTTGAACGTACCATAGGTCAGAAATAGTTTTGGACGCACCCGATGGAACTCGTAAGTGACGTGGGTCGTGTGGAATCTCGTTTTAGTCCATTTGGAGATAGTGTTAGTGTTAGTGCAAGGTTGGAGCACGATTTGCACTGAACATACCATAGGCATAGAAATCGTTTTGGACGAACTCGATCCGATTCCTAGGTGACGAGGCTCAAGTGGAAGCTCGGTTCAGTCCGTTAGGGGATAGTGCTCCTCTTGATGCAAGATTGGTGCTTGGTTTGCACCAACTGTAGCATAGGCATAGAAATCGTTTTGGACGCACTCGAGGGGACTCCTAAGTGACGAGGCTCAAGTGGAAGCTCGGTTCGGTCCGTTTGGGGACAGTGCTTCTCTTGATGCAAGATTGCTGCTTGGTTTGCACCAAATGTAGCATAGGCATAGAAATCGTTTTGGACGCACTCGAGGGGACTCCTAGGTTACGAGGCTCAAGTGGAAGCTCGGTTCGGTCCGTTTGGGGATAGTGCTACTCTTGATGCAAGATTGGTGCTCGGTTTGCGTCGAATGTGCCGTAGGTTCGGAAATAGTATTGGAGGCACCCGATGGAACTCCTAGGTGACGTGGGTCATGTGGAATCTCGTTTTAATTTATTTTGAGATAGTGTTAGCGACGGTGCAAGATAGGTGCATGGTTTGAACTAAACGTACCATAGGCATAGAAATCGTTTTGGACACAATCGTTGGGACTCCTAGGTGATGAGGCTCAAGTGGAAGCTCGGTACGGTCCATTTGGAGATAGTGATACTCAAGATGCATGATTGGTGCATGGTTTTGCATCGAATGTACCATAGGATAAGAAATAGTATTGGAGGCACCTGATGGAACTCCTAGGTTACGTGGGTCATGTGGAATCTTGTTTTGATCTGTTTTGAAACAGTGTTAGCGTCGGTGCAAGATAGGTGCTCGGTTTGCATCAAACGTACCATTGCTTCATAAATCGTTTTAGAAGCACCCACGGTACTCCTAGGTGATGAGGGTCTGGTGGAGATCTGTTCGGTCCGTTTCGGCATAGTGCTACAGAAGATAGGTGCTCGGTTTGCATTGAACGTACCATAGGTCATAAATAGTTTTGGACGCACCCGATGGAAATCGTAAGTGACGTGGGTCGTGTGGAATCTCGTTTTAGGCCATTTGGAGATAGTGTTAGTGTTAGTGCAAGGTTGGAGCACGGTTTGCACTGAACATACCATAGGCATAGAAAATCGTTTTGGACGAACTCAATCCGACTCCTAGGTGACGAGGCTCAAGGGGAAGCTCGGTTCGGTCTGTTTGGGGATAGTGCTTCTCTTGATGCAAGATTGGTGCTTGGTTTGCACCAAATGTAGCATAGGCATAGAAATCGTTTTGGACGCACTCGAGGGGACTCCAATGTGACGAGGCTCAAGTGGAAGCTTGATTCGGTACGTTTGGAGATGTGCTACTCTTGATGCAAGATTGGTGCTCGGTTTGCGTCGAATGTGCCGTAGGTTTGGAAATAGTATTGGAGGCACCCGATAGAACTCCTAGGTGACGTGGGTCATGTGGAATCTCGTTTTAATTTATTTTGAGATAGTGTTAGCGACGGTGCAAGATAGGTGCACGGTTTGAACTGAACGTACCATAGGCATAGAAATCGTTTTGGACACAATCGATGGGACTCCTAGGTGACGAGGCTCAAGTGGAAGCTCGGTACGGTCCATTTGGAGATAGTGATACTCAAGATGCATGATTGGTGCATGGTTTTGCATCGAATGTACCATAGGATCAGAAATAGTATTGGAGGCAACTGATGGAACTCCTAGGTTACGTGGGTCATGTGGAATCTTGTTTCGATCTGTTTTGAAACAGTGTTAGCGTCGGTGCAAGATAGGTGCTCGGTTTGCATCAAACGTACCATTGCTTCATAAATCGTTTTAGAAGCACCCGCGGTACTCCTAGGTGATGAGGGTCTGGTGGAGATCTGTTCGGTCTGTTTCGGGATAGTGCTACAGAAGATAGGTGCTCGGTTTGCTTTGAACGTACCATAGGTCAGAAATAGTTTTGGACGCACCCGATGGAACTCGTAAGTGACGTGGGTCGTGTGGAATCTCGTTTTAGTCCATTTGGAGATAGTGTTAGTGTTAGTGCAAGGTTGGAGCACGATTTGCACTGAACATACCATAGGCATAGAAATCGTTTTGGACGAACTCGATCCGATTCCTAGGTGACGAGGCTCAAGTGGAAGCTCGGTTCAGTCCGTTAGGGGATAGTGCTCCTCTTGATGCAAGATTGGTGCTTGGTTTGCACCAACTGTAGCATAGGCATAGAAATCATTTTGGACGCACTCGAGGGGACTCCTAAGTGACGAGGCTCAAGTGGAAGCTCGGTTCGGTCCGTTTGGGGACAGTGCTTCTCTTGATGCAAGATTGCTGCTTGGTTTGCACCAAATGTAGCATAGGCATAGAAATCGTTTTGGACACACTCGAGGGGACTCCTAGGTGACGAGGCTCAAGTGGAAGCTCGGTTCGGTCCGTTTGGGGATAGTGCTACTCTTGATGCAAGATTGGTGCTCGGTTTGCGTCGATTGTGCCGTAGGTTCAGAAATAGTATTGGAGGCACCCGATGGAACTCCTAGGTGACGTGGGTCATGTGGAATCTCGTTTTAATTTATTTTGAGATAGTGTTAGCGATGGTGCAAGATAGGTGCATGGTTTGAACTGAACGTACCATAGGCATAGAAATCGTTTTGGACACAATCGTTGGGACTCCTAGGTGATGAGGCTCAAGTGGAAGCTCGGTAGGGTCCATTTGGAGATAGTGATACTCAAGATGCATGATTGGTGCATGGTTTTGCATCGAATGTACCATAGGATAAGAAATAGTATTGGAGGCACCTGATGGAACTCCTAGGTTACGTGGGTCGTGTGGAATCTTGTTTTGATCTGTTTTGAAACAGTGTTAGCGTCGGTGCAAGATAGGTGCTCGGTTTGCATCAAACGTACCATTGCTTCATAAATCGTTTTAGAAGCACCCGCGGTACTCCTAGGTGATGAGGGTCTGGTGGAGATCTGTTCGGTCCGTTTCGGGATAGTGCTACAGAAGATAGGTGCTCGGTTTGCATTGAACGTACCATAGGTCATAAGTAGTTTTGGACGCACCCGATGGAAATCGTAAGTGACGTGGGTCGTGTGGAATCTCGTTTTAGGCCATTTGGAGATAGTGTTAGTGTTAGTGCAAGGTTGGAGCACGGTTTGCACCGAACATACCATAGGCATAGAAAATCGTTTTGGACGAACTCAATCCGACTCCTAGGTGATGAGGCTCAAGGGGAAGCTCGGTTTGGTCTGTTTGGGGATAGTGCTTCTCTTGATGCAAGATTGGTGCTTGGTTTGCACCAAATGTAGCATAGGCATAGAAATTGTTTTGGACGCACTCGAGGGGACTCCTATGTGACGAGGCTCAAGTGGAAGCTTGATTCGGTACGTTTGGAGATGTGCTACTCTTGATGCAAGATTGGTGCTCGGTTTGCGTCGAATGTGCCGTAGGTTTGGAAATAGTATTGGAGGCACCCGATGGAACTCCTAGGTGACGTGGGTCATGTGGAATCTCGTTTTAATTTATTTTGAGATAGTGTTAGCGACGGTGCAAGATAGGTGCACGGTTTGAACTGAACGTACCATAGGCACAGAAATCGTTTTGGACACAATCGATGGGACTCCTAGGTGACGAGGCTCAAGTGGAAGCTCGGTACGGTCCATTTGGAGATAGTGATACTCAAGATGCATGATTGGTGCATGGTTTTGCATCGAATGTACCATAGGATCAGAAATAGTATTGGAGGCACCTGATGGAACTCCTAGGTTATGTGGGTCATGTGGAATCTTGTTTCGATCTATTTTGAAACAGTGTTAGCGTCGGTGCAAGATAGGTGCTCGGTTTGCATCAAACGTACCATTGCTTCATAAATCGTTTTAGAAGCACCCGCGGTACTCCTAGGTGATGAGGGTCTGGTGGAGATCTGTTCGGTCTGTTTCGGGATAGTGCTACAGAAGATAGGTGCTCGGTTTGCTTTGAACGTACCATAGGTCATAAATAGTTTTGGACGCACCCGATGGAACTCGTAAGTGACGTGCGTCGTGTGGAATCTCGTTTTAGTCCATTTGGAGATAGTGTTTGTGTTAGTGCAAGGTTGGAGCACGATTTGCACCGAACATACCATAGGCATAGAAATCGTTTTGGATGAACTCGATCCGATTCCTAGGTGACGAGGCTCAAGTGGAAGCTCGGTTCAGTCCGTTAGGGGATAGTGCTCCTCTTGATGCAAGATTGGTGCTTGGTTTGCACCAAATGTAGCATAGGCATAGAAATCGTTTTGGACGCACTCGAGGGGACTCCTAAGTGACGAGGCTCAAGTGGAAGCTCGGTTCGGTCCGTTTGGGGATAGTGCTTCTCTTGATGCAAGATTGCTGCTTGGTTTGCACCAAATGTAGCATAGGCATAGAAATCGTTTTGGACACACTCGAGGGGACTCCTAGGTGACGAGGCTCAAGTGGAAGCTCGGTTCGGTCCGTTTGGGGATAGTGCTACTCTTGATGCAAGATTGGTGCTCGGTTTGCGTCGAATGTGCCGTAGGTTCAGAAATAGTATTGGAGGCACCCGATGGAACTCCTAGGTGACGTGGGTCATGTGGAATCTCGTTTTAATTTATTTTGAGATAGTGTTAGCGATGGTGCAAGATAGGTGCATGGTTTGAACTGAACGTACCATAGGCATAGAAATCGTTTTGGACACAATCGTTGGGACTCCTAGGTGATGAGGCTCAAGTGGAAGCTCGGTACGGTCCATTTGGAGATAGTGATACTCAAGATGCATGATTGGTGCATGGTTTTGCATCGAATGTACCATAGGATAAGAAATAGTATTGGAGGCACCTGATGGAACTCCTAGGTTACGTGGGTCGTGTGGAATCTTGTTTTGATCTGTTTTGAAACAGTGTTAGCGTCGGTGCAAGATAGGTGCTCGGTTTGCATCAAACGTACCATTGCTTCATAAATCGTTTTAGAAGCACCCGCGGTTCTCCTAGGTGATTAGGGTCTGGTGGAGATCTGTTCGGTCCGTTTCGGGATAGTGCTACAGAAGATAGGTGCTCGATTTGCATTGAACGTACCATAGGTCATAAGTAGTTTTGGACGCACCCGATGGAAATCGTAAGTGACGTGGGTCGTGTGGAATCTCGTTTTAGGCCATTTGGAGATAGTGTTAGTGTTAGTGCAAGGTTGGAGCACGGTTTGCACCGAACATACCATAGGCATAGAAAATCGTTTTGGACGAACTCAATCCGACTCCTAGGTGACGAGGCTCAAGGGGAAGCTCGGTTCGGTCTGTTTGGGGATAGTGCTTCTCTTGATGCAAGATTGGTGCTTGGTTTGCACCAAATGTAGCATAGGCATAGAAATCATTTTGGACGCACTCGAGGGGACTCCTATGTGACGAGGCTCAAGTGGAAGCTTGATTCGGTACGTTTGGAGATGTGCTACTCTTGATGCAAGATTGGTGCTCGGTTTGCGTCGAATGTGCCGTAGGTTTGGAAATAGTATTGGAGGCACCCGATGGAACTCCTAGGTGACGTGGGTCATGTGGAATCTCGTTTTAATTTATTTTGAGATAGTGTTAGCGACGGTGCAAGATAGGTGCACGGTTTGAACTGAACGTACCATAGGCACAGAAATCGTTTTGGACACAATCGATGGGACTCCTAGGTGACGAGGCTCAAGTGGAAGCTCGGTACGGTCCATTTGGAGATAGTGATACTCAAGATGCATGATTGGTGCATGGTTTTGCATCGAATGTACCATAGGATCAGAAATAGTATTGGAGGCACCTGATGGAACTCCTAGGTTATGTGGGTCATGTGGAATCTTGTTTCGATCTATTTTGAAACAGTGTTAGCGTCGGTGCAAGATAGGTGCTCGGTTTGCATCAAACGTACCATTGCTTCATAAATCGTTTTAGAAGCACCCGCGGTACTCCTAGGTGATGAGGGTCTGGTGGAGATCTGTTCGGTCTGTTTCGGGATAGTGCTACAGAAGATAGGTGCTCGGTTTGCTTTGAACGTACCATAGGTCATAAATAGTTTTGGACGCACCCGATGGAACTCGTAAGTGACGTGCGTCGTGTGGAATCTCGTTTTAGTCCATTTGGAGATAGTGTTTGTGTTAGTGCAAGGTTGGAGCACGATTTGCACCGAACATACCATAGGCATAGAAATCGTTTTGGATGAACTCGATCCGATTCCTAGGTGACGAGGCTCAAGTGGAAGCTCGGTTCAGTCCGTTAGGGGATAGTGCTCCTCTTGATGCAAGATTGGTGCTTGGTTTGCACCAAATGTAGCATAGGCATAGAAATCGTTTTGGACGCACTCGAGGGGACTCCTAAGTGACGAGGCTCAAGTGGAAGCTCGGTTCGGTCCGTTTGGGGATAGTGCTTCTCTTGATGCAAGATTGCTGCTTGGTTTGCACCAAATGTAGCATAGGCATAGAAATCGTTTTGGACACACTCGAGGGGACTCCTAGGTGACGAGGCTCAAGTGGAAGCTCGGTTCGGTCCGTTTGGGGATAGTGCTACTCTTGATGCAAGATTGGTGCTCGGTTTGCGTCGAATGTGCCGTAGGTTCGGAAATAGTATTGGAGGCACCCGATGGAACTCCTAGGTGACGTGGGTCATGTGGAATCTCGTTTTAATTTATTTTGAGATAGTGTTAGCGATGGTGCAAGATAGGTGCATGGTTCGAACTGAACGTACCATAGGCATAGAAATCGTTTTGGACACAATCGTTGGGACTCCTAGGTGATGAGGCTCAAGTGGAAGCTCGGTACGGTCCATTTGGAGATAGTGATACTCAAGATGCATGATTGGTGCATGGTTTTGCATCGAATGTACCATAGGATAAGAAATAGTATTGGAGGCACCTGATGGAACTCCTAGGTTACGTGGGTCGTGTGGAATCTTGTTTTGATCTGTTTTGAAACAGTGTTAGCGTCGGTGCAAGATAGGTGCTCGGTTTGCATCAAACGTACCATTGCTTCATAAATCGTTTTAGAAGCACCCGCGGTTCTCCTAGGTGATTAGGGTCTGGTGGAGATCTGTTCGGTCCGTTTCGGGATAGTGCTACAGAAGATAGGTGCTCGATTTGCATTGAACGTACCATAGGTCATAAGTAGTTTTGGACGCACCCGATGGAAATCGTAAGTGACGTGGGTCGTGTGGAATCTCGTTTTAGGCCATTTGGAGATAGTGTTAGTGTTAGTGCAAGTTTGGAGCACGGTTTGCACCGAACATACCATAGGCATAGAAAATCGTTTTGGACGAACTCAATCCGACTCCTAGGTGATGAGGCTCAAGGGGAAGCTCGGTTTGGTCTGTTTGGGGATAGTGCTTCTCTTGATGCAAGATTGGTGCTTGGTTTGCACCAAATGTAGCATAGGCATAGAAATCGTTTTGGACGCACTCGAGGGGACTCCTATGTGACGAGGCTCAAGTGGAAGCTTGATTCGGTACGTTTGGAGATGTGCTACTCTTGATGCAAGATTGGTGCTCGGTTTGCGTCGAATGTGCCGTAGGTTTGGAAATAGTATTGGAGGCACCCGATGGAACTCCTAGGTGACGTGGGTCATGTGGAATCTCGTTTTAATTTATTTTGAGATAGTGTTAGCGACGGTGCAAGATAGGTGCACGGTTTGAACTGAACGTACCATAGGCACAGAAATCGTTTTGGACACAATCGATGGGACTCCTAGGTGACGAGGCTCAAGTGGAAGCTCGGTACGGTCCATTTGGAGATAGTGATACTCAAGATGCATGATTTTGCATGGTTTTGCATCGAATGTACCATAGGATCAGAAATAGTATTGGAGGCACCTGATGGAACTCCTAGGTTATGTGGGTCATGTGGAATCTTGTTTCGATCTATTTTGAAACAGTGTTAGCGTCGGTGCAAGATAGGTGCTCGGTTTGCATCAAACGTACCATTGCTTCATAAATCGTTTTAGAAGCACCCGCGGTACTCCTAGGTGATGAGGGTCTGGTGGAGATCTGTTCGGTCTGTTTCGGGATAGTGCTACAGAAGATAGGTGCTCGGTTTGCTTTGAACGTACCATAGGTCATAAATAGTTTTGGACGCACCCGATGGAACTCGTAAGTGACGTGCGTCGTGTGGAATCTCGTTTTAGTCCATTTGGAGATAGTGTTTGTGTTAGTGCAAGGTTGGAGCACGATTTGCACCGAACATACCATAGGCATAGAAATCGTTTTGGATGAACTCGATCCGATTCCTAGGTGACGAGGCTCAAGTGGAAGATCGGTTCAGTCCGTTAGGGGATAGTGCTCCTCTTGATGCAAGATTGGTGCTTGGTTTGCACCAAATGTAGCATAGGCATAGAAATCGTTTTGGACGCACTCAAGGGGACTCCTAAGTGACGAGGCTCAAGTGGAAGCTCGGTTCGGTCCGTTTGGGGATAGTGCTTCTCTTGATGCAAGATTGCTGCTTGGTTTGCACCAAATGTAGCATAGGCATAGAAATCGTTTTGGACGCACTCGAGGGGACTCCTAGGTGACGAGGCTCAAGTGGAAGCTCGGTTCGGTCCGTTTGGGGATAGTGCTACTCTTGATTCAAGATTGGTGCTCGGTTTGCGTCGAATGTGCCGTAGGTTCGGAAATAGTATTGGAGGCACCCGATGGAACTCCTAGGTAACGTGGGTCATGTGGAATCTCGTTTTAATTTATTTTGAGATAGTGTTAGCGACGGTGCAAGATAGGTGCATGGTTTGAACTGAACGTACCATAGGCATAGAAATCGTTTTGGACACAATCGTTGGGACTCCTAGGAGATGAGGCTCATGTGGAAGCTCGGTACGGTCCATTTGGAGATAGTGCTACTCAAGATGCATGATTGGTGCATGGTTTGCATCGAATATATCGTATGCTCAGAAATAGTATTGGAGGCACCCGATGGAACTCCTCGGTTACGTGGGTCATGTAGAATCTTGTTTCGATCTGTTTTGAAACAGTGTTAGCGTCGGTGGAAGAAAGGTGCTCGGTTTGCATCAAACGTACCATAGCTTCATAAATCATTTTAGAAGCACCCGCGGTACTCCTAGGTGATGAGGGTCTGGTGGAGATCTGTTCGGTCCGTTTTGGGATAGTGCTACAGAAGATAGGTGCTCGGTTTGCTTTGAATGTACCATAGGTCATAAATAGTTTTGGACGCACCCGATGGAACTCGTAAGTGACGTGGGTCGTGTGGAATCTCGTTTTAGTCCATTTGGAGATAGTGTTAGTGTTAGTGCAAGGTTGGAGCACGATTTGCACTGAACATACCATAGGCATAGAAATCGTTTTGGACGAACTCGATCCGATTCCTAGGTGACAAGGCTCAAGTGGAAGCTCGGTTCAGTCCGTTAGGGGATAGTGCTCCTCTTGATGCAAGATTAGTGCTTGGTTTGCACCAAATGTAGCATAGGCATAGAAATCGTTTTGGACGCACTCGAGGGGACTCCTAAGTGACGAGGCTCAAGTGGAAGCTCGGTTCGGTCCGTTTGGGAACAGTGCTTCTCTTGATGCAAGATTGCTGCTTGGTTTGCACCAAATGTAGCATAGGCATAGAAATCGTTTTGGACGCACTCGAGGGGACTCCTAGGTGACGAGGCTCAAGTGGAAGCTCGGTTCGGTCCGTTTGGGGATAGTGCTACTCTTGATTCAAGATTGGTGCTCGGTTTGCGTCGAATGTGCCGTAGGTTCGGAAATAGTATTGGAGGCACCCGATGGAACTCCTAGGTAACGTGGGTCATGTGGAATCTCGTTTTAATTTATTTTGAGATAGTGTTAGCGATGGTGCAAGATAGGTGCATGGTTTGAACTGAACGTACCATAGGCATAGAAATCGTTTTGGACACAATCGTTGGGACTCCTAGGTGATGAGGCTCAAGTGGAAGCTCGGTACGGTCCATTTGGAGATAGTGATACTCAAGATGCATGATTGGTGCATGGTTTTGCATCGAATGTACCATAGGATAAGAAATAGTATTGGAGGCACCCGCGGTACTCCTAGGTGATGAGGGTCTGGTGGAGATCTGTTCGGTCTGTTTCGGGATAGTGCTACAGAAGATAGGTGCTCGGTTTGCTTTGAACGTACCATAGGTCATAAATAGTTTTGGACGCACCCGATGGAACTCGTAAGTGACGTGCGTCGTGTGGAATCTCGTTTTAGTCCATTTGGAGATAGTGTTTGTGTTAGTGCAAGTTTGGAGCACGATTTGCACCGAACATACCATAGGCATAGAAATCGTTTTGGATGAACTCGATCCGATTCCTAGGTGACGAGGCTCAAGTGGAAGCTCGGTTCAGTCCGTTAGGGGATAGTGCTCCTCTTGAAGCAAGATTGGTGCTTGGTTTGCACCAAATGTAGCATAGGCATAGAAATCGTTTTGGACGCACTCGAGGGGACTCCTAAGTGACGAGGCTCAAGTGGAAGCTCGGTTCGGTCCGTTTGGGGATAGTGCTTCTCTTGATGCAAGATTGCTGCTTGGTTTGCACCAAATGTAGCATAGGCATAGAAATCGTTTTGGACACACTCGAGGGGACTCCTAGGTGACGAGGCTCAAGTGGAAGCTCGGTTCGGTCCGTTTGGGGATAGTGCTACTCTTGATGCAAGATTGGTGCTCGGTTTGCGTCGAATGTGCCGTAGGTTCGGAAATAGTATTGGAGGCACCCGATGGAACTCCTAGGTGACGTGGGTCATGTGGAATCTCGTTTTAATTTATTTTGAGATAGTGTTAGCGATGGAGCAAGATAGGTGCATGGTTTGAACTGAACGTACCATAGGCATAGAAATCGTTTTGGACACAATCGTTGGGACTCCTAGGTGATGAGGCTCAAGTGGAAGCTCGGTACGGTCCATTTGGAGATAGTGCTACTCAAGATGCATGATTGGTGCATGGTTTACGTCGAATATATTGTATGCTCAGAAATAGTGTTGGAGGCACCCGATGGAACTCCTCGGTTACGTGGGTCATGTAGAATCTTGTTTCGATCTGTTTTGAAACAGTGTTAGCGTCGGTGGAAGAAAGGTGCTCGGTTTGCATCAAACGTACCATAGCTTCATAAATCATTTTAGAAGCACCCGCGGTACTCCTAGGTGATGAGGGTCTGGTGGAGATCTGTTCGGTCCGTTTTGGGATAGTGCTACAGAAGATAGGTGCTCGGTTTGCTTTGAACGTACCATAGGTCATAAATAGTTTTGGACGCACCCGATGGAACTCGTAAGTGACGTGGGTCGTGTGGAATCTCGTTTTAGTCCATTTGGAGATAGTGTTAGTGTTAGTGCAAGGTTGGAGCACGATTTGCACTGAACATACCATAGGCATAGAAATCGTTTTGGACGAACTCGATCCGATTCCTAGGTGACAAGGCTCAAGTGGAAGCTCGGTTCAGTCCGTTAGGGGATAGTGCTCCTCTTGATGCAAAATTAGTGCTTGGTTTGCACCAAATGTAGCATAGGCATAGAAATCGTTTTGGACGCACTCGAGGGGACTCCTAAGTGACGAGGCTCAAGTGGAAGCTCGGTTCGGTCCGTTTGGGAACAGTGCTTCTCTTGATGCAAGATTGCTGCTTGGTTTGCACCAAATGTAGCATAGGCATAGAAATCGTTTTGGACGCACTCGAGGGGACTCCTAGGTGACGAGGCTCAAGTGGAAGCTCGGTTCGGTCCGTTTGGGGATAGTGCTACTCTTGATTCAAGATTGGTGCTCGGTTTGCGTCGAATGTGCCGTAGGTTCGGAAATAGTATTGGAGGCACCCGATGGAACTCCTAGGTAACGTGGGTCATGTGGAATCTCGTTTTAATTTATTTTGAGATAGTGTTAGCGACGGTGCAAGATAGGTGCATGGTTTGAACTGAACGTACCATAGGCATAGAAATCGTTTTGGACACAATCGTTGGGACTCCTAGGTGATGAGGCTCAAGTGGAAGCTCGGTACGGTCCATTTGGAGATAGTGATACTCAAGATGCATGATTGGTGCATGGTTTTGCATCGAATGTACCATAGGATAAGAAATAGTATTGGAGGCACCTGATGGAACTCCTAGGTTACGTGGGTCATGTGGAATCTTGTTTTGATCTGTTTTGAAACAGTGTTAGCGTCGGTGCAAGATAGGTGCTCGGTTTGCATCAAACGTACCATTGCTTTATAAAATCGTTTTAGAAGCACCCGCGGTACTCCTAGGTGATGAGGGTCTGGTGGAGATCTGTTCGGTCTGTTTCGGGATAGTGCTACAGAAGATAGGTGCTCGGTTTGCATTGAACGTACCATAGGTCATAAGTAGTTTTGGACGCACCCGATGGAAATCGTAAGTGACGTGGGTCGTGTGGAATCTCGTTTTAGGCCATTTGGAGATAGTGTTAGTGTTAGTGCAAGGTTGGAGCACGGTTTGCACCGAACATACCATAGGCATAGAAAATCGTTTTGGACGAACTCAATCCGACTCCTAGGTGACGAGGCTCAAGGGGAAGCTCGGTTTGGTCTGTTTGGGGATAGTGCTTCTCTTGATGCAAGATTGGTGCTTGGTTTGCCCCAAATGTAGCATAGGCATAGAAATCGTTTTGAACGCACTCGAGGGGACTCCTATGTGACGAGGCTCAAGTGGAAGCTTGATTCGGTACGTTTGGAGATGTGCTACTCTTGATGCAAGATTGGTGCTCGGTTTGCGTCGAATGTGCCGTAGGTTTGGAAATAGTATTGGAGGCACCCGATGGAACTCCTAGGTGACGTGGGTCATGTGGAATCTCGTTTTAATTTATTTTGAGATAGTGTTAGCGACAGTGCAAGATAGGTGCACGGTTTGAACTGAACGTACCATAGGCATAGAAATCGTTTTGGACACAATCGATGGGACTCCTAGGTGACGAGGCTCAAGTGGAAGCTCGGTACGGTCCATTTGGAGATAGTGATACTCAAGATGCATGATTGGTGCATGGTTTTGCATCGAATGTACCATAGGATCAGAAATAGTATTGGAGGCACCTGATGGAACTCCTAGGTTACGTGGGTCATGTGGAATCTTGTTTCGATCTATTTTGAAACAGTGTTAGCGTCGGTGCAAGATAGGTGCTCCTTTTGCATCAAACGTACCATTGCTTCATAAATCGTTTTAGAAGCACCCGCGGTACTCCTAGGTGATGAGGGTCTGGTGGAGATCTGTTCGGTCTGTTTTGGGATAGTGCTACAGAAGATAGGTGCTCGGTTTGCTTTGAACGTACCATAGGTCATAAACAGTTTTGGACGCACCCGATGGAACTCGTAAGTGACGTGGGTCGTGTGGAATCTCGTTTTAGTCCATTTGGAGATAGTGTTAGTGTTAGTGCAAGGTTGGAGCACGATTTGCACTGAACATACCATAGGCATAGAAATCGTTTTGGACGAACTCGATCCGATTCCTAGGTGACAAGGCTCAAGTGGAAGCTCGGTTCAGTCCGTTAGGGGATAGTGCTCCTCTTGATGCAAGATTGGTGCTTGGTTTGCACCAAATGTAGCATAGGCATAGAAATCGTTTTGGACGCACTCGAGGGGACTCCTAAGTGACGAGGCTCAAGTAGAAGCTCGGTTCGGTCCGTTTGGGGACAGTGCTTCTCTTGATGCAAGATTGCTGCTTGGTTTGCACCAAATGTAGCATAGGCATAGAAATCATTTTGGACGCACTCGAGGGGACTCCTAGGTGACGAGGCTCAAGTGGAAGCTCGGTTCGGTCCGTTTGGGGATAGTGCTACTCTTGATTCAAGATTGGTGCTCGGTTTGCGTCGAATGTGCCGTAGGTTCGGAAATAGTATTGGAGGCACCCGATGGAACTCCTAGGTAATGTGGGTCATGTGGAATCTCGTTTTAATTTATTTTGAGATAGTGTTAGCGACGGTGCAAGATAGGTGCATGGTTTGAACTGAACGTACCATAGGCATAGAAATCGTTTTGGACACAATCGTTGGGAATCCTAGGTGATGAGGCTCAAGTGGAAGCTCGGTACGGTCCATTTGGAGATAGTGGTACTCAAGATGCATGATTGGTGCATGGTTTTGCATCGAATGTACCATAGGATAAGAAATAGTATTGGAGGCACCTGATGGAACTCCTAGGTTACGTGGGTCATGTGGAATCTTGTTTTGATCTGTTTTGAAACAGTGTTAGCGTCGGTGCAAGATAGGTGCTCGGTTTGCATCAAACGTACCATTGCTTCATAAATCATTTTAGAAGCACCCGCGGTACTCCTAGGTGATGAGGGTCTGGTGGAGATCTGTTCGGTCCGTTTCGGGATAGTGCTACAGAAGATAGGTGCTCGGTTTGCATTGAACGTACCATAGGTCATAAGTAGTTTTGGACGCACCCGATGGAAATCGTAAGTGACGTGGGTCGTGTGGAATCTCGTTTTAGGCCATTTGGAGATAGTGTTAGTGTTAGTGCAAGGTTGGAGCACGGTTTGCACCGAACATACCATAGGCATAGAAAATCGTTTTGGACGAACTCAATCCGACTCCTAGGTGACGAGGCTCAAGGGGAAGCTCGGTTTGGTCTGTTTGGGGATAGTGCTTCTCTTGATGCAAGATTGGTGCTTGGTTTGCACCAAATGTAGCATAGGCATAGAAATCGTTTTGGACGCACTCGAGGGGACTCCTATGTGACGAGGCTCAACTGGAAGCTTGATTCGGTACGTTTGGAGATGTGCTACTCTTGATGCAAGATTGGTGCTCGGTTTGCGTCGAATGTGCCGTAGGTTTGGAAATAGTATTGGAGGCACCCGATGGAACTCCTAGGTGACGTGGGTCATGTGGAATCTCGTTTTAATTTATTTTGAGATAGTGTTAGCGACGGTGCAAGATAGGTGCACGGTTTGAACTGAACGTACCATAGGCATAGAAATCGTTTTGGACACAATCGATGGGACTCCTAGGTGACGAGGCTCAAGTGGAAGCTCGGTACGGTCCATTTGGAGATAGTGATACTCAAGATGCATGATTGGTGCATGGTTTTGCATCGAATGTACCATAGGATCAGAAATAGTATTGGAGGCACCTGATGGAACTTCTAGGTTACGTGGGTCATGTGGAATCTTGTTTCGATCTATTTTGAAACAGTGTTAGCGTCGGTGCAAGATAGGTGCTCAGTTTGCATCAAACGTACCATTGCTTCATAAATCGTTTTAGAAGCACCCGCGGTACTCCTAGGTGATGAGGGTCTGGTGGAGATCTGTTCGGTCTGTTTCGGGATAGTGCTACAGAAGATAGGTGCTCGGTTTGCTTTGAACGTACCATAGGTCATAAATAGTTTTGGACGCACCTGATGGAACTCGTAAGTGACGTGCGTCGTGTGGAATCTCGTTTTAGTCCATTTGGAGATAGTGTTTGTGTTAGTGCAAGGTTGGAGCACGATTTGCACCGAACATACCATAGGCATAGAAATCGTTTTGGATGAACTCGATCCGATTCCTAGGTGACGAGGCTCAAGTGGAAGCTCGGTTCAGTCTGTTAGGGGATAGTGCTCCTCTTGATGCAAGATTGGTGCTTGGTTTGCACCAAATGTAGCATAGGCATAGAAATCGTTTTGGACGCACTCGAGGGGACTCCTAAGTGACGAGGCTCAAGTGGAAGCTCGGTTCGGTCTGTTTGGGGATAGTGCTTCTCTTGATGCAAGATTGCTGCTTGGTTTGCACCAAATGTAGCATAGGCATAGAAATCGTTTTGGACGCACTCGAGGGGACTCCTAGGTGACGAGGCTCAAGTGGAAGCTCGGTTCGGTCCGTTTGGGGATAGTGCTACTCTTGATGCAAGATTGGTGCTCGGTTTGCGTCGAATGTGCCGTAGGTTCGGAAATAGTATTGGAGGCACCCGATGGAACTCCTAGGTGACGTGGGTCATGTGGAATCTCGTTTTAATTTATTTTGAGATAGTGTTAGCGACGGTGCAAGATAGGTGCATGGTTTGAACTGAACGTACCATAGGCATAGAAATCATTTTGGACACAATCGTTGGGACTCCTAGGTGATGAGGCTCAAGTGGAAGCTCGGTACGGTCCATTTGGAGATAGTGCTACTCAAGATGCATGATTGGTGCATGGTTTGCGTCGAATATATCGTATGCTCAGAAATAGTATTGGCGACACCTGATGGAACTCCTCGGTTACGTGGGTCATGTGGAATCTTGTTTCGATCTGTTTTGAAACAGTGTTAGCATCGGTGGAAGAAAGGTGCTCGGTTTGCATCAAACGTACCATAGCTTCATAAATCATTTTAGAAGCACCCGCGGTACTCCTAGGTGATGAGGGTCTGGTGGAGATCTGTTCGGTCCATTTTGGGATAGTGCTACAGAAGATAGGTGCTCGGTTTGCTTTGAATGTACCATAGGTCATAAATAGTTTTGGACGCACCCGATGGAACTCGTAAGTGACGTGGGTCGTGTGGAATCTCGTTTTAGTCCATTTGGAGATAGTGTTAGTGTTAGTGCAAGGTTGGAGCACGATTTGCACTGAACATACCATAGGCATAGAAATCGTTTTGGACGAACTCGATCCGATTCCTAGGTGACGAGGCTCAAGGGGAAGCTCGGTTCAGTCCGTTAGGGGATAGTGCTCCTCTTGATGCAAGATTGGAGCTTGGTTTGCACCAAATGTAGCATAGGCATAGAAATCGTTTTGGACGCACTCGAGGGGACACCTAAGTGACGAGGCTCAAGTGGAAGCTCGGTTCGGTCCGTTTGGGGATAGTGCTACTCTTGATGCAAGATTGGTGCTCGGTTTGCGTCGAATGTGCCGTAGGTTTGGAAATAGTATTGGAGGCACCCGATGGAACTCCTAGGTGACGTGGTTCATGTGGAATCTCGTTTTAATTTATTTTGAGATAGTGTTAGCGATGGTGCAAGATAGGTGCATGGTTTGAACTGAACGTACCATAGGCATAGAAATCGTTTTGGACACAATCGTTGGGACTCCTAGGTGATGAGGCTCAAGTGGAAGCTCGGTACGGTCCATTTGGAGATAGTGCTACTCAAGATGCATGATTGGTGCATGGTTTGCGTCGAATATATCGTATGCTCAGAAATAGTATTGGAGGCACCCGATGGAACTCCTCGGTTACGTGGGTCATGTGGAATCTTGTTTTGATCTGTTTTGAAACAGTGTTAGCGTCGGTGGAAGAAAGGTGCTCGGTTTGCATCAAACGTACCATAGCTTCATAAATCATTTTAGAAGCACCCGCGGTACTCCTAGGTGATGAGGGTCTGGTGGAGATCTGTTCGGTCCGTTTTGGGATAGTGCTACAGAAGATAGGTGCTCGGTTTGCTTTGAACGTACCATAGGTCATAAATAGTTTTGGACGCACCCGATGGAACACGTAAGTGACGTGGGTCGTGTGGAATCTCGTTTTAGTCCATTTGGAGATAGTGTTAGTGTTAGTGCAAGGTTGGAGCACGATTTGCACTGAACATACCATAGGCATAGAAATCGTTTTGGACGAACTCGATCCGATTCCTAGGTGACAAGGCTCAAGTGGAAGCTCGGTTCAGTCCGTTAGGGGATAGTGCTCCTCTTGATGCAAGATTGGTGCTTGGTTTGCACCAAATGTAGCATAGGCATAGAAATCATTTTGGACGCACTCGAGGGGACTCCTAAGTGACGAGGCTCAAGTGGAAGCTCGGTTCGGTCCGTTTGGGGACAGTGCTTCTCTTGATGCAAGATTGCTGCTTGGTTTGCACCAAATGTAGCATAGGCATAGAAATCGTTTTGGACGCACTCGAGGGGACTCCTAGGTGACGAGGCTCAAGTGGAAGCTCGGTTCGGTCCGTTTGGGGATAGTGCTACTCTTGATTCAAGATTGGTGCTCGGTTTGCGTCGAATGTGCCGTAGGTTCGGAAATAGTATTGGAGGCACCCGATGGAACTCCTAGGTAACGTGGGTCATGTGGAATCTCGTTTTAATTTATTTTGAGATAGTGTTAGCGACGGTGCAAGATAGGTGCATGGTTTGAACTGAACGTACCATAGGCATAGAAATCGTTTTGGACACAATCGTTGGGACTCCTAGGTGATGAGGCTCAAGTGGAAGCTCGGTACGGTCCATTTGGAGATAGTGATACTCAAGATGCATGATTGGTGCATGGTTTTGCATCGAATGTACCATAGGATAAGAAATAGTATTGGAGGCACCTGATGGAACTCCTAGGTTACGTGGGTCATGTGGAATCTTGTTTTGATCTGTTTTGAAACAGTGTTAGCGTCGGTGCAAGATAGGTGCTCGGTTTGCATCAAACGTACCGTTGCTTCATAAATCGTTTTAGAAGCACCCGCGGTACTCCTAGGTGATGAGGGTCTGGTGGAGATCTGTTCGGTCCGTTTCGGGATAGTGCTACAGAAGATAGGTGCTCGGTTTGCATTGAACGTACCATAGGTCATAAGTAGTTTTGGACGCACCCGATGGAAATCGTAAGTGACGTGGGTCGTGTGGAATCTCGTTTTAGGCCATTTGGAGATAGTGTTAGTGTTAGTGCAAGGTTGGAGCACGGTTTGCACCGAACATACCATAGGCATAGAAAATCGTTTTGGACGAACTCAATCCGACTCCTAGGAGACGAGGCTCAAGGGGAAGCTCGGTTTGGTCTGTTTGGGGATAGTGCTTCTCTTGATGCAAGATTGGTGCTTGGTTTGCACCAAATGTAGCATAGGCATAGAAATCGTTTTGGACGCACTCGAGGGGACTCCTATGTGACGAGGCTCAAGTGGAAGCTTGATTCGGTACGTTTGGAGATGTGCTACTCTTGATGCAAGATTGGTGCTCGGTTTGCGTCGAATGTGCCGTAGGTTTGGAAATAGTATTGGAGGCACCCGATGGAACTCCTAGGTTACGTGGGTCATGTGGAATCTTGTTTCGATCTATTTTGAAACAGTGTTAGCGTCGGTGCAAGATAGGTGCTCGGTTTGCATCAAACGTACCATTGCTTCATAAATCGTTTTAGAAGCACCCGCGGTACTCCTAGGTGATGAGGGTCTGGTGGAGATCTGTTCGGTCTGTTTCGGGATAGTGCTACAGAAGATAGGTGCTCGGTTTGCTTTGAACGTACCATAGGTCATAAATAGTTTTGGACGCACCCGATGGAACTCGTAAGTGACGTGCGTCGTGTGGAATCTCGTTTTAGTCCATTTGGAGATAGTGTTTGTGTTAGTGCAAGGTTGGAGCACGATTTGCACCGAACATACCATAGGCATAGAAATCGTTTTGGATGAACTCGATCCGATTCCTAGGTGACGAGGCTCAAGTGGAAGCTCGGTTCAGTCCGTTAGGGGATAGTGCTCCTCTTGATGCAAGATTGGTGCTCGGTTTGCGTCGAATGTGCCGTAGGTTCGGAAATAGTATTGGAGGCACCCGATGGAACTCCTAGGTGACGTGGGTCATGTGGAATCTCGTTTTAATTTATTTTGAGATAGTGTTAGCGACGGTGCAAGATAGGTGCATGGTTTGAACTGAACGTACCATAGGCATAGAAATCGTTTTGGACACAATTGTTGGGACTCCTAGGTGATGAGGCTCAAGTGGAAGCTCGGTACGGTCCATTTGGAGATAGTGCTACTCAAGATGCATGATTGGTGCATGGTTTGCGTCGAATATATCGTATGCTCAGAAATAGTATTGGAGACACCCGATGGAACTCCTCGGTTACGTGGGTCATGTGGAATCTTGTTTCGATCTGTTTTGAAACAGTGTTAGCGTCGGTGGAAGAAAGGTGCTCGGTTTGCATCAAACGTACCATAGCTTCATAAATCATTTTAGAAGCACCTGCGGTACTCCTAGGTGATGAGGGTCTGGTGGAGATCTGTTCGGTCCGTTTTGGGATAGTGCTACAGAAGATAGGTGCTCGGTTTGCTTTGAATGTACCATAGGTCATAAATAGTTTTGGACGCACCCGATGGAACTCGTAAGTGACGTGGGTCGTGTGGAATCCCGTTTTAGTCCATTTGGAGATAGTGTTAGTGTTAGTGCAAGGTTGGAGCACGATTTGCACTGAACATACCATAGGCATAGAAATCATTTTGGACGAACTCGATCCGATTCCTAGGTGACGAGGCTCAAGGGGAAGCTCGGTTCAGTCCGTTAGGGGATAGTGCTCCTCTTGATGCAATATTGGTGCTTGGTTTGCACCAAATGTAGCATAGGCATAGAAATCGTTTTGGACGCACTCGAGGGGACACCTAAGTGACGAGGCTCAAGTGGAAGCTCGGTTCGGTCCGTTTGGGGACAGTGCTTCTCTTGATGCAAGATTGCTGCTTGGTTTGCACCAAATGTAGCATAGGCATAGAAATCGTTTTGGACGCACTCGAGGGGACTCCTAGGTGACGAGGCTCAAGTGGAAGCTCGGTTCGGTCCGTTTGGGATAGTGCTACTCTTGATGCAAGATTGGTGCTCGGTTTGCGTCGAATGTGCCGTAGGTTCGGAAATAGTATTGGAGGCACCCGATGGAACTCCTAGGTGACGTGGGTCATGTGGAATCTCGTTTTAATTTATTTTGAGATAGTGTTAGCGATGGTGCAAGATAGGTGCATGGTTTGAACTGAACGTACCATAGGCATAGAAATCATTTTGGACACAATCGTTGGGACTCCTAGGTGATGAGGCTCAAGTGGAAGCTCGGTACGGTCCATTTGGAGATAGTGATACTCAAGATGCATGATTGGTGCATGGTTTTGCATCGAATGTACCATAGGATAAGAAAATAGTATTGGAGGCACCTGATGGAACTCCTAGGTTACGTGGGTCATGTGGAATCTTGTTTTGATCTGTTTTGAAACAGTGTTAGCGTCGGTGCAAGATGGGTGCTCGGTTTGCATCAAACGTACCATTGCTTCATAAATCGTTTTAGAAGCACCCGCGGTACTCCTAGGTGATGAGGGTCTGGTGGAGATCTGTTCGGTCCGTTTCAGGATAGTGCTACAGAAGATAGGTGCTCGGTTTGCATTGAACGTACCATAGGTCATAAATAGTTTTGGACGCACCCGATGGAAATCGTAAGTGACGTGGGTCGTGTGGAATCTCGTTTTAGGCCATTTGGAGATAGTGTTAGTGTTAGTGCAAGGTTGGAGCACGGTTTGCACCGAACATACCATAGGCATAGAAAATAGTTTTGGACGAACTCAATCCGACTCCTAGGTGACGAGGCTCAAGGGGAAGCTCGGTTCGGTCTGTTTGGGGATAGTGCTTCTCTTGATGCAAGATTGGTGCTTGGTTTGCACCAAATGTAGCATAGGCATAGAAATCGTTTTGGACGCACTCGAGGGGACTCCTATGTGACGAGGCTCAAGTGGAAGCTTGATTCGGTACATTTGGAGATGTGCTACTCTTGAAGCAAGATTGGTGCTCGGTTTGCGTCGAATGTGCCGTAGGTTTGGAAATAGTATTGGAGGCACCCGATGGAACTCCTAGGTGACGTGGGTCACGTGGAATCTTGTTTTAATTTATTTTGAGATAGTGTTAGCGACGGTGCAAGATAGGTGCACGGTTTGAACTTAACGTACCATAGGCATAGAAATCGTTTTGGACACAATCGATGGGACTCCTAGGTGACGAGGCTCAAGTGGAAGCTCGGTACGGTCCATTTGGAGATAGTGATACTCAAGATGCATGATTGGTGCATGGTTTTGCATCGAATGTACCATAGGATCAGAAATAGTATTGGAGGCACCTGATGGAACTCCTAGGTTACGTGGGTCATGTGGAATCTTGTTTCGATCTGTTTTGAAACAGTGTTAGCATCGGTGCAAGATAGGTGCTCGGTTTGCATCAAACGTACCATTGCTTCATAAACCGTTTTAGAAGCACCCGCGGTACTCCTAGGTGATGAGGGTCTGGTGGAGATCTGTTCGGTCTGTTTCGGGATAGTGCTACAGAAGATAGGTGCTCGGTTTGCTTTGAACGTACCATAGGTCATAAATAGTTTTGGACGCACCCGATGGAACTCGTAAGTGACGTGCATCGTGTGGAATCTCGTTTTAGTCCATTTGGAGATAGTGTTTGTGTTAGTGCAAGGTTGGAGCACGATTTGCACCGAACATACCATAGGCATAGAAATCATTTTGGACGAACTCGATCCGATTCCTAGGTGACGAGGCTCAAGTGGAAGCTCGGTTCAGTCCGTTAGGGGATAGTGCTCCTCTTGATGCAATATTGGTGCTTGGTTTGCACCAAATGTAGCATAGGCATAGAAATCGTTTTGGACGCACTCGAGGGGACACCTAAGTGACGAGGCTCAAGTGGAAGCTCGGTTCGGTCCGTTTGGGGACAGTGCTTCTCTTGATGCAAGATTGCTGCTTGGTTTGCACCAAATGTAGCATAGGCATAGAAATCGTTTTGGACGCACTCGAGGGGACTCCTAGGTGACGAGGCTCAAGTGGAAGCTCGGTTCGGTCCGTTTGGGATAGTGCTACTCTTGATGCAAGATTGGTGCTCGGTTTGCGTCGAATGTGCCGTAGGTTCGGAAATAGTATTGGAGGCACCCGATGGAACTCCTAGGTGACGTGGGTCATGTGGAATCTCGTTTTAATTTATTTTGAGATAGTGTTAGCGATGGTGCAAGATAGGTGCATGGTTTGAACTGAACGTACCATAGGCATAGAAATCATTTTGGACACAATCGTTGGGACTCCTAGGTGATGAGGCTCAAGTGGAAGCTCGGTACGGTCCATTTGGAGATAGTGATACTCAAGATGCATGATTGGTGCATGGTTTTGCATCGAATGTACCATAGGATAAGAAAATAGTATTGGAGGCACCTGATGGAACTCCTAGGTTACGTGGGTCATGTGGAATCTTGTTTTGATCTGTTTTGAAACAGTGTTAGCGTCGGTGCAAGATGGGTGCTCGGTTTGCATCAAACGTACCATTGCTTCATAAATCGTTTTAGAAGCACCCGCGGTACTCCTAGGTGATGAGGGTCTGGTGGAGATCTGTTCGGTCCGTTTCAGGATAGTGCTACAGAAGATAGGTGCTCGGTTTGCATTGAACGTACCATAGGTCATAAATAGTTTTGGACGCACCCGATGGAAATCGTAAGTGACGTGGGTCGTGTGGAATCTCGTTTTAGGCCATTTGGAGATAGTGTTAGTGTTAGTGCAAGGTTGGAGCACGGTTTGCACCGAACATACCATAGGCATAGAAAATAGTTTTGGACGAACTCAATCCGACTCCTAGGTGACGAGGCTCAAGGGGAAGCTCGGTTCGGTCTGTTTGGGGATAGTGCTTCTCTTGATGCAAGATTGGTGCTTGGTTTGCACCAAATGTAGCATAGGCATAGAAATCGTTTTGGACGCACTCGAGGGGACTCCTATGTGACGAGGCTCAAGTGGAAGCTTGATTCGGTACATTTGGAGATGTGCTACTCTTGAAGCAAGATTGGTGCTCGGTTTGCGTCGAATGTGCCGTAGGTTTGGAAATAGTATTGGAGGCACCCGATGGAACTCCTAGGTGACGTGGGTCACGTGGAATCTTGTTTTAATTTATTTTGAGATAGTGTTAGCGACGGTGCAAGATAGGTGCACGGTTTGAACTTAACGTACCATAGGCATAGAAATCGTTTTGGACACAATCGATGGGACTCCTAGGTGACGAGGCTCAAGTGGAAGCTCGGTACGGTCCATTTGGAGATAGTGATACTCAAGATGCATGATTGGTGCATGGTTTTGCATCGAATGTACCATAGGATCAGAAATAGTATTGGAGGCACCTGATGGAACTCCTAGGTTACGTGGGTCATGTGGAATCTTGTTTCGATCTGTTTTGAAACAGTGTTAGCATCGGTGCAAGATAGGTGCTCGGTTTGCATCAAACGTACCATTGCTTCATAAACCGTTTTAGAAGCACCCGCGGTACTCCTAGGTGATGAGGGTCTGGTGGAGATCTGTTCGGTCTGTTTCGGGATAGTGCTACAGAAGATAGGTGCTCGGTTTGCTTTGAACGTACCATAGGTCATAAATAGTTTTGGACGCACCCGATGGAACTCGTAAGTGACGTGCATCGTGTGGAATCTCGTTTTAGTCCATTTGGAGATAGTGTTTGTGTTAGTGCAAGGTTGGAGCACGATTTGCACCGAACATACCATAGGCATAGAAATCATTTTGGACGAACTCGATCCGATTCCTAGGTGACGAGGCTCAAGTGGAAGCTCGGTTCAGTCCGTTAGGGGATAGTGCTCCTCTTGATGCAAGATTGGTGCTTGGTTTGCACCAAACGTAGCATAGGCATAGAAATCGTTTTGGACGCACTCGAGGGGACTCCTAGGTGACGAGTCTCGAGTGGAAGCTCGATTCGGTACATTTGGAGATAGTGCTACCCTTGATGCAAGATTGTTGCATGGTTTGCGTTGAATGTACCGTAGGCTCAGAAATAGTATTGGAGGCACCCGATGGAACTCCTAGGTTACGTGGGCCATGTGGAATCTTGTTTCGATCTGTTTTGAAACAGTGTTAGCATTGGTGCAAGATAGGTGCTCGGTTTGCATCAAACGTATCATAGGTTCATAAATCGTTTTAGAAGCACTCGCGGAACTCCTAGGTGATGATGGTCTGGTGGAGATCTGTTCGGTCCATTTGGAGATAGTGCTACAGAAGATAGGTGCACGGTTTGCATTGAACATACCATAGGTCATAAAGAGTTTTGGACGCACCGGATGGAACTCGTAAGTGACGTGGGTCGTGTGGAATCTCATTTTAGTCCATTTAGAGATAGTGTTGGTGTCAGTGTAAGGTTGGAGCACGGTTTGCACCGAACATACCATAGGCATAGAAATCATTTTGGACGAACTCGATCCGACTACTAGGTGACGAGGCTCAAGTAGAAGCTCGGTTCGGTCCGTTTGGGGATAGTGCTTCTCTTGATGCAAGATTGGTGCTTGGTTTGCACCAAATGTAGCATAGGCATAGAAATCATTTTGGACGCTCTCGAGGGGACTCCTAGGTGACGAGGCTCAAGTGGAAGCTCGATTCGGTACGTTTGGAGATAGTGCTACTCTTGATGCAAGATTGGTGCTCGGTTTGCGTTGAATGTGCCGTAGGTTCAGAAATAGTATTGGAGGCACCCGATGGAACTCCTAGGTGACGTGGGTCATGTGGAATCTCGTTTTGATCTATTTTGAGACAGTGTTAGCGACGGTGCAAGATAGGTGTACGGTTTGAACTGAACGTACCATAGGCATAGAAATCGTTTTGGACACAATCGATGGGACTCCTAGGTGACGAGGCTCAAGTGGAAGCTCGGTACGGTCCATTTGGAGATAGTGCTACTCAAGATGCTGATTGGTGCAATGTTTGCGTCGAATATATCATAGGCTCAGAAATAGTATTGGAGGCACCCAATGGAACTCCCAGGTTACGTGGGTCATGTGGAATCTTGTTTCGATCTGTTTTGAAACAGTGTTAGCGTCGGCGCAAGAAAGGTGCTCGGTTTGCATCAAACGTACCATAGCTTCATAAATCGTTTTAGAAGCACCCGCGGTACTCCTAGGTGATGAGGGTCTGGTGGAGATCTGTTCGGTCCGTTTCGGGATAGTGCTACAGAAGATAGGTGCTCGGTTTGCATTGAACGTACCATAGGTCATAAATAGTTTTGGACGCACCCGATGGAAATCGTAAGTGACGTGGGTCGTGTGGAATCTCGTTTTAGTCCATTTGGAGATAGTGTTAGTGTTAGTGCAAGGTTGGAGCACGGTTTGCACCGAACATACCATAGGCATAGAAAATCGTTTTGGACGAACTCGATCCGACTCCTAGGTGACGAGGCTCAAGGGGAAGCTCGGTTCGGTCTGTTTGGGGATAATGCTTCTCTTGATGCAAGATTGGTGCTTGGTTTGCACCAAATGTAGCATAGGCATAGAAATTGTTTTGGACGCACTCCAGGGGACTCCTAAGTGACGAGGCTCAAGTGGAAGCTTGATTCGGTACGTTTGGAGATAGTGCTACTCTTGATGCAAGATTGGTGCTCGGTTTGCGTCGAATGTGCCGTAGGTTCGGAAATAGTATTGGAGGCACCCAATGGAACTCCTAGGTGACGTGGGTCATGTGGAATCTCGTTTTAATTTATTTTGAGATAGTGTTAGCGACGGTGCAAGATAGGTGCACGGTTTGAACTGAACGTACCATAGGCATAGAAATCGTTTTGGACACAATCGATGGGACTCCTAGGTGACGAGGCTCAAGTGGAAGCTCGGTACGGTCCATTTGGAGATAGTGATACTCAAGATGCATGATTTGTGCATGGTTTTGCATCGAATGTACCATAGGATCAGAAATAGTATTGGAGGCACCTGATGGAACTCCTAGGTTACGTGGGTCATGTGGAATCTTGTTTCGATCTGTTTTGAAACAGTGTTAGCGTCGGTGCAAGATAGGTGCTCGGTTTGCATCAAACGTACCATTGCTTCATAAATCGTTTTAGAAGCACCCGCGGTACTCCTAGGTGATGAGGGTCTGGTGGAGATCTATTCGGTCCGTTTTGGGATAGTGCTACAGAAGATAGGTGCTCGGTTTGCTTTGAACGTACCATAGGTCATAAATAGTTTTGGACGCACCCGATGGAACTCGTAAGTGACGTGGGTCGTGTGGAATCTCGTTTTAGTCCATTTGGAGATAGTGTTAGTGTTAGTGCAATGTTGGAGCACGATTTGCACCGAACATACCATAGGCATAGAAATCGTTTTGGACGAACTCGATCCGATTCCTAGGTGACGAGGCTCAAGTGGAAGCTCGGTTCAGTCCGTTAGGGGATAGTGCTCCTCTTGATGCAAGATTGGTGCTTGGTTTGCACCAAATGTAGCATAGGCATAGAAATCATTTTGGACGCACTCGAGGGGACTCCTAGGTGACGAGGCTCAAGTGGAAGCTCAATTCGGTACATTTGGAGATAGTGCTACTCTTGATGCAAGATTGGTGCATGGTTTGCGTTGAATGTACCGTAGGCTCAGATATAGTATTGGAGGCACCCGATGGAACTCCTAGGTTACGTGGGCCATGTGGAATCTTGTTTCGATCTGTTTTGAAACAGTGTTAGCATTGGTGCAGGATAGGTGCTCGGTTTGCATCAAACGTATCATAGGTTCATAAATCGTTTTAGAAGCACCCGTGGTACTCCTAGGTGATGAGGGTCTGGTGGAGATCTGTTCGGTCCATTTGGAGATAGTGCTACAGAAGATAGGTGCTCGGTTTGCATTGAACATACCATAGGTCATAAAGAGTTTTGGACGCACCCGATGGAACTCGTAAGTGACGTGGGTCGTGTGGAATCTCATTTTAGTCCATTTGGAGATAGTGTTGGTGTCAGTGCAAGGTTGGAGCACGGTTTGCACCGAACATACCATAGGCATAGAAATCATTTTGGACGAACTCGATCCGACTACTAGGTGACGAGGCTCAAGTGGAAGCTCGGTTCGGTCCGTTTGGGGATAGTGCTTCTCTTGATGCAAGATTGGTGCTTGGTTTGCACCAAATGTAGCATAGGCATAGAAATCATTTTGGACGCACTCGAGGGGACTCCTAGGTGACGAGGTTCAAGTGGAAGCTCGATTCGGTACGTTTGGAGATAGTGCTACTCTTGATGCAAGATTGGTGCTCGGTTTGCGTTGAATGTGCCGTAGGTTCAGAAATAGTATTGGAGGCACCCGATGGAACTCCTAGGTGACGTGGGTCATGTGGAATCTCGTTTTGATCTATTTTGAGATAGTGTTAGCGACGGTGCAAGATAGGTGCACGGTTTGAACTGAACGTACCATTGGCATAGAAATCGTTTTGGACACAATCGATGGGACTCCTAGGTGACGAGGCTCAGGTGGAAGCTCGGTACGGTCCATTTGGAGATAGTGATACTCAAGATGCATGATTGGTGCATGGTTTTGCATCGAATGTACCATAGGATCAGAAATAGTATTGGAGGCACCTGATGGAACTCCTAGGTTACGTGGGTCATGTGGAATCTTGTTTCGATCTGTTTTGAAACAGTGTTAGCGTCGGTGCAAGATAGGTGCTAGGTTTGCATCAAACGTACCATTGCTTCATAAATCATTTTAGAAGCACCCGCGGTACTCCTAGGTGATGAGGGTCTGGTGGAGATCTGTTCGGTCCGTTTCGGGATAGTGCTAC
This sequence comes from Saccharum spontaneum, assembly GCA_022457205.1. Taxonomy (NCBI): domain Eukaryota; kingdom Viridiplantae; phylum Streptophyta; class Magnoliopsida; order Poales; family Poaceae; genus Saccharum; species Saccharum spontaneum. Next base: position 28,804,912 of record CM039593.1, on the reverse strand, counting down.
AGAAGATAGGTGCTCGGTTTGCATTGAACGTACCATAGGTCATAAATAGTTTTTGGACGCACCCGATGGAAATCGTAAGTGACGTGGGTCGTGTGGAATCTCGTTTTAGTCCATTTGGAGATAGTGATACTCAAGATGCATGATTGGTGCATGGTTTTGCATCGAATGTACCATAGGATCAGATATAGTATTGGAGGCACCTGATGGAACTCCTAGGTTACGTGGGTCATGTGGAATCTTGTTTCGATCTGTTTCGAAACAGTGTTAGCGTCGGTGCAAGATAGGTGCGCGGTTTGCATCAAACGTACCATTGCTTCATAAATCGTTTTAGAAGCACCCGCGGTACTCCTAGGTGATGAGGGTCTGGTGGAGATCTGTTCGGTCCGTTTCGGGATAGTGCTACAAAAGATAGGTGCTCGGTTTGCATTGAACGTACCATAGGTCATAAATAGTTTTTGTTCTCACCCGATGGAAATCGTAAGTGACGTGGGTCGTGTGGAATCTCGTTTTAGTCCATTTGGAGATAGTGTTAGTGTTAGTGCAAGGTTGGAGCACGGTTTGCACCGAACATACGATAGGCATAGAAAATCGTTTTGGACGAACTCGATCCGACTCCTAGGTGACGAGGCTCAAGTGGAAGCTTGATTCGGTACGTTTGGAGATAGTGCTACTCTTGATGCAAGATTGGTGCTCGGTTTGCGTCGAATGAGCCGTAGGTTTGGAAATAGTATTGGAGGCACCCAAAGGAACTCCTAGGTGACGTGGGTCATGTGGAATCTTGTTTTAATTTATTTTGAGATAGTGTTAGCGACGGTGCAAGATAGGTGCACGGTTTGAACTGAACGTACCATAGGCATAGAAATCGTTTTGGACACAATCGATGGGACTCCTAGGTGACGAGGCTCAGGTGGAAGCTCGGTATGGTCCATTTGGAGATAGTGATACTCAAGATGCATGATTGGTGCATGGTTTTGCATCGAATGTACCATAGGATCAGAAATAGTATTGGAGGCACCTGATGGAACTCCTAGGTTACGTGGGTCATGTGGAATCTTGTTTCGATCCGTTTTGAAACAGTGTTAGCGTCGGTGCAAGATAGGTGCTCGGTTTGCATCAAACGTACCATTGCTTCATAAATCGTTTTAGAAGCACCCGTGGTACTCCTAGGTGATGAGGGTCTGGTGGAGATCTGTTCCGTCCGTTTCGGGATAGTGCTACAGAAGATAGGTGCTCGGTTTGCATTGAACGTACAATAGGTCATAAATAGTTTTGGACGCACCCGATGGAAATCGTAAGTGACGTGGGTCGTGTGGAATCTTGTTTTAGTCCATTTGGAAATAGTGTTAGTGTTAGAGCAAGGTTGGAGCACGGTTTGCACCGAACATACCATAGGCATAGAAAATCGTTTTGGACGAACTCGATCCGACTCCTAGGTGACGAGGCTCAAGGGGAAGCTCGGTTCGGTCTGTTTGGGGATAGTGCTTCTCTTGATGCAAGATTGGTGCTTGGTTTGCACCAATTGTAGCATAGGCATAGAAATCGTTTTGGACGCACTCGAGGGGACTCCTAGGTGACGAGGCTCAAGTGGAAGCTTGATTCGGTACGTTTGGAGATATTGCTACACTTGATGCAAGATTGGTGCTCGGTTTGCGTCGAATGTGCCGTAGGTTCAGAAATAGTATTGGAGGCACCCGATGGAACTCCTAGGTGACGTGGGTCATGTGGAATCTCGTTTTAATGTATTTTGAGATAGTGTTAGCGACGGTGCAAGATAGGTGCACGGTTTGAACTGAACGTACCATAGGCATAGAAATCGTTTTGGACACAATCGATGGGACTCCTAGCTGACGAGGCTCAGGTGGAAGCTCGGTACGGTCCATTTGGAGATAGTGATACTCAAGATGCATGATTGGTGCATGGTTTTGCATCGAATGTACCATAGGATCAGAAATAGTATTGGAGGCACCTGATGGAACTCCTAGGTTACGTGGGTCATGTGGAATCTTGTTTCGATCTGTTTTGAAACAGTGTTAGCGTCGGTGCAAGATAGGTGCGCGGTTTGCATCAAACGTACCATTGCTTCATAAATCGTTTTAGAAGCACCCGCGGTACTCCTAGGTGATGAGGGTCTGGTGGAGATCTGTTCGGTCCGTTTCGGGATAGTGCTACAAAAGATAGGTGCTCGGTTTGCATTGAACGTACCATAGGTCATAAATAGTTTTTGGACTCACCCAATGGAAATCGTAAGTGACGTGGGTCGTGTGGAATCTCGTTTTAGTCCATTTGGAGATAGTGTTAGTGTTAGTGCAAGGTTGGAGCACGGTTTGCACCGAACATACGATAGGCATAGAAAATCGTTTTGGACGAACTCGATCCGACTCCTAGGTGACGAGGCTCAAGTGGAAGCTTGATTCGGTACGTTTGGAGATAGTGCTACTCTTGATGCAAGATTGGTGCTCGGTTTGCGTCGAATGTGCCGTAGGTTTGGAAATAGTATTGGAGGCACCCAAAGGAACTCCTAGGTGACGTGGGTCATGTGGAATCTCGTTTTAATTTATTTTGAGATAGTGTTAGCGACGGTGCAAGATAGGTGCACGGTTTGAACTGAACGTACCATAGGCATAGAAATCGTTTTGGACACAATCGATGGGACTCCTAGGTGACGAGGCTCAGGTGGAAGCTCGGTATGGTCCATTTGGAGATAGTGATACTCAAGATGCATGATTGGTGCATGGTTTTGCATCGAATGTACCATAGGATCAGAAATAGTATTGGAGGCACCTGATGGAACTCCTAGGTTACGTGGGTCATGTGGAATCTTGTTTCGATCTGTTTTGAAACAGTGTTAGCGTCGGTGCAAGATAGGTGCTCGGTTTGCATCAAACGTACCATTGCTTCATAAATCGTTTTAGAAGCACCCGTGGTACTCCTAGGTGATGAGGGTCTGGTGGAGATCTGTTCCGTCCGTTTCGGGATAGTGCTACAGAAGATAGGTGCTCGGTTTGCATTGAACGTACCATAGGTCATAAATAGTTTTGGACGCACCCGATGGAAATCGTAAGTGACGTGGGTCGTGTGGAATCTTGTTTTAGTCCATTTGGAAATAGTGTTAGTGTTAGTGCAAGGTTGGAGCACGGTTTGCACCGAACATACCATAGGCATAGAAAATCGTTTTGGACGAACTCGATCCGACTCCTAGGTGACGAGGCTCAAGGGGAAGCTCGGTTCGGTCTGTTTGGGGATAGTGCTTCTCTTGATGCAAGATTGGTGCTTGGTTTGCACCAATTGTAGCATAGGCATAGAAATCGTTTTGGACGCACTCAAGGGGACTCCTAGGTGACGAGGCTCAAGTGGAAGCTTGATTCGGTACGTTTGGAGATATTGCTACTCTTGATGCAAGATTGGTGCTCGGTTTGCGTCGAATGTGCCGTAGGTTCAGAAATAGTATTGGAGGCACCCGATGGAACTCCTAGGTGACGTGGGTCATGTGGAATCTCGTTTTAATGTATTTTGAGATAGTGTTAGCGACGGTGCAAGATAGGTGCACGGTTTGAACTGAACGTAACATAGGCATAGAAATCGTTTTGGACACAATCGATGGGACTCCTAGCTGACGAGGCTCAGGTGGAAGCTCGGTACGGTCCATTTGGAGATAGTGATACTCAACATGCATGATTGGTGCATGGTTTTGCATCGAATGTACCATAGGATGAGAAATAGTATTGGAGGCACCTGATGGAACTCCTAGGTTACGTGGGTCATGTGGAATCTTGTTTCGATCTGTTTTGAAACAGTGTTAGCATCGGTGCAAGATAGGTGCGCGGTTTGCATCAAACGTACCATTGCTTCATAAATCGTTTTAGAAGCACCCGCGGTACTCCTAGGTGATGAGGGTCTGGTGGAGATCTGTTCGGTCCGTTTCGGGATAGTGCTACAAAAGATAGGTGCTCGGTTTGCATTGAAAGTACCATAGGTCATAAATAGTTTTTGGACTCACCCGATGGAAATCGTAAGTGACGTGGGTCGTGTGGAATCTTGTTTTAGTCCATTTGGAGATAGTGTTAGTGTTAGTGCAAGGTTGGAGCACGGTTTGCACCGAACATACGATAGGCATAGAAAATCGTTTTGGACGAACTCGATCCGACTCCTAGGTGACGAGGCTCAAGTGGAAGCTTGATTCGGTACGTTTGGAGATAGTGCTACTCTTGATGCAAGATTGGTGCTCGGTTTGCGTCGAATGTGCCGTAGGTTTGGAAATAGTATTGGAGGCACCCAATGGAACTCCTAGGTGACGTGGGTCATGTGGAATCTCATTTTAATTTATTTTGACATAGTGTTAGCGACGGTGCAAGTTAGGTGCACGGTTTGAACTGAACGTACCATAGGCATAGAAATCGTTTTGGACACAATCGATGGGACTCCTAGGTGACGAGGCTCAGGTGGAAGCTCGGTATGGTCCATTTGGAGATAGTGATACTCAAGATGCATGATTGGTGCATGGTTTTGCATCGAATGTACCATAGGATCAGAAATAGTATTGGAGGCACCTGATGGAACTCCTAGGTTACGTGGGTCTGTGGAATCTTGTTTCGATCTGTTTTGAAACAGTGTTAGCGTCGGTGCAAGATAGGTGCTCGGTTTGCATCAAACGTACCATTGCTTCATAAATCGTTTTAGAAGCACCCGTGGTACTCCTAGGTGATGAGGGTCTGGTGGAGATCTGTTCCGTCCGTTTCGGGATAGTGCTACAGAAGATAGGTGCTCGGTTTGCATTGAACGTACCATAGGTCATAAATAGTTTTGGACGCACCCGATGGAAATCGTAAGTGACGTGGGTCGTGTGGAATCTTGTTTTAGTCCATTTGGAAATAGTGTTAGTGTTAGTGCAAGGTTGGAGCACGGTTTGCACCGAACATACCATAGGCATAGAAAATCGTTTTGGACGAACTCGATCCGACTCCTAGGTGACGAGGCTCAAGGGGAAGCTCGGTTCGGTCTGTTTGGGGATAGTGCTTCTCTTGATGCAAGATTGGTGCTTGGTTTGCACCAATTGTAGCATAGGCATAGAAATCGTTTTGGACGCACTCGAGGGGACTCCTAGATGACGAGGCTCAAGTGGAAGCTTGATTCGGTACGTTTGGAGATATTGCTACTCTTGATGCAAGATTGGTGCTCGGTTTGCGTCGAATGTGCCGTAGGTTCAGAAATAGTATTGGAGGCACCCGATGGAACTCCTAGGTGACGTGGGTCATGTGGAATCTCGTTTTAATGTATTTTGAGATAGTGTTAGCGACGGTGCAAGATAGGTGCACGGTTTGAACTGAACGTACCATAGGCATAGAAATCGTTTCGGACACAATCGGTGGGACTCCTAGCTGATGAGGCTCAGGTGGAAGCTCGGTACGGTCCATTTGGAGATAGTGATACTCAACATGCATGATTGGTGCATGGTTTTGCATCGAATGTACCATAGGATCAGAAATAGTATTGGAGGCACCTGATGGAACTCCTAGGTTACATGGGTCATGTGGAATCTTGTTTCAATCTGTTTTGAAACAGTGTTAGCGTCGGTGCAAGATAGGTGCTCGGTTTGCATCAAACGTACCATTGCTTCATAAATTGTTTTAGAAGCACCCGCGGTACTCCTAGGTGATGAGGGTCTGGTGGAGATCTGTTCGGTCCGTTTCGGGATAGTGCTACAAAAGATAGGTGCTCGGTTTGCATTGAACGTACCATAGGTCATAAATAGTTTTTGGACTCACCCGATGGAAATCGTAAGTGACGTGGGTCGTGTGGAATCTCGTTTTAGTCCATTTGGAGATAGTGTTAGTGTTAGTGCAAGGTTGGAGCACGGTTTGCACCGAACATACCATAGGCATAGAAAATCATTTTGGACGAACTCGATCCGACTCCTAGGTGACGAGGCTCAAGGGGAAGCTCGGTTCGGTCTGTTTGGGGATAGTGCTTCTCTTGATGCAAGATTGGTGCTTGGTTTGCACCAAATGTAGCATAGGCATAGAAATCGTTTTGGACGCACTCGAGGGGACTCCTAGGTGACGAGGCTCAAGTGGAAGCTTGATTCGGTACGTTTGGAGATAGTGCTACTATTGATGCAAGATTGGTGCTCGGTTTGCGTCGAATGTGCCGTAGGTTCAGAAATAGTATTGGAGGCACCCGATGGAACTCCTAGGTGACGTGGGTCATGTGGAATCTCATTTTAATGTATTTTGAGATAGTGTTAGCGACGGTGCAAGATAGGTGCACGGTTTGAACTGAACGTACCATAGGCATAGAAATCGTTTTGGACACAATCGATGGGACTCCTAGCTGACGAGGCTTAGGTGGAAGCTCGGTACGGTCCATTTGGAGATAGTGATACTCAAGATGCATGATTGGTGCATGGTTTTGCATCGAATGTACCATAGGATCAGAAATAGTATTGGAGGCACCTGATGGAACTCCTAGGTTACGTGGGTCATGTGGAATCTTGTTTCGATCTGTTTTGAAACAGTGTTAGCGTCGGTGCAAGATAGGTGCTCGGTTTGCATCAAACGTACCATTGCTTCATAAATCGTTTTAGAAGCACCCGCGGTACTCCTAGGTGATGAGGGTCTGGTGGAGATCTGTTCGGTCCGTTTCGGGATAGTGCTACAGAAGATAGGTGCTCGGTTTGCACTGAACGTACCATAGGTCATAAATAGTTTTTGGACGCACCCGATGGAAATCGTAAGTGACGTGGGTCGTGTGGAATCTCGTTTTAGTCCATTTGGAGATAGTGTTAGTGTTAGTGCAAGGTTGGAGCACGGTTTGCACCAAACATACCATAGGCATAGAAATCATTTTGGACGAACTCGATCTGATTCCTAGGTGACGAGGCTCAAGTGGAAGCTCGGTTCAGTCCGTTTGGGGATAGTGCTCCTCTTGATGCAAGATTGGTGCTTGGTTTGCACCAAACGTAGCATAGGCATAGAAATCGTTCTGGACGTACTCGAAGGGACTCCTAGGTGACGAGGCTCAAGTGGAAGCTCGATTTGGTACGTTTGGAGATAATGCTACTCTTGATGCAAGATTGGTGCTCGGTTTACGTCGAATGTGCCATGGGCTCAAAAATAGTATTGGAGGCACCCGATGGAACTCCTAGGTGACGTGAGTCATGTGGAATCTCGTTTTGATCTATTTTGAGACAGTGTTAGCGTCGGTGCAAGATAGGTGCACGGTTTGCACTGAACGTACTGTAGGCATAGAAATTGTTTTGGACACACTCGATGGGACTCCTAGGTGACGAGACTCAAGTGGATGCTCGGTACGATCCATTTATAGATAGTGCTACTCTTGATGCATGATTGGTGCATGGTTTGCGTTGAACGTACCATAGGCTCAGAAATAGTATTGGAGGCACTCAATGGAACTCATAGGTTACGTGGGTCATGTGAAATCTTGTTTCGATCTGTTTTGATACAGTGTTAGCGTGCGTGCAAGATAGGTGTTTGGTTTGCGTCAAACGTACCATAGGTTAATAAATCGTTTTAGAAGCACCCACGGTACTCCTAGGTGATGAGGGTCTGGTGGAGATCTGTTCGGTCCGTTTGGAGATAGTGCTACAGAAGATAGGTGCTCGGTTTGCACTGAATGTACCATAGGTCATAAATAGTATTGGACGCACCCGATGGAAATCGTAAGTGATGTGGGTCGTGTGGAATCTCGTTTTAGTCCATTTGGAGATAGTGTTAGTGTTAGTGCAAGGTTGGAGCACGGTTTGCACCGAACATACCATAGGCATAGAAATCATTTTGGACGAACTCGATCCGACTCCTAGGTGACGAGGCTTAAGTGGAAGCTCGGTTCGGTCCGTTTGGGGATAGTGCTTCTCTTGATGCGAGATTGGTGCTTAGTTTGCACCAAATGTAGCATAGGCATAGAAATCGTTTTGGACGCACTCGAGGGGAATCCTAGGTGACGAGGCTCAAGTGGAAGCTAAATCCGGTACATTTGGAGATAGTGCTACTCTTGATGCAAGATTGGTGCTCGGTTTGCGTCGAATGTGCCGTAGGTTCAGAAATAGTATTGGAGGCACCCGATGGAACTCCTAGGTGACGTGGGTCATGTGGAATCTCGTTTTGATCTATTTTTAGACAGTGTTAGCGACGGTGCAAGATAGGTGCACGGTTTGAACTGAACGTACCATAGGCATAGAAATTGTTTTGGACACAATCGATGGGACTCCTAGGTGATGAGGCTCAAGTGGAAGCTCGGTACGGTCCATTTGGAGATAGTGCTACTCAAGATGCATGATTGGTGCACGGTTTGCGTCGAATGTACCGTAGGCTCAGAAATAGTATTGGAGGCACCCGATGGAACTCCTAGGTTACGTGGGTCATGTGGAATCTTGTTTCGATCTTGATGAGGACATCCTACACTATTACCCACTGGCAAAGACGTAACAAAAAAGGCCAAGTGGCCTAGTTGTCGTCGGGCGGCGACCGTGTGAGCCTCTGAATAATCCCATCTTGCTTAGCTTGGTAGGAGGAAGCCACCTTAAAAGAGAGAGCCACCCTTCCCCAATCAGACTAGTCTTTTAGGGACATTGGGCCTTTCCCCGAGTGGGTGTGCATAAGAATTGTTGGGGGTCTGGGCAACCTTAATTTATTGGGCCTCGGCCAACCCCACCTGGGCCAGATGCATCATTTGGTATCAGAGCTAGGCCCTTGTTTAAGGGGGTGGGAATGATGAGGACATCCTACACTATTACCCACTGGCAAAGACGCAACAAAAAAAGGCCAAGTGGCCTAGTTGTAGTCGGGCGGCGACCGTGTGAGCCTCTGAATAATCCCATCTTGCTTAGCTTGGGAGGAGGAAGCCACCTTAAAAGAGAGAGCCACCCTTCCCCTATCAGACTAGTCTTTTAGGGACATTGGGCCTTTCCCTGAGTGGGTGTGCATAAGAACTATTGGGGGTCCGAGCAACCTTCATTTATTGGGCCTCGGCCAACCCCACCTGGGCCAGATGCATTAGATTTGTTTTGAAACAGTGTTAGCGTCGGTGCAAGATACCACAGGTTCATAAATCGTTTTAGAAGCACCCGCGGTACTCCTAGGTGATGAGGGTCTGGTGGAGATCTGTTCGGTCCGTTTCGGGATAGTGCTACAGAAGATAGGTGCTCGGTTGGCATTGAACGTACCATAGGTCATAAATAGTTTTGGACGCACCCGATGGAAATCGTAAGTGACGTGGGTCATGTGGAATCTCATTTTAGTCCATTTGGAGATAGTGTTAGTGTTAGTGCAAGGTTGGAGCACGGTTTGCACCGAACATACCATAGGCATAGAAATTGTTTTGGACGAACTTGATCCGACTCCTAGGTGATGAGGCTCAAGGAGAAGCTCGGTTCGTTGTGTTTGGGGATAGTGCTTCTCTTGATGCAAGATTGGTGCTTGGTTTGCACCAAATGTAGCATAGGCATAGAAATCGTTTTGGATGCACTCGAGGGGACTCCTAGGTGACGAGGCTCAGGTGGAAGCTCGATTCGGTACATTTGGAGATAGTGCTACTCTTGATGCAAGATTGGTGCTCGGTTGCGTTGAATGTGTCGTAGGATCAGAAATAGTATTGGGGGCACCCAATGGAACTCCTAGGTTACGTGGGTCATGTGGAATCTTGTTTCGATCTGTTTTTAGATAGTGTTAGCGACGGTGCAAGATAGGTGCACGGTTTGAACTAAATGTACCATAGCCATAGAAATCATTTTAGACACAATCGATGGGACTCCTAGGCGACGAGGCTCAAGTGGAAGCTCGGTATGGTCCATTTGGAGATAGTGCTACTCCTGATGCATGATTGGTGCATGGTTTGCGTCGAATGTACCGTAGGCTCAGAAATAGTATTGGAGGCACCCGATGGAACTCCTAGGTTACGTGGCTCATGTGGAATCTTATTTCGATCTATTTTGAAACAGTGTTAGCGTCGGTACAAGATAGGTGCTCGGTTTGCATCAAACGTACCATAGGTTCATGAATCGTTTTAGAAGCACCCGCAGTACTCCTAGGTGATGAGGGTTTGGTGGAGATCTGTTCGGTCTGTTTGGAGATAGTGCTACAGAAGATAGGTGCACGGTTTGCATTGAATGTACCATAGGTCATAAATAGTTTTGGACACACCCGATGGAACTCGTAAGTGACGTGGGTCGTGTGGAACCTCGTTTTAGTCCATTTGGAGATAGTGTTAGTGTTAGTGCAAGGTTGGAGCATGGTTTGTACCGAACATACCATAGGCATAGAAATTGTTTTGGACGAACTTGATCCGACTCCTAGGTGACAAGGCTCAAGGGGAAGCTCGGTTCGTTGTGTTTGGGGCTTCTCTTGATGCAAGATTGGTGCTTGGTTTGCACCAAATGTAGCATAGGCATAGAAATCGTTTTGGACGCACTCGAGGGGACTCCAAGCTGACGAGGCTCAGGTGGAAGCTCGATTCGGTACGTTTGGAGATAGTGCTACTCTAGATGCAAGATTGGTGCTCGGTTTGCGTTGAATGTGTCGTAGGTTCAGAAATAGTATTGGAGGCACCCGATGGAACTCCTAGGTTACATGGGTCATGTGGAATCTTGTTTCGATCTGTTTTTAGACAGTGTTAGCGACGGTGCAAGATAGGTGCACGGTTTGAACTAAACATACCATAGGCATAGAAATCATTTTAGACACAATCGATGGGACTCCTAGGTGACGAGACTCAAGTGGAAGCTCGGTACGGTCCATTTGGAGATAGTGCTACTCTTGATGCATGATTGGTGCATGGTTTGCGTCGAATGTACCATAGGCTCAGAAATAGTATTGGAGGCACCCGATGGAACTCCTAGGTTACGTGGGTCATGTGGAATCTTATTTTGATCTGTTTTGAAACAGTGTTAGCGTCGGTGAAAGATAGGTGCTCGGTTTGCATCAAACGTACCATAGGTTCATAAATCGTTTTAGAAGCACCCGCGGTACTCCTAGGTGATGAGGGTCTGGTGGAGATCTGTTCGGTCTGTTTGGAGATAGTGCTACAGAAGATAGGTGCACGGTTTGCATTGAATGTACCATAGGTCATAAATAGTTTTGGACGCACCCGATGGAACTCGTAAGTGACGTGGGTCGTGTGGAACCTCGTTTTAGTCCATTTGGAGATAGTGTTAGTGTTAGTGCAAGGTAGGAGCACGGTTTGTACCGAACATACCATAGGCATAGAAATTGTTTTCGACGAACTTGATCCGACTCCTAGGTGACAAGGCTCAAGGGGAAGCTCAGTTCAGTGTGTTTGGGGATAGTGCTTCTCTTGATGCAAGATTGGTGCTTGGTTTGCACCAAATGTAGCATAGGTATAGAAATCATTTTGGACGCACTCGAGGGGACTCCTAGGTGACGAGGCTCAGGTGGAAGCTCGATTCGATACGTTTGGAGATAGTGCTACTCTTGATGCAAGATTGGTGCTCGGTTTGCATTGAATGTGTCGTAGGTTCGGAAATAGTATTGGAGGCACCCGATGGAACTCCTAGGTTACGTGGGTCATGTGGAATCTTGTTTCGTTCTATTTTTAGACAGTGTTAGCGACGGTGCAAGATAGGTGCACGGTTCGAACTAAACGTACCATAGGCATAGAAATCATTTTAGACACAATCGATGGGACTCCTAGTTGATGACGCTCAAGTGGAAGCTCGGTACGGTCCATTTGGAGATAGTGCTACTCTTGATGCATGATTGGTGCATGGTTTGCGTCGAATGTACCGTAGGCTCAGAAATAGTATTGGAGGCACCCGATGGAACTCCTAGGTTACGTGGGTCATGTGGAATCTTATTTCGATCTGTTTTGAAACAGTGTTAGCGTCGGTACAAGATAGGTGCTCAGTTTGCATCAAACGTACCATAGGTTCATAAATCATTTTAGAAGCACCCGCGGTACTCCTAGGTGATGAGGGTCTGGTGGAGATCTGTTCGGTCTGTTTGGAGACAGTGCAACAGAAGATAGGTGCACGGTTTGCATTGAATGTACCATAGGTCATAAATAGTTTTGGACGCACCCGATGGAACTCGTAAGTGACGTGGGTCGTGTGGAAGCTCGTTTTAGTCCATTTGGAGATAGTGTTAGTGTTAGTGCAAGGTTGGAGCACGGTTTGCACCGAACATACCATAGGCATAGAAATTGTTTTGGACGAACTTGATCCGACTCCTAGGTGATGAGGCTCAAGGAGAAGCTTGGTTCGTTGTGTTTGGGGATAGTGCTTCTCTTGATGCAAGATTGGTGCTTGGTTTGCACCAAATGTAGCATAGGCATAGAAATCGTTTTGGACGCACTCGAGGGGACTCCAAGGTGACGAGGCTCAAGTGGAAGCTCGATTCGGTACGTTTGCAGATAGTGCTACTCTTGATGCAAGATTGGTGCTCGGTTTGCGTTGAATGTGTCGTAGGTTCGAAAATAGTATTGGAGGCACCCGATGGAACTCCTAGGTTACGTGGGTCATGTGGAACCTTGTTTCGATCTTTTTTTAGACAGTGTTAGCGACGGTGCAAGATAGGTGCACGGTTTGAACTAAACGTACCATAGGCATAGAAATCATTTTAGACACAATCGATGGGACTCCTAGGTGACGAGGCTCAAGAGGAAGCTCGGTACGGTCCATTTGGAGATAGTGCTACTCTTGATGCATGATTGGTGCATGGTTTGCGTCGAATGTACCGTAGGCTCAGAAATAGTATTGGAGGCACCCGATGGAACTCTTATTTTACGTGGGTCATGTGGAATCTTATTTCGATCTGTTTTGAAACAGTGTTAGCGTCGGTACAAGATAGGTGCTCGGTTTGCATCAAACGTACCATAGGTTCATAAATCGTTTTAGAAGCACCCGCGGTACTCTTAGGTGATGAGGGTCCGATGGAGATCTGTTTGGTCTGTTTGGAGATAGTGCTATAGAAGATAGGTGCACGGTTTGCATTGAATGTACCATAGGTCATAAATAGTTTTGGACGCACCCGATGGAACTCGTAAGTGACGTGGGTCGTGTGGAACCTCGTTTTAGTCCATTTGGAGATAGTGTTAGTGTTAGTGCAAGGTTGGAGCACGGTTTGTACCGAACATACCATAGGCATAGAAATTGTTTTGGACGAACTTGATCCGACTCCTAGGTGACAAGGCTCAAGGGGAAGCTCGGTTCGTTGTGTTTGGGGCTTCTCTTGATGCAAGATTGGTGCTTGGTTTGCACCAAATGTAGCATAGGCATAGAAATCGTTTTGGACGCACTCGAGGGGACTCCAAGCTGACGAGGCTCAGGTGGAAGCTCGATTCGGTACGTTTGGAGATAGTGCTACTCTAGATGCAAGATTGGTGCTCGGTTTGCGTTGAATGTGTCGTAGGTTCAGAAATAGTATTGGAGGCACCCGATGGAACTCCTAGGTTACATGGGTCATGTGGAATCTTGTTTCGATCTGTTTTTAGACAGTGTTAGCGACGGTGCAAGATAGGTGCACGGTTTGAACTAAACATACCATAGGCATAGAAATCATTTTAGACACAATCGATGGGACTCCTAGGTGACGAGACTCAAGTGGAAGCTCGGTACGGTCCATTTGGAGATAGTGCTACTCTTGATGCATGATTGGTGCATGGTTTGCGTCGAATGTACCATAGGCTCAGAAATAGTATTGGAGGCACCCGATGGAACTCTTAGGTTACGTGGGTCATGTGGAATCTTATTTTGATCTGTTTTGAAACAGTGTTAGCGTCGGTGAAAGATAGGTGCTCGGTTTGCATCAAACGTACCATAGGTTCATAAATCGTTTTAGAAGCACCCGCGGTACTCCTAGGTGATGAGGGTCTGGTGGAGATCTGTTCGGTCTGTTTGGAGATAGTGCTACAAAAGATAGGTGCACGGTTTGCATTGAATGTACCATAGGTCATAAATAGTTTTGGACGCACCCGATGGAACTCGTAAGTGACGTGGGTCGTGTGGAACCTCGTTTTAGTCCATTTGGAGATAGTGTTAGTGTTAGTGCAAGGTTGGAGCACGGTTTGTACCGAACATACCATAGGCATAGAAATTGTTTTGGACGAACTTGATCCGACTCCTAGGTGACAAGGCTCAAGGGGAAGCTCAGTTCGGTGTGTTTGGGGATAGTGCTTCTCTTGATGCAAGATTGGTGCTTGGTTTGCACCAAATGTAGCATAGGCATAGAAATCATTTTGGACGCACTCGAGGGGACTCCTAGGTGACGAGGCTCAGGTGGAAGCTCGATTCGATACGTTTGGAGATAGTGCTACTCTTGATGCAAGATTATTGCTCGGTTTGCATTGAATGTGTCGTAGGTTCAGAAATAGTATTGGAGGCACCCGATGGAACTCCTAGGTTACGTGGGTCATGTGGAATCTTGTTTCGATCTATTTTTAGACAGTGTTAGCGACGGTGCAAGATAGGTGCACGGTTCGAACTAAACGTACCATAGGCATAGAAATCATTTTAGACACAATCGATGGGACTCCTAGTTGATGACGCTCAAGTGGAAGCTCGGTACGGTCCATTTGGAGATAGTGCTACTCTTGATGCATGATTGGTGCATGGTTTGCGTCGAATGTACCGTAGGCTCAGAAATAGTATTGGAGGCACCCGATGGAACTCCTAGGTTACGTGGGTCATGTGGAATCTTATTTCGATCTGTTTTAAACAGTGTTAGCGTCGGTACAAGATAGGTGCTCAGTTTGCATCAAACGTACCATAGGTTCATAAATCATTTTAGAAGCACCCGCGGTACTCCTAGGTGATGAGGGTCTGGTGGAGATCTGTTCGGTCTGTTTGGAGATAGTGCAACAGAAGATAGGTGCACGGTTTGCATTGAATGTACCATAGGTCATAAATAGTTTTGGACGCACCCGATGGAACTCGTAAGTGACGTGGGTCGTGTGGAACCTCGTTTTAGTCCATTTGGAGATAGTGTTAGTGTTAGTGCAAGGTTGGAGCACGGTTTGCACCAAACATACCATAGGCATAGAAATTGTTTTGGACGAACTTGATCCGACTCCTAGGTGATGAGGCTCAAGGAGAAGCTCGGTTCGTTGTGTTTGGGGATAGTGCTTCTCTTGATGCAAGATTGGTGCTTGGTTTGCACCAAATGTAGCATAGGCATAGAAATCGTTTTGGACGCACTCGAGGGGACTCCAAGGTGACGAGGCTCAAGTGGAAGCTCGATTCGGTACGTTTGCAGATAGTGCTACTCTTGATGCAAGATTGGTGCTCGGTTTGCGTTGAATGTGTCGTAGGTTCGAAAATAGTATTGGAGGCACCCGATGGAACTCCTAGGTTACGTGGGTCATGTGGAATCTTGTTTCGATCTGTTTTTAGACAGTGTTAGCGACGGTGCAAGATAGGTGCACAGTTTGAACTAAACGTACCATAGGCATAGAAATCATTTTAGACACAATCGATGGGACTCCTAGGTGACGAGGCTCAAGTGGAAGCTCGGTACGGTCCATTTGGAGATAGTGCTACTCTTGATGCATGATTGGTGCATGGTTTGCGTCGAATGTACCGTAGGCTCAGAAATAGTATTGGAGGCACCCGATGGAACTCTTATTTTACGTGGGTCATGTGGAATCTTATTTCGATCTGTTTTGAAACAGTGTTAGCGTCGGTACAAGATAGGTGCTCGGTTTGCATCAAACGTACCATAGGTTCATAAATCGTTTTAGAAGCACCCGCGGTACTCCTAGGTGATGAGGGTTCGGTGGAGATCTGTTTGGTCTGTTTGGAAATAGTGCTATAGAAGATAGGTGCACGGTTTGCATTGAATGTACCATAGGTCATAAATAGTTTTGGACGCACCCGATGGAACTCGTAAGTGACGTGGGTCGTGTGGAACCTCGTTTTAGTCCATTTGGAGATAGTGTTGGTGTTAGTGCAATGTTGGAGCACGGTTTGCCCCGAACATACCATAGGCATAGAAATTGTTTTGGACGAACTCGATCCGACTCCTATGATGAGGACATCAACACCGATCATACATCCACGCCGTCCACGCCGACACCTGCTGGTCCTATTACCCGTGCTCGTGCTCGAACACTTAATCATCAAGTGAGTTCCTTCTTGAGCTCTTGTCCATCCTGTTTAGATCTTGGAGACACGTGCACTCTTGTTTTGATTAGGAATCAAGGAGAAGACCGAAAGGGAAAAGAACTCGCGTAGGCTGGATTCGGACTGCAGCACACCTCCAACTTGTGACGGTCGCCACAGTTACATACGGAGTCGGATTGGGGTGATTCTGGACTTGTTGGAAAGCTAATAAAGTCTACTTTCATACGGATCTGACCTCATACTCATACCTGCTCAGAAACGGCGTCAACAGTCTAAAAATCACCGAGAGGTCTATTCTGTCCAGGGTGCTGCGCCACCTTAAGTTAGCCCAATGGGCTTGTATCTTTTAGAGTCCAGTAGGGACGCGTCCTAGGGTTGGAGCACGACCCAAACTCTCTTGTGGTCGTCCTCCACACATTATATACCCCTTAGCCGCCACCAGGAACACTGGGGTTTTGTTTAGATCAAGTTTAGCCTTTGCTACTTGCTTGTAGGCGCGTGTGCTGATCCAGCCACCCGTCTCCTTGTCTACAGAACTCCACTCATAATAAGATTCAATCTGAGGTTTTCAATTTCATCTTGCAAATTCAGTGCTTGTTTCCTTGTTCTTGCTAGTTCTTCGATTGCTTGCAGGACGGGAGCCCTAGTGGCTGGTTGTCGCGCTCCACAAGATCGTGACAGCCTTTGGAGGTGGTGTATCGGTTGCAAAGGCGCGGTCTTGGAAGGCTGTAGTCGGGCCGTGAACGTCATCTCCATCCACCAAATCGAGTGATCTCACGCCTCTCATCGAAAGATCGTCCATAAACCCTAGCGGGTTCATATCATCCTAGGTGACGAGGCTCAAGTGGAAGCTCGGTTCGGTCCGTTTGGGGATAGTGCTTCTCTTGATACAAGATTGGTGCTTGGTTTGCACCAAATGTAGCATAGGCATAGAAATCTTTTTGGACGCACTCGAGGGGACTCCTAGGTGACGAGGCTCAAGTGGAAGCTCGATTCGGTACGTTTGGGGATAGTGTTACTCTTGATGCAAGATTGGTGCTCGGTTTGCGTCGAATGTGCCGTAGGTTCAGAAATAGTATTGGAGGCACCCGATGGAACTCCTAGGTGACGTGGGTCATGTGGAATATCGGTTTGATCTATTTTGAGACAGTGTTAGCGACAGTGCAAGATAGGTGCACGGTTTGAACTGAACGTACCATAGGCATAGAAATCATTTTGGACACAATCGATGGGACTCCTAGGTGACGAGGCTCAAGTGGAAGCTCGGTACGGTCCATTTGGAGATAGTGCTACTCAAGATGCATGATTGGTGCATGGTTTGCGTCGAATGTACTGGCTCAGAAATAGTATTGGAGGCACCCGATGGAACTCCTAGGTTACGTGGGTCATGTGGAATCTTATTTCGATCTGTTTTGAAACAGTGTTAGCGTCGGTACAAGATAGGTGCTCAGTTTGCATCAAACGTACCATAGGTTCATAAATCATTTTAGAAGCACCCGCGGTACTCCTAGGTGATGAGGGTCTGGTGGAGATCTGTTCGGTCTGTTTGGAGATTGTGCAACAGAAGATAGGTGCACGGTTTGCATTGAATGTACCATAGGTCATAAATAGTTTTGGACGCACCCGATGGAACTCGTAAGTGACGTGGGTCGTGTGGAACCTCGTTTTAGTCCATTTGGAGATAGTGTTAGTGTTAGTGCAAGGTTGGAGCACGGTTTGCACCGAACATACCATAGGCATAGAAATTGTTTTGGACGAACTTGATCCGACTCCTAGGTGATGAGGCTCAAGGAGAAGCTCGGTTCGTTGTGTTTGGGGATAGTGCTTCTCTTGATGCAAGATTGGTGCTTGGTTTGCACCAAATGTAGCATAGGCATAGAAATCGTTTTGGACGCACTCGAGGGGACTCCAAGGTGACGAGGCTCAAGTGGAAGCTCGATTCGGTACGTTTGCAGATAGTGCTACTCTTGATGCAAGATTGGTGCTCGGTTTGCGTTGAATGTGTCGTAGGTTCGAAAATAGTATTGGAGGCACCCGATGGAACTTCTAGGTTACGTGGGTCATGTGGAATCTTGTTTCGATCTGTTTTTAGACAGTGTTAGCGACGGTGCAAGATAGGTGCACGGTTTGAACTAAACGTACCATAGGCATAGAAATCATTTTAGACACAATCGATGGGACTCCTAGGTGACGAGGCTCAAGTGGAAGCTCGGTACGGTCCATTTGGAGATAGTGCTACTCTTGATGCATGATTGGTGCATGGTTTGCGTCGAATGTACCGTAGGCTCAGAAATAGTATTGGAGGCACCCGATGGAACTCTTATTTTACGTGGGTCATGTGGAATCTTATTTCGATCTGTTTTGAAACAGTGTTAGCGTCGGTACAAGATAGGTGCTCGGTTTGCATCAAACGTACCATAGGTTCATAAATCGTTTTAGAAGCACCCGCGGTACTCCTAGGTGATGAGGGTCCGGTGGAGATCTGTTTGGTCTGTTTGGAGATAGCGCTATAGAAGATAGGTGCACGGTTTGCATTGAATGTACCATAGGTCATAAATAGTTTTGGACGCACCCGATGGAACTCGTAAGTGACGTGGGTCGTGTGGAACCTCGTTTTAGTCCATTTGGAGATAGTGTTGGTGTTAGTGCAATGTTGGAGCACGGTTTGCACCGAACATACCATAGGCATAGAAATTGTTTTGGACGAACTCGATCAGACTCCTAGGTGACGAGGCTCAAGTGGAAGCTCGGTTCGGTCCGTTTGGGGATAGTGCTTCTCTTGATACAAGATTGGTGCTTGGTTTGCACCAAATGTAGCATAGGCATAGAAATCGTTTTGGACGCACTCGAGGGGACTCCTAGGTGACGAGGCTCAAGTGGAAGCTCGATTCGGTACGTTTGGGGATAGTGTTACTCTTGATGCAAGATTGGTGCTCGGTTTGCGTCGAATGTGCCGTAGGTTTAGAAATAGTATTGGAGGCACCCGATGGAACTCCTAGGTGACGTGGGTCATGTGGAATATCGGTTTGATCTATTTTGAGACAGTGTTAGCGACAGTGCAAGATAGGTGCACGGTTTGAACTGAACGTACCATAGGCATAGAAATCATTTTGGACACAATCGATGGGACTCCTAGGTGACGAGGCTCAAGTGGAAGCTCGGTACGGTCCATTTGGAGATAGTGCTACTCAAGATGCATGATTGGTGCATGGTTTGCGTCGAATGTACCGTAGGCTCAGAAATAGTATTGGAGGCACCCGATGGAACTCCTAGGTTACATGGGTCATGTGGAATCTTATTTTGATTTGTTTTGAAACAGTGTTAGCGTCGGTGCAAGATAGGTGCTTGGTTTGCATCAAACGTACCATAGGTTCATAAATCGTTTTAGAAGCACCCGTTGTACTCCTAGGTGATGAGGGTCTGGTGGAGATCTGTTCGGTCCGTTTCGGGATAGTGCTACAGAAGATAGGTGCTCGGTTTGCATTGAACGTACCATAGGTCATAAATAGTTTTGGACGCACCCGATGGAAATCGTAAGTGACGTGGGTCGTGTGGAATCTTGTTTTAGTCCATTTGGAGATAGTGTTAGTGTCAGTGCAAGGTTGGAGCAAGGTTTGCACCGAACATACCATAGGCATAGAAATCGTTTTGGACGAACTTGATCCGACTCCTAGGTGACGAGGCTCAAGGGGAAGCTCGGTTTTGTCTGTTTGGGGATAGTGCTTCTGTTGATGCAGGGTTGGTGCTTGGTTTGCACCAAATGTAGCATAGGCATAGAAATCGTTTTGGACGCACTCGAGGAGACTCCTAGGTCACGAGGCTCAAGTGGAAGCTCGATTCGGTCTGTTTGGAGACAGTGCTGCTCTTGATGCATGATTGGTGCATGGTTTGCCTCAAATGTACCGTAGGCTCAGAAATAGTATTAGAGGCATCCGATGGAACTCCTAGGTTACGTGGGTCATGTGGAATCTTGTTTCGATCTGTTTTGAAACAGTGTTAGCGTGCGTGCAAGATAGGTGTTCGGTTTGCGTCAAACGTACCATAGGTTAATAAATCGTTTTAGAAGCACCCATGGTACTCCTAGGTGATGAGGGTCTGGTGGAGATCTGTTCGGTCTGTTTGGAGATAGTGCTATAGAAGATAGGTACTCGGTTTGCATTGAACGTACCATAGGTCATAAATAGTATTGGACACACCCGATGGAAATCGTAAGTGATGTGGGTCGTGTGGAATCTCATTTTAGTCCATTTGAAGATAGTGTTAGTGTTAGTGCAAGGTTCGAGCACGGTTTGCACCGAACATACCATAGGCATAGAAATCGTTTTGGACGAACTCGATCCGACTCCTAGGTGACGAGGCTCAAGTGGAAGCTCGGTTCGGTCCGTTTGGGGATAGTGCTTCTCTTGATGCGAGATTGGTGCTCGGTTTGCATTGAACGTACCATAGG
Organism: Saccharum spontaneum; assembly: GCA_022457205.1. Classification (NCBI taxonomy): domain Eukaryota; kingdom Viridiplantae; phylum Streptophyta; class Magnoliopsida; order Poales; family Poaceae; genus Saccharum; species Saccharum spontaneum. The sequence goes on along the minus strand of CM039593.1, from coordinate 28,784,381 downwards.
TCATAAATAGTTTTGGACGCACCCGATGGAAATCGTAAGTGACGTGGGTCGTGTGGAATCTCATTTTAGTCCATTTGGAGCTAGTGTTAGTGTTAGTGCAAGGTTGGAGCACGGTTTGCACCAAACATACCATAGGCATAGAAATTGTTTTGGACGAACTTCATCCGACTCCTAGGTGACGAGGCTCAAGTGCAAGCTCGATTCGGTACGTTTGGAGATAGTGCTACTCTTGATGCAAGATTGGTGCTCGGTTTGCGTCGAATGTGTCGTAGGTTCGGAAATAGTATTGGAGGCACCCGATGGAACTCCTAGGTTCCGTGGGTCATGTGGAATCTTGTCTCGATCTGTTTTGAGACAGTGTTAGCGACGGTGCAAGATAGGTGCACGGTTTGAACTAAACGTACCATAGGCATAGAAATCATTTTAGACACAATCGATGGGACTCCTAGTTGACGAGGCTCAAGTGGAAGCTCGGTACGGTCTATTTGGAGATAGTGCTACTCTTGATGCATGATTGGTGCATGGTTTGCGTCGAATGTACCGAAGGCTCAGAAATAGTATTGGAGGCACCCGATGGAACTCCTAGGTTACGTGGGTCATGTGGAATCTTGTTTCGATCTATTTTGAAAAAGTGTTAGCGTCGGTGCAAGATAGGTGCTCGGTTTGCATCAAACGTACCATAGGTTCATAAATCGTTTTAGAAGCACCCGCGGTACTCCTAGGTGATGAGGGTCTGGTGGAGATTTGTTTGGTCCGTTTGGAGATAGTGCTACAGAAGATAGGTGCACGGTTTGCATTGAACGTACCATCGGTCATAAATAGTTTTGGACGCACTCGATGGAACTCGTAATTGACATGGGTCGTGTGGAATCTCATTTTAGTCGATTTGGAGATAGTGTTAGTGTCAGTGCAACATTGGAGCACGGTTTGCACCAAACATACCATAGGCATGGAAATCGTTTTGGACGAACTCGATCCGACTCCTAGGTGACGAGGCTCAAGTGGAAGCTTGGTTCGGTCCGTTTGGGGATAGTGCTTCTCTTGATGCGAGATTGGTGCTCGGTTTGCATTGAACGTACCATAGGTCATAAATAGTTTTGGACGCACCCGATGGAAATCGTAAGTGACGTGGGTCGTGTGGAATCTCATTTTAGTCCATTTGGAGCTAGTGTTAGTGTTAGTGCCAGGTTGGAGCACGGTTTGCACCAAACATAACATAGGCATAGAAATTGTTTTGGACGAACTTCATCCGACTCCTAGGTGACGAGGCTCAAGGGGAAGCTCGGTTCTGTGTGTTTGGGGATAGTGCTTCTCTTGATGCAAGATTGGTGCTTGGTTTGCACCAAATGTAGCATAGGCATAGAAATCATTTTGGACGCACTCGAGGGGACTCCTAGGTGACGAGGCTTGATGAGGACATCAACACCGATCATACATCCACGCCGTCCACGCCGACACCTGCTGGTCCTATTACCCGTGCTCGTGCTCGAACACTTAATCATCAAGTGAGTTCCTTCTTGAGCTCTTGTCCATCCTGTTTAGATCTTGGAGACACGTGCACTCTTGTTTTGATTAGGAATCAAGGAGAAGACCAAAAGGGAAAAGGACTCGCGAAGGCTGGATTCGGACTGCAGCACACCTCCAACTTGTGACGGTCGCCACGATTACATACGGAGTCGGATTGGGGTGATTCTGGACTTGTTGGAAAGCTAATAAAGTTTACTTTCATACGGATCTGACCTCATACTCATACCTGCTCAGAAACGGCGTCAACAGTCCAAAAATCACCGAGAGGTCTATTCTGTCCAGGGTGCTGCGCCACCTTAAGTTAGCCCAATGGGCTTGTATCTTTTAGAGTCCAGTAGGGACGCGTCCTAGGGTTGGAGCACGACCTAAACTCTCTTGTGGTCGTCCTCCACACATTATATACCCCTTAGCCGCCACCAGGAACACTTGGGTTTTGTTTAGATCAAGTTTAGCCTTTGCTACTTGCTTGTAGGCGCGTGTGCTGATCCAGCCACCCGTCTCCTTGTCTTCAGAACTCCACTCATAATAAGATTCAGTTTGAGGATTTCAATTTCATCTTGCAAATTCAGTGCTTGTTTCCTTGTTCTTGCTAGTTCTTCGATTGCTTGCAGGACGGGAGCCCTAGTGGCTGGTTGTCGCGCTCCACAAGATCGTGACAGCCTTTGGAGGTGGTGTATCGGTTGCTAAGGCGTGGTCTTGGAAGGCTGTAGTCGGGCCGTGAACGTCATCTCCATCCACCAAATCGAGTGATCTCACGCCTCTCATCGAAAGATCATCCATAAACCCTAGCGGGTTCATATCAATTGGTAATCAGAGCAAGGTTTATCGGTGAGAGACTTATAATTCTTCGCTGTTTTTATTTTTCCTACAGTTCCAAAAAAAAGCCAAAAAAAAAGTAGATTAGTTTTCCTACAATCCTATAGACTTTTGGGCCGTGGCTAGTGCTACCTAGTTAGGGCTTGTTGAGTCGTCGGTTGCATCGGTTGTGTCAAGTTGCTGGTCTTAGTTTTAGTCCTTTAGAGTTTCGAGTTCTTGTCACGCTCTATCACAACACACGCTATCATATAGTCTCTCTGTTGGCCAAATCCAAGTCGGTTTTCAAGTTTGAGTCGGATCAAGGAATCGGATATTCCTCGCTGTTGACCAAGTCCGAGTAGAATTGGAAGTTCTAATCAGACGAGGAATCAGTTTCCCTGTGCTACAAATATCAAACGAACCACGCAGCAAGTATTCATATCTAAACGAGTGGCTTACTCTAGAGAGAGAGAGAGACTAGGACCAGCACGGTCTAGACTAGGACCAGCACAGTACCGCCGGTTGAACGATTATTCAGCTTGCTTTTTGTAACTAACGTGGTGCTAGTTCGTTCCTTGTTTCAGCCCACCTATAGCTCCACATATTCTACAGCTTGACAGGTCTCGTGCTGCGGCACCGATACACTTCATCCATTGCTGCAGACTTGTTGGTAGCTGACCCCTCCTATCGAGCAAGGTAAGAACTGGTAAGAACTTGTGTAATAGGTGGAGAGTGAGCGACTTGCTTTAGCTACATCCTAGTAGTTGTAGGGCTTTTATTTCTTCACTTGTCTTCTTGTTGTCTTTGTCTTTGAACCATGTCAGGGACCGACGAAGATAACCAAATTCCACATTCGCCTCGCACAAAGGGCATCATACAACATTTTGAAAGGAAAGTGAAGTTGCACACGGAGGGACTTGATAATGACTTGCAGGTGACAAATGACAAACTTGGGCAGTTGGAGGCTACTCAGATTGCCGCAAACAACAAGCTTGCAGGTTTGGAGCAGTCCATTGCTAGTGTGGACAAAAGCCTTGCTGCTCTGCTGAGGCGTTTTGATGACCTCCACAACAATGATAAAGACCAGCATAAAGAAGAAAAGGAGGAAGATCGAGAGGATGCTAGTTATGATGAAGAATACACAGGTGATACTGAACATGATGATCGAGACACTCGTGATCGACGTCGCCTACGTCACAACCGTAGAGGTATGGGTGGCCGCCGCCGACGCGAGGTACACAATAATGATGATGCTTTCAGTAAGATTAAATTTAAAATACCTCCTTTTGATGGTAAATATGACCCTGATGCATACATTACTTGGGAGATTGCTGTTGATCAAAAGTTTGCATGCCATGAATTTCCTGAGAACACGCGTGTTAGGGCTGCTACTAGTGAGTTCACAGATTTTGCTTCTGTTTGGTGGATCGAATATGGCAAGAAAAATCCTAATAACATACCTAGAACTTGGAATGCACTGAAACGAGCCATGAGAGCTAGATTTGTTCCATCTTACTATGCCCGTGATATGATAAATAAGTTGCAGCAATTGAGACAAGGTTCTAAATGTGTAGAAGAATACTATCAGGAATTACAAACGGGTATGTTGCGTTGTAATTTAGAGGAGGATGAGGAACCTGCTATGGCTAGATTTTTAGGTGGATTAAATCGGGAAATTCAGGATATCCTCGCTTACAAAGAATACAATAACGTAACCAAACTGTTTCATCTTGCTTGTAAAGCTGAACGGGAAGTGCAGGGACGACGTGCTAGCGCAAGGACTAATGTTTCTGCAGGGAAAGCTAGTTCATGGCAGCCGCGCCCATCTACAACTCCGTCTACACGTACTCCTACGCCATCATCTAGTGACAAGACTCGAGCTGCCCCCACCAATTCAGTAGTGAAGACAGCGCAAAAGCCGGCTGCGAGTACTTCATCCGTGGCATCGACAGGTAGAACAAGCAACATACAATGTCATCGGTGCAAGGGATATGGCCATATGATGCGTGACTGCCCAAACAAGCGTGTTATGATTGTCAAAGATGATGGTGAGTGTTCATCTGCTAGTGATTTTGATGAAGATACACTTGCATTGCTTGCGGCTGACTATGCAGGTAGTGAGGAACACATAGAAGAACACATCAATGCAGGTGACGCGGAGCACTATGAGAGCTTGATTGTACAGCGAGTGCTTAGTGCACAAATGGAGAAGGCTGAGCAAAATCAGCGACACACTTTATTCCAAACAAAGTGTGTGATCAAGGAGCGTTCGTGTCGCATGATCATTGATGGAGGTAGCTGCAACAACTTGGCAAGTAGCGACATGGTACAGAAGCTCGCCCTCACCACCAAACCACATCCCCATCCCTACTACATCCAATGGCTGAACAACAGTGGTAAGGCAAAGGTAACGAGACTGGTGCGAATCAATTTTGCCATCGGATCATACAAAGATATTGTTGAATGTGATGTTGTGCCTATGCAAGCTTGCAATATTCTGCTAGGTAGACCATGGCAATTTGATAGAGATTCGATGCATCATGGTAGATCAAATCAATATTCGTTTCTATACCATGATCGAAAAATTGTGTTGCATCCTATGTCTCCTGAAGCTATTATGCAATCTGATGTTACTAAGGCTGCAAAAGCAAAGAGCGAGAGTGATAAATCTGTTGTTGATGACAAAGATGAGATAACATTGAAAGGACGTTGTATGCTTGCTACAAAATCTGATATTAATGAGTTCAATGCATCCACCTCTGTTGCTTATGCTTTGGTATGCAAGGATGCTTTGATTTCATTTGAGGATATGCAACGTTCTTTGCCCCCTGCTGTTGCTAACATTTTGCAGGAATATTCTGATGTGTTTCCCATTGAGATACCAGCGGGGCTGCCACCAATACGAGGGATTGAGCACCAAATTGATCTTATCCCTGGAGCATCTTTGCCAAACCGTGCGCCATACAGGACAAATCCGGAGGAAACGAAGGAAATTCAGCGACAAGTGCAAGAACTACTAGACAAAGGTTATGTGCGTGAGTCTCTTAGTCCTTGTGCTGTTCCAGTGATTTTAGTGCCTAAGAAAGATGGAACATGGCGCATGTGTGTTGATTGTAGGGCTATTAATAATATCACCATTCGATATCGACACCCTATTCCACGATTAGATGATATGCTTGATGAATTGAGTGGTGCTGTTGTGTTTTCAAAGGTTGATTTGCGTAGTGGGTACCACCAGATTCGTATGAAATTGGGAGATGAATGGAAAACTGCTTTCAAAACCAAGTTCGGTCTATATGAGTGGTTAGTCATGCCTTTTGGGTTAACTAATGCACCTAGTACTTTCATGAGATTAATGAACGAGGTTTTGCGTGCTTTCATTGGGAAATTTGTTGTCGTCTACTTTGATGATATACTGATTTATAGCAAATCCATTGATGAACACCTTGATCACTTACGTGCTGTTTTCAATGCTCTACGTGATGCACGTTTGTTTGGTAACCTTGAGAAGTGCACTTTCTGCACCGATCGAGTATCGTTTCTTGGCTATGTTGTCACTCCACAGGGAATTGAGGTTGATAAAGCCAAGGTGGAAGCTATACAAGGATGGCCTGTACCCACGACGGTCACACAAGTGCGGAGTTTCCTAGGACTTGCTGGTTTCTATCGCCGTTTTGTGAAGGACTTCAGCACCATTGCTGCACCATTGAATGAGCTTACAAAGAAGGGAGTGTCCTTTTCTTGGGGCAAAGCACAAGAGCACGCCTTCCATGTGCTGAAAGATAAGTTAACACATGCACCTCTACTCCAACTCCCTGATTTTAATAAGACTTTCGAGCTTGAATGTGATGCGAGTGGAATTGGATTGGGTGGTGTTTTGTTACAAGAAGGAAAACCTGTTGCATACTTTAGTGAGAAATTGAGCGGGCCTATTCTTAATTATTCTACATATGATAAGGAATTATATGCTCTAGTGCGGACATTAGAAACATGGCAGCATTATTTGTGGCCCAAAGAATTTGTTATACATTCTGATCATGAATCTTTGAAGCATATTCGTAGTCAAGGAAAACTGAATCGTAGACATGCAAAATGGGTTGAATTTATTGAATCTTTTCCTTATGTTATCAAACACAAGAAAGGGAAGGATAATATCATTGCAGATGCATTGTCTAGGAGATATACTTTGCTGAATCAACTTGATTACAAGATCTTTGGGTTAGAAACAATTAAAGAACGATATGCTCATGATGCTGATTTTAAAGAAGTGCTGCTGCATTGTAAAGATGGGAAAACATGGAACAAATTCATCCTCAATGATGGGTTTGTGTTTAGAGCTAACAAGCTATGCATTCCAGCTAGCTCCGTTCGCTTATTGTTGCTGCAGGAAGCGCATGGAGGTGGCTTGATGGGGCATTTTGGAGCGAAGAAGACGGAGGACATTCTTGCTGGTCATTTCTTTTGGCCCAAGATGCGACGAGATGTGGAGAGATTTGTTGCTCGCTGCACAACATGTCAAAAGGCTAAGTCCCGGTTGAATCCACACGGTTTGTATATGCCTCTTCCTGTTCCTAGTGCTCCTTGGGAGGATATTTCTATGGATTTTGTGTTGGGATTGCCACGGACTAGGAAAGGGCGAGATAGTGTTTTTGTGGTTGTGGATCGATTCTCTAAAATGGCACATTTCATACCATGTCATAAAACTGATGATGCTACAAATATTGCTGATTTGTTCTTTCGAGAAGTTGTTCGCTTGCATGGTGTGCCAAATACAATTGTTTCTGATCGTGATGCTAAATTTCTTAGCCATTTTTGGAGAACTTTATGGGCCAAATTGGGGACTAAGCTTTTATTTTCCACCACTTGTCACCCCCAAACTGATGGTCAAACTGAAGTTGTGAATAGAACTTTGTCTACTATGTTAAGGACTGTTTTAAAGAAGAATATTAAGATGTGGGAAGATTGTTTGCCTCATATTGAGTTTGCTTATAATCGTTCGCTGCATTCTACTACGAAGATGTGTCCCTTTGAGATTGTTTATGGCTTGTTACCACGTGCTCCTATTGATTTAATGCCATTGCCAAGTTCTGAAAAGTTGAATTTTGATGCTAAGCAACGTGCTGAATTGATGCTAAAACTACATGAAACCACTAAAGAAAATATAGAGCGCATGAATGCTAAGTACAAATTTGCTGTAGATAAAGGTAGAAGGGAATTGATTCTTGAACCTGGAGATTGGGTTTGGTTGCATTTGCGAAAGGATAGGTTTCCTGAATTAAGAAAATCTAAATTGATGCCTAGAGCGGATGGTCCTTTTAAAGTGATGCAACGAATAAATGAGAATGCATATAAGCTTGATCTTCCTGCAGATTTTGGGGTTAGTCCCACATTTAACATTGCAGATTTGAAGCCTTATTTGGGTGAGGAAGATGAGCTTGAGTCGAGGACGACTCAAATTCAAGAAAGGGAGGATGATGAGGACATCAACACCGATCATACATCCACGCCGTCCACGCTGACACCTGCTGGTCCTATTACCCGTGCTCGTGCTCGAACACTTAATCATCAAGTGAGTTCCTTCTTGAGCTCTTGTCCATCCTGTTTAGATCTTGGAGACACGTGCACTCTTGTTTTGATTAGGAATCAAGGAGAAGACCAAAAGGGAAAAGGACTCGCGAAGGCTGGATTCGGACTGCAGCACACCTCCAACTTGTGACGGTCGCCACGATTACATACGGAGTCGGATTGGGGTGATTCTGGACTTGTTGGAAAGCTAATAAAGTTTACTTTCATACGGATCTGACCTCATACTCATACCTGCTCAGAAACGGCGTCAACAGTCCAAAAATCACCGAGAGGTCTATTCTGTCCAGGGTGCTGCGCCACCTTAAGTTAGCCCAATGGGCTTGTATCTTTTAGAGTCCAGTAGGGACGCGTCCTAGGGTTGGAGCACGACCTAAACTCTCTTGTGGTCGTCCTCCACACATTATATACCCCTTAGCCGCCACCAGGAACACTTGGGTTTTGTTTAGATCAAGTTTAGCCTTTGCTACTTGCTTGTAGGCGCGTGTGCTGATCCAGCCACCCGTCTCCTTGTCTTCAGAACTCCACTCATAATAAGATTCAGTTTGAGGATTTCAATTTCATCTTGCAAATTCAGTGCTTGTTTCCTTGTTCTTGCTAGTTCTTCGATTGCTTGCAGGACGGGAGCCCTAGTGGCTGGTTGTCGCGCTCCACAAGATCGTGACAGCCTTTGGAGGTGGTGTATCGGTTGCTAAGGCGTGGTCTTGGAAGGCTGTAGTCGGGCCGTGAACGTCATCTCCATCCACCAAATCGAGTGATCTCACGCCTCTCATCGAAAGATCATCCATAAACCCTAGCGGGTTCATATCAAGGCTCAAGTGCAAGCTCGATTCGGTACGTTTGGAGATAGTGCTACTCTTGATGCAAGATTGGTGCTCGGATTGCGTCGAATGTGTCGTAGGTTCGGAAATAGTATTGGAGGCACCCGATGGAACTCCTAGGTTACGTGGGTCATGTGGAATCTTGTTTTGATCTGTTTTGAGACATTGTTAGAGATGGTGCAAGATAGGTGCACGGTTTGAACTAAACGTACCATAGGCATAGAAATTGTTTTAGACACAATCGATGGGACTCCTAGGTGACGAGGCTCAAGTGGATGCTCGGTACGGTCTATTTGGAGATAGTGCTACTCTTGATGCATGATTGGTGCATGGTTTGCGTCGAATGTACCGAAGGCTCAGAAATAGTATTGGAGGCACCCGATGGAACTCCTAGGTTACGTGGGTCATGTGGAATCTTGTTTCGATCTGTTTTGAAAAAGTGTTAGCGTCGGTGCAAGATAGGTGCTCGGTTTGCATCAAACGTACCATAGGTTCATAAATCGTTTTAGAAGCACCCGCGGTACTCCTAGGTGATGAGGGTCTGGTGGAGATCTGTTCGGTCCGTTTGGAGATAGTGCAACAGAAGATAGGTGCACGGTTTGCATTGAACGTACCATCGGTCATAAATAGTTTTGGACGCACCCGATGGAACTCGTAAGTGACGTGGGTCGTGTGGAATCTCATTTTAGTCCATTTGGAGATAGTGTTAGTGTCAGTGCAAGGTTGGAGCACGGTTTGCACCGAACATACCATAGGCATAGAAATCGTTTTGGACGAACTCGATCCGACTCCTAGGTGACGAGGCTCAAGTGGAAGCTCGGTTCGGTCCGTTTGGGGATAGTGCTTCTCTTGATGCAAGATTGGTGCTTGGTTTGCACCAAATGTAGCATAGGCATAGAAATCGTTTTGGACGCACTCGAGGGGACTCCTAGGTGACGAGGCTCAAGTGGAAGCTCGATCCGGTACGTTTGGAGATAGTGCTACTCTTGATGCAAGATTGGTGCTCGGTTTGCGTCGAATGTGCCGTAGGTTCAGAAATAGTATTGGATGCACCCGATGGAACTCCTAGGTGACGTGGGTCATGTGGAATCTCGTTTTGATCTGTTTTGAAACAGTGTTAGCGTCGGTGGAAGATAGGTGCACGGTTTGAACTGAACGTACCATAGGCATAGAAATCGTTTTGGACACAATCGATGGGACTCCTAGGTGACGAGGCTCAAGTGGAAGCTCGGTACGGTCCATTTGGAGATAGAGCTACTCAGGATGCATGATTGGTGCATGGTTTGCGTCGAATGTACCGTAGGCTCAGAAATAGTATTGGTGGCACCTGATGGAACTCCTAGGTTACGCGGGTCATGTGGAATCTTGTTTCGATCTGTTTTGAAACAGTGTTAGCGTCGGTGCAAGATAGGTGCTTGGTTTGCATCAAATGTACCATAGGTTCATAAATCGTTTTAGAAGCACCCGTGGTACTCCTAGGTGATGAGGGTCTGGTGGAGATCTGTTCGGTCCATTTCGGGATAGTGCTACAGAAGATAGGTGCTTGGTTTGCATTGAACATACCATAGGTCATAAATAGTTTTGGACGCACCCGATGGAAATCGTAAGTGACGTGGGTCGTGTGGAATCTCATTTTAGTCCATTTGGAGCTACTGTTAGTGTTAGTGCAAAGTTGGAGCATGGTTTGCACCAAACATACCATAGGCATAGAAATTGTTTTGGACGAACTTCATCCGACTCCTAGGTGACGAGGCTCAAGGGGAAGCTCGGTTCTGTGTGTTTGGGGATAGTGCTTCTCTTGATGCAAGATTGGTGCTTGGTTTGCACCAAATGTAGCATAGGCATAGAAATCATTTTGGACGCACTCGAGGGGGCTCCTAGGTGACGAGGCTCAAGTGCAAGCTCGATTCGGTACGTTTGGAGATAGTGCTACTCTTGATGCAAGATTGGTGCTCGGTTTGCGTCGAATGTGTCGTAGGTTCTGAAATAGTATTGGAGGCACCCGATGGAACTCCTAGGTTACGTGGGTCATGTGGAATCTTGTTTTGACCTGTTTTGAAACAGTGTTAGCGTCGGTGCAAGATAGGTGCTCGGTTAGCATCAAACGTACCATAGGTTCATAAATTGTTTTAGAAGCACCCGTGGTACTCCTAGGTGATGAGGGTCTGGTGGAGATCTGTTCGGTCCGTTTGGGGATAGTGCTTCTCTTGATGCGAGATTGGTGCTCGGTTTGCATTGAACGTACCATAGGTCATAAATAGTTTTGGACGCACACGATGGAACTCGTAAGTGACGTGGGTCGTGTGGAATCTCATTTTAGTCCATTTGGAGATAGTGTTAGTGTCAGTGCAAGGTTGGAGCACGGTTTACACCGAACATACCATAGGCATAGAAATTGTTTTGGACGAACTCGATCCGACTCCTAGGTGACGAGGCTCAAGTGGAAGCTCGGTTCGGTCCGTTTGGGGATAGTGCTTCTCTTGATGCAAGATTGGTGCTTGGTTTGCACCAAATGTAGCATAGGCATAGAAATCGTTTTGGACGCACTCGAGGGGACTCCTAGGTGACGAGGCTCAAGTGGAAGCTCTATCCGGTACGTTTGGAGATAGTGCTACTCTTGATGCAAGATTGGTTCTCGGTTTACGTCGAATGTGCCGTAGGTTCAGAAATAGTATTGGAGGCACCCGATGGAACTCCTAGGTGACGTGGGTCATGTGGAATCTCGTTTTGATCTATTTTGAGACAGTATTAGCGATGGTGCAAGATAGGTGTACGGTTTGAACTGAACGTACCATAGGCATAGAAATCGTTTTGGACACAATTGATGGGACTCATAGGTGACGAGGCTCAAGTGGAAGCTCGGTACGGTCCATTTGGAGATAGTGCTACTCAAGATGCATGATTGGTGCATGGTTTGCGTCGAATGTACCGTAGGCTCAGAAATAGTATTGGAGGCACCCGATGGAACTCCTAGGTTACGTGGGTCATGTGGAATCTTGTTTCGATCTGTTTTGAAAAAGTGTTAGCGTCGGTGCAAGATAGGTGCTCGGTTTGCATCAAACGTACCATAGGTTCATAAATCGTTTTAGAAGCACCCGTGGTACTCCTAGGTGATGAGGGTCTGGTGGAGATCTGTTCGGTCCATTTCGGGATAGTGCTACAGAAGATAGGTGCTCGGTTTGCATTGAACGTACCATAGGTCATAAATAGTTTTGGACGCACCTGATGGAAATCGTAAGTGACGTGGGTCGTGTGGAATCTCGTTTTAGTCCATTTGGAGCTAGTGTTAGTGTTAGTGCAATGTTGGAGCACGGTTTGCACCAAACATACCATAGGCATAGAAATTGTTTTGGACGAACTTCATCCGACTCCTAGGTGACGAGGCTCAAGGGGAAGCTCGGTTCTGTGTGTTTGGGGATAGTGCTTCTCTTGATGCAAGATTGGTGCTTGGTTTGCACCAAATGTAGCATAGGCATAGAAATGGTTTTGGACGCACTTGAGGGGACTCCTAGGTGACCAGCCTCAAGTGCACGATTCGGTACATTTGGAGATAGTGCTACTCTTGATGCAAGATTGGTGCTCGGTTTGCGTCGAATGTGTCGTAGGTTCGGAAATAGTATTGGAGGCACCCGATGGAACTCCTAGGTTACGTGGGTCATGTGGAATCTTGTTTCGATCTGTTTTGAAACAGTGTTAGCGTCGGTGCGAGATAGGTGCTCGGTTTGCATCAAACGTACCATTGGTTCATAAATCGTTTTAGAAGCACCCGCGGTACTCCTAGGTGATGAGGGTTTGGTGGAGATCTGTTCGGTCTGTTTGGAGATAGTGCTACAGAAGATAGGTGCACGGTTTGCATTGAACGTACCATCGGTCATAAATAGTTTTGGACGCACCCGATGGAACTCGTAAGTGACGTGGGTTGTGTGGAATCTCATTTTAGTCCATTTGGAGATAGTGTTAGTGTGAGTGCAAGGTTGGAGCACGGTTTGCACCGAACATACCATAGGCATAGAAATCGTTTTGGACGAACTCGATCCGACTCCTAGGTGACGAGGCTCAAGTGGAAGCTCGGTTCGGTCCGTTTGGGGATAGAGCTTCTCTTGATGCAAGATTGGTGCTTGGTTTGCACCAAATGTAGCATAGGCATAGAAATCGTTTTGGACGCACTCGAGGGGACTCCTAGGTGATGAGGCTCAAGTGGAAGCACGATTCGGTACGTTTGGAGATAGTGCTACTCTTGATGTAAGATGGGTGCTCGGTTTGCGTCGAATGTGTCGTAGGTTCGGAAATAGTATTGGAGGCACCCGATGGAACTCCTAGGTTACGTGGGTCATGTGGAATCTTATTTCGATCTGTTTTGAAACAGTGTTAGCGTCGGTGGAAGATAGGTGCTTGGTTTGCATCAAACGTACCATAGGTTCATAAATCGTTTTAGAAGCACCCGTGGTACTCCTAGGTGATGAGGGTCTGGTGGAGATCTGTTCGGTCCATTTCGGGATAGTGCTACAGAAGATAGGTGCTCGGTTTGCATTGAACGTACCATAGGTCATAAATAGTTTCGGACGCACCCGATGGAAATCGTAAGTGACGTGGGTCGTGTGGAATCTCGTTTTAGTCCATTTGGAGCTAGTGTTAGTGTTAGTGCAAGGTTGGAGCACGGTTTGCACCAAACATACCATAGGCATAGAAATTGTTTTGGACGAACTTCATCCGACTCCTAGGTGACGAGGCTCAAGGGGAAGCTCGGTTCGGTGTGTTTGGGGATAGTGCTTCTCTTGATGCAAGTTTGGTGCTTGGTTTGCACCAAATGTAGCATAGGCATAGAAATCGTTTTGGACGCACTCGAGGGGACTCCTAGGTGACGAGGCTCAAGTGGAAGCTCGATCCGGTACGTTTAGAGATAGTGCTACTCTTGATGCAAGATTGGTGCTCGGTTTGCGTCGAATGTGCCGTAGGTTCGGAAATACTATTGGAGGCACCCGATGGAACTCCTAGGTGACGTGGGTCATGTGGAATCTCGTTTTGATCTATTTTGAGACAGTATTAGCGACGGTGCAAGATAGGTGCACGGTTTGAACTGAACGTACCATAGGCATAGAAATCGTTTTGGACACCATCGATGGGACTCCTAGGTGACGAGGCTCAAGTGGAAGCTCGGTACGGTCCATTTGGAGATAGTGCTACTCAAGATGCATGATTGGTGCATGGTTTGTGTCGAATGTACCGTAGGCTCAGAAATAGTATTGGAGGCACCCGATGGAACTCCTAGGTTACGTGGGTCATGTGGAATCTTGTTTCGATCTGTTTTGAAACAGTGTTAGCGTCGGTGCAAGATAGGTGCTTGGTTTGCATCAAATGTACCATAGGTTCATAAATCGTTTTAGAAGCACCCGCGGTACTCCTAGGTGATGAGGGTTTGGTGGAGATCTGTTCGGTCTGTTTGGAGATAGTGCTACAGAAGATAGGTGCACGGTTTGCATTGAACGTACCATAGGTCATAAATAGGTTTGGACGCACATGATGGAACTCGTAAGTGACGTGGGTCGTGTGGATTCTCATTTTAGTCCATTTGGAGATAGTGTTAGTGTCAGTGCAAGGATGGAGCACGGTTTGCACCGAACATACCATAGGCATAGAAATCGTTTTGGACGAACTCGATCCGACTCCTAGGTGACGAGGCTCAAGTGGAAGCTCGGTTCGGTCCGTTTGGGGATAGTGCTTCTCTTGATGCAAGATTGGTGCTTGGTTTGCACCAAATGTAGCATAGGCATAGAAATCGTTTTGGACACACTCGAGGGGACTCCTAGGTGACGAGGCTCAAGTGGAAGCTCGATCCGGTATGTTTGGAGATAGTGCTACTCTTGACGCAAGATTGGTGCTCGGTTTGCGTCGAATGTGCCGTAGGTTCAGAAATAGTATTGGAGGCACCTGATGGAACTCCTAGGTGACGTGGGTCATGTGGAATCTCGTTTTGATCTATTTTGAGACAGTGTTAGCGACGGTGCAAGATAGGTGCACGGTTTGAACTGAACGTACCATAGGCATAGAAATCGTTTTGGACACAATCGATGGGACTCCTAGGTGACGAGGCTCAAGTGGAAGCTTGGTACGGTCCATTTGGAGATAGTGCTACTCAAGATGCATGATTGGTGCATGGTTTGCGTCGAATGTACCGTAGGCTCAGAAATAGTATTGGAGGCAGCTGATGGAACTCCTAGGTTACGTGGGTCATGTGGAATCTTGTTTCGATCTCTTTTGAAACAGTGTTAGCGTCGGTGGAAGATAGGTGCTTGGTTTGCATCAAACGTACCATAGGTTCATAAATCGTTTTAGAAGCACCCGCGGTACTCCTAGGTGATGAGGGTTTGGTGGAGATCTGTTTGGTCTGTTTGGAGATAGTGCTATAGATAGGTGCACGGTTTGCATTGAACGTACCATAGGTCATAAATAGTTTTGGACGCACCCGATGGAACTCGTAAGTGACGTGGGTCGTGTGGAATCTCGTTTTAGTCCATTTGGAGATAGTGTTAGTGTCAGTGCAAGGTTGGAGCACGGTTTGCACCGAACATACCATAGGCATAGAAATCGTTTTGGACGAACTCGATCCGACTCCTAGGTGACGAGGCTCAAGTGGAAGCTCGGTTCGGTCCGTTTGGGGATAGTGCTTCTCTTGATGCAAGATTGGTGCTTGGTTTGCACCAAATGTAGCATAGGCATAGAAATCGTTTTGGACGCACTCGAGGGGACTCCTAGGTGACGAGGCTCAAGTGGAAGCTCGATCCGGTACGTTTGGAGATAGTGCTACTCTTGATGCAAGATTGGTGCTCGGTTTGCGTCGAATGTGCCATAGGTTTAGAAATAGTATTGGAGGCACCTGATGGAACTCCTAGGTGACGTGGGTCATGTGGAATCTCGTTTTGATCTATTTTGAGACAGTGTTAGCGACGGTGCAAGATAGGTGCACGGTTTGAACTGAACGTACCATAGGCATAGAAATCGTTTTGGACACAATCGATGGGACTCCTAGGTGATGAGGCTTAAGTGGAAGCTTGGTACGGTCCATTTGGAGATAGTGCTACTCAAGATGCATGATTGGTGCATGGTTTGCGTCGAATATACTGTAGGCTCAGAAATAGTATTGGAGGCACCTGATGGAACTCCTAGGTTACGTGGGTCATGTGGAATCTTGTTTCGATCTGTTTTGAAATAGTGTTAGCGTCGGTGGAAGATAGGTGCTTGGTTTGCATCAAACGTACCATAGGTTCATAAATCATTTTAGAAGCACCCATGGTACTCCTAGGTGATGAGGGTCTGGTGGAGATCTGTTCGGTCCGTTTTGGGATAGTGCTACAGAAGATAGGTGCTCGGTTTGCATTGAACGTAGCATAGGTCATAAATAGTTTTGGACGCACCCGATGGAAATCATAAGTGATGTGGGTCGTGTGGAATCTCGTTTTAGTCCATTTAGAGCTAGTGTTAGTGCAAGGTTGGAGCACGGTTTGCACCAAACATACCATAGGAATAGAAATTGTTTTGGACAAACTTCATCCGACTCCTAGGTGACGAGGCTCAAGGGGAAGCTCGGTTCGGTGTGTTTGGGGATAGTGCTTTTCTTGATGCAAGTTTGGTGCTTGGTTTGCACCAAATGTTGCATAGCCATAGAAATCGTTTTGGATGCACTCGAGGGGACTCCTAGTTGACGAGGCTCAAGTGGAAGCTCGATTCGGTACGTTTGGAGATAGTGCTACTCTTGATGCAAGATTGTTGCTCGGTTTGCGTCGAATGTGTCGTAGGCTCGAAAATAGTATTGGAGGCACCCGATGGAACTCCTAGGTTACGTGGGTCATGTGGAATCTCGTTTTGATCTATTTTGAGATAGTGTTAGCGTCGGTGCAAGATAGGTGCTCGGTTGGCATCAAACGTACCATAGGTTCATAAATCGTTTTAGAAGCACCCGCGGTACTCCTAGGTGATGAGGGTTTGGTGGAGATCTGTTTGGTCTGTTTGGAGATAGTGCTATAGAAGATAGGTGCACGGTTTGCATTGAACGTACCATAGGTCATAAATAGTTTTGGACGCACCCGATGGAACTCGTAAGTGACGTGGGTCGTGTGGAATCTCATTTTAGTCCATTTGGAGATAGTGTTAGTGTTAGTGCAAGGTTGGAGCACGGTTTGCACCGAACATACCATAGGCATAGAAATCATTTTGGACGAACTCGATCCGACTCCTAGGTGACGAGGCTCAAGTGGAAGCTCGGTTTGGTCCGTTTGGGGATAGTGCTTCTCTTGATGCAAGATTGGTGCTTGGTTTGCACCAAATGTAGCATAGGCATAGAAATCATTTTGGACGCACTCGAGGGGACTCCTAGGTGACGAGGCTCAAGTGGAAGCTCGATTCGGTACGTTTGGAGATAGTGCTACTCTTGATGCAAGATTGGTGCTCGGTTTGCGTCGAATGTGCCATAGGTTCAGAAATAGTATTGGAGGCACCTGAGGGAACTCCTAAGTGACGTGGGTCATGTGGAATCTCGTTTTGATCTATTTTGAGACAGTGTTAGCGACGGTGCAAGATAGGTGCACGGTTTGAACTGAACGTACCATAGGCATAGAAATCGTTTTGGACACAATCGGTGGGACTCCTAGGTGACGAGGCTCAAGTGGAAGCTTGGTACGGTCCATTTGGAGATAGTGCTACTCAAGATGCATGATTGGTGCATGGTTTGCGTCGAATGTACCGTAGGCTCAGAAATAGTATTGGAGGCACCTGATGGAACTCCTAGGTTACGTGGGTCATGTGGAATCTTGTTTCGATCTGTTTTGAAACAGTGTTAGCGTCGGTGGAAGATAGGTGCTTGGTTTGCATCAAACGTACCATAGGTTCATAAATCGTTTTAGAAGCACCCGTGGTACTCCTAGGTGATGAGGGTCTGGTGGAGATCTGTTCGGTCCATTTCGGGATAGTGCTACAGAAGATAGGTGCTCGGTTTGCATTGAACGTAGCATAGGTCATAAATAGTTTTGGACGCACCCAATGGAAATCATAAGTGATGTGGGTCGTGTGGAATCTCGTTTTAGTCCATTTAGAGCTAGTGTTAGTGCAAGGTTGGAGCACGGTTTGCACCAAACATACCATAGGCATAGAAATTGTTTTGGACAAACTTCATCCGACTCCTAGGTGACGAGGCTCAAGGGGAAGCTCGGTTCGGTGTGTTTGGGGATAGTGCTTTTCTTGATGCAAGTTTGGTGCTTGGTTTGCACCAAATGTAGCATAGCCATAGAAATCGTTTTGGATGCACTTGAGGGGACTCCTAGTTGACGAGGCTCAAGTGGAAGCTCGATTCGGTACGTTTGGAGATAGTGCTACTCTTGATGCAAGATTGGTGCTCGGTTTGCGTCGAATGTGTCGTAGGCTCGAAAATAGTATTGGAGGCACCCGATGGAACTCCTAGGTTATGTGGGTCATGTGGAATCTCGTTTTGATCTATTTTGAGATAGTGTTAGCGTCGGTGCAAGATTGGTGCTCGGTTTGCATCAAACGTACCATAGGTTCATAAATCGTTTTAGAAGCACCCGCGGTACTCCTAGGTGATGAGGGTTTGTGGAGATCTGTTTGGTCTGTTTGGAGATAGTGCTATGGAAGATAGGTGCACGGTTTGCATTGAACGTACCATAGGTCATAAATAGTTTTGGACGCACCCGATGGAACTCGTAAGTGACGTGGGTCGTGTGGAATCTCATTTTAGTCCATTTGGAGATAGTGTTAGTGTCAGTGCAAGGTTGGAGCACAGTTTGCACCGAACATACCATAGGCATAGAAATCATTTTGGACGAACTCGATCCGACTCCTAGGTGACGAGGCTCAAGTGGAAGCTCGGTTCGGTCCGTTTGGGGATAGTGCTTCTCTTGATGCAAGATTGGTGCTTGGTTTGCACCAAATGTAGCATAGGCATAGAAATCGGTTTGGACGCACTCGAGGGGACTCCTAGGTGACGAGGTTCAAGTGGAAGCTCGATCCGATACGTTTGGAGATAGTGCTACTCTTGATGCAAGATTGGTGCTCGGTTTGCGTTGAATGTGCCGTAGGTTCAGAAATAGTATTGGAGGCACCTGAGGGAACTCCTAGGTGACGTGGGTCATGTGGAATCTCGTTTTGATCTATTTTGAGACAGTGTTAGCGACGGTGCAAGATAGGTGCACGGTTTGAACTGAACGTACCATAGGCATAGAAATCATTTTGGACACAATCGGTGGGACTCCTAGGTGACGAGGCTCAAGTGGAAGCTTGGTACGGTCCATTTGGAGATAGTGCTACTCAAGATGCATGATTGGTGCATGGTTTGCGTTGAATGTACCGTAGGCTCAGAAATAGTATTGGAGGCACCTGATGGAACTCCTAGGTTACGTGGGTCATGTGGAATCTTGTTTCGATCTGTTTTGAAACAGTGTTAGCATCGGTGGAAGATAGGTGCTTGGTTTGCATCAAACGTACCATAGGTTCATAAATCGTTTTAGAAGCACCCGTGGTACTCCTAGGTGATGAGGGTCTGGTGGAGATCTGTTCGGTCTGTTTCGGGATAGTGCTACAGAAGATAGGTGCTCGGTTTGCATTGAACGTAGCATAGGTCATAAATAGTTTTGGACGCACCCAATGGAAATCATAAGTGATGTGGGTCGTGTGGAATCTCGTTTTAGTCCATTTAGAGCTAGTGTTAGTGCAAGGTTGGAGCACGGTTTGCACCAAACATACCATAGGCATAGAAATTGTTTTGGACAAACTTCATCCGACTCCTAGGTGACGAGGCTCAAGGGGAAGCTCGGTTCGGTGTGTTTGGGGATAGTGCTTTTCTTGATGCAAGTTTGGTGCTTGGTTTGCACCAAATGTAGCATAGCCATAGAAATCATTTTGGATGCACTTGAGGGGACTCCTAGTTGACGAGGCTCAAGTGGAAGCTCGATTCGGTACGTTTGGAGATAGTGCTGCTCTTGATGCAAGATTGGTGCTCGGTTTGCGTCGAATGTGTCGTAGGCTCGAAAATAGTATTGGAGGCACCCGATGGAACTCCTAGGTTATGTGGGTCATGTAGAATCTCGTTTTGATCTATTTTGAGATAGTGTTAGCGTCGGTGCAAGATTGGTGCTCGGTTTGCATCAAACGTACCATAGGTTCATAAATCGTTTTAGAAGCACCCGCGGTACTCCTAGGTGATGAGGGTTTGTGGAGATCTGTTTGGTCTGTTTGGAGATAGTGCTATGGAAGATAGGTGCACGGTTTGCATTGAACGTACCATAGGTCATAAATAGTTTTGGACGCACCCGATGGTACTCGTAAGTGACGTGGGTCGTGTGGAATCTCATTTTAGTCCATTTGGAGATAGTGTTAGTGTCAGTGCATGGTTGGAGCACGGTTTGCACCGAACATACCATAGGCATAGAAATCATTTTGGACGAACTCGATCCGACTCCTAGGTGACGAGGCTCAAGTGGAAGCTCGGTTCGGTCCGTTTGGGGATAGTGCTTCTCTTGATGCAAGATTGGTGCTTGGTTTGCACCAAATGTAGCATAGGCATAGAAATCGTTTTGGACGCACTCGAGGGGACTCCTAGGTGACGAGGCTCAAGTGGAAGCTTGATCCGATACGTTTGGAGATAGTGCTACTCTTGATGCAAGATTGGTGCTCGGTTTGCGTTGAATGTGCCGTAGGTTCAGAAATAGTATTGGAGGCACCTGAGGGAACTCCTAGGTGACGTGGGTCATGTGGAATCTCGTTTTGATCTATTTTGAGACAGTGTTAGCGACGGTGCAAGATAGGTGCACGGTTTGAATTGAACGTACCATAGGCATAGAAATCGTTTTGGACACAATCGGTGGGACTCCTAGGTGACGAGGCTCAAGTGGAAGCTTGGTACGGTCCATTTGGAGATAGTGCTACTCAAGATGCATGATTGGTGCATGGTTTGCGTCGAATGTACCGTAGGCTCAGAAATAGTATTGGAGGCACCTGATGGAACTCCTAGGTTACGTGGGTCATGTGGAATCTTGTTTCGATCTGTTTTGAAACAGTGTTAGCATCGGTGGAAGATAGGTGCTTGGTTTGCATCAAACGTACCATAGGTTCATAAATCGTTTTAGAAGCACCCGTGGTACTCCTAGGTGATGAGGGTCTGGTGGAGATCTGTTCGGTCTGTTTCGGGATAGTGCTACAGAAGATAGGTGCTCGGTTTGCATTGAACGTAGCATAGGTCATAAATAGTTTTGGACGCACCCAATGGAAATCATAAGTGATGTGGGTCGTGTGGAATCTCGTTTTAGTCCATTTAGAGCTAGTGTTAGTGCAAGGTTGGAGCACGGTTTGCACCAAACATACCATAGGCATAGAAATTGTTTTGGACAAACTTCATCCGACTCCTAGGTGACGAGGCTCAAGGGGAAGCTCGGTTCGGTGTGTTTGGGGATAGTGCTTCTCTTGATGCAAGTTTGGTGCTTGGTTTGCACCAAATGTAGCATAGCCATAGAAATCGTTTTGGATGCACTCGAGGGGACTCCTAGTTGATGAGGCTCAAGTGGAAGCTCGATTCGGTACGTTTGGAGATAGTGCTACTCTTGATGCAAGATTGGTGCTCGGTTTACGTCGAATGTGCCGTAGGTTCGGAAATAGTATTGGAGGCACCCGATGGAACTCCTAGGTGACGTGGGTCATGTGGAATCTCGTTTTGATCTATTTTGAGACAGTGTTAGCGACGGTGCAAGATAGGTGCACGGTTTGAACTGAACGTACCATAGGCATAGAAATCGTTTTGGACACAATCGGTGGGACTCCTAGGTGACGAGGCTCAAGTGGAAGCTTGGTACGGTCCATTTGGAGATAGTGCTACTCAAGATGCATGATTGGTGCATGGTTTGCGTCGAATGTACCGTAGGCTCAGAAATAGTATTGGAGGCAGCTGATGGAACTCCTAGGTTACGTGGGTCATGTGGAATCTTGTTTCGATCTGTTTTGGAACAGTGTTAGCATCGGTGGAAGTTAGGTGCTTGGTTTGCATCAAACGTACCATAGGTTCATAAATCGTTTTAGAAGCACCCGTGGTACTCCTAGGTGATGAGGGTCTGGTGGAGATCTGTTCGGTCTGTTTCGGGATAGTGCTACAGAAGATAGGTGCTCGGTTTGCATTGAACGTAGCATAGGTCATAAATAGTTTTGGACGCACCCAATGGAAATCATAAGTGATGTGGGTCGTGTGGAATCTCGTTTTAGTCCATTTAGAGCTAGTGTTAGTGCAAGGTTGGAGCACGGTTTGCACCAAACATACCATAAGCATAGAAATTGTTTTGGACAAACTTCATCCGACTTCTAGGTGACGAGGCTCAAGGGGAAGCTCGGTTCGGTGTGTTTGGGGATAGTGCTTTTCTTGATGCAAGTTTGGTGCTTGGTTTGCACCAAATGTAGCATAGCCATAGAAATCGTTTTGGATGCACTCGAGGGGACTCCTAGTTGACGAGGCTCAAGTGGAAGCTCGATTCGGTACGTTTGGAGATAGTGCTACTCTTGATGCAAGATTGGTGCTCGGTTTGCGTCGAATGTGTCGTAGGCTCAAAAATAGTATTGGAGGCACCCGATGGAACTCCTAGGTTACGTGGGTCATGTGGAATCTCGTTTTGATCTATTTTGAGATAGTGTTAGCGTCGGTGCAAGATTGGTGCTCGGTTTGCATCAAACGTACCATAGGTTCATAAATCGTTTTAGAAGCACCCGCGGTACTCCTAGGTGATGAGGGTTTGTGGAGATCTATTTGGTCTGTTTGGAGATAGTGCTATGGAAGATAGGTGCACGGTTTGCATTAAACGTACCATAGGTCATAAATAGTTTTGGACGCACCCGATGGAACTCGTAAGTGACGTGGGTCGTGTGGAATCTCATTTTAGTCCATTTGAAGATAGTGTTAGTGTCAGTGCAAGGTTGGAGCACGGTTTGCACCGAACATACCATAGGCATAGAAATCATTTTGGACGAACTTGATCCGACTCCTAGGTGACGAGGCTCAAGTGGAAGCTCGGTTCGGTCCGTTTGGGGATAGTGCTTCTCTTGATGCAAGATTGGTGCTTGGTTTGCACCAAATGTAGCATAGGCATAGAAATCGTTTTGGACGCACTCGAGGGGACTCCTAGGTGACGAGGCTCAAGTGGAAGCTCGATCCGGTACGTTTGGAGATAGTGCTACTCTTGATGCAAGATTGGTGCTCGGTTTGCGTTGAATGTGCCGTAGGTTCAGAAATAGTATTGGAGGCACCCGATGGAACTCCTAGGTGACGTGGGTCATGTGGAATCTCGTTTTGATCTATTTTGAGACAGTGTTAGCGACGGTGCAAGATAGGTGCACGGTTTGAACTGAACGTAACATAGGCATAGAAATCGTTCTGGGCACAATCGATGGGACTCCTAGGTGACGAGGCTCAAGTGGAAGCTCGGTACGGTCCATTTGGAGATAGTGCTACTCAAGATGCATGATTGGTGCATGGTTTGCGTCGAATGTACCGTAGGCTCAGAAATAGTATTGGAGGCACCCGATGGAACTCCTAGGTTACGTGGGTCATGTGGAATCTTGTTTTGATCTGTTTTGAAACAGTGTTAGCGTCGGTGGAAGATAGGTGCTTGGTTTGCATCAAACGTACCATATGTTCATAAATCGTTTTAGAAGCACCCGTGGTACTCCTAGGTGATGAGGGTCTGGTGGAGATCTGTTCGGTCTGTTTCGGGATAGTGCTACAGAAGATAGGTGCTCGGTTTGCATTGAACGTACCATAGGTCATAAATAGTTTTGGACGCACCCGATGGAACTCGTAAGTGACGTGGGTCGTGTGGAATCTCGTTTTAGTCCATTTGGAGATAGTGTTAGTGTTAGTGCAAGGTTGGAGCACGGTTTGCACCAAACATACCATAGGCATAGAAATTGTTTTGGACAAACTCGATCAGACTCCTAGGTGACGAGGCTCAAGTGGAAGCTCGGTTCGGTACGTTTGGAGATAGTGCTACTCTTGATGCAAGATTGGTGCTCGGTTTGCGTCGAATGTGTCGTAGACTCGGAAATAGGATTGGAGGCACCCGATGGAACTCCTAGGTTACGTGGGTCATGTGGAATCTCGTTTTGATCTATTTTGAGATAGTGTTAGCGTCGGTGCAAGATAGGTGCTCGGTTTGCATCAAACGTACCATAGGTTCATAAATCATTTGAGAAGCACCCGCGGTACTCCTAGGTGATGAGGGTTTGGTGGAGATCTGTTCAGTCTGTTTGGAGATAGTGCTACAGAAGATAGGTGCACGGTTTGCATTGAACGTACCATAGGTCATAAATAGTTTTGGACGCACCCGATGGAACTCGTAAGTGACGTGGGTCGTGTGGAATCTCATTTTAGTCCATTTGGAGATAGTGTTAGTGTCAGTGCAAAGTTGGAGCACGGTTTGCACCGAACATACCATAGGCATAGAAATCGTTTTGGACGAACTCGATCCGACTCATAGGTGATGAGGCTCAAGTGGAAGCTCGGTTCGGTCCGTTTGGGGATAGTGCTTCTCTTGATGCAAGTTTGGTGCTTGGTTTGCACCAAATGTAGCATAGGCATAGAAATCATTTTGGACGCACTCGAGGGGACTCCTAGGTAACGAGGCTCATGTGGAAGCTCGATCTGGTACGTTTGGAGATAGTGCTACTCTTGATTCCAGATTGGTGCTCGGTTTGCGTCGAATGTGCCGTAGGTTCGGAAATAGTATTGGAGGCACCTGATGGAACTTCTAGGTGACGTGGGTCATGTGGAATCTCGTTTTGATCTATTTTGAGACAGTGTTAGCGACGGTGCAAGATAGGTGCACGGTTTGAACTGAACGTACCATAGGCATAGAAATCGTTTTGGACACAATCGATGGGACTCCTAGGTGACGAGGCTCAAGTGGAAGATCGGTACGGTCCATTTGGAGATAGTGCTAGTCAAGATGCATGATTGGTGCATGGTTTGCGTCGAATGTACCGTAGGCTCAGAAATAGTATTGGAGGCACCCGATGGAACTCCTAGGTTACGTGGGTCATGTGGAATCTTGTTTCGTACTATTTTGAAACAGTGTTAGCGTCGGTGGAAGATAGGTGCTTGGTTTGCATCAAACGTACCATAGGTTCATAAATCGTTTTAGAAGCACCCGTGGTACTCCTAGGTGATGAGGGTCTGGTGGAGATCTGTTCGGTCTGTTTCGGGATAGTGCTACAGAAGATAGGTGCTCGGTTTGCATTGAACGTACCATAGGTCATAAATAGTTTTGGACGCACCCGATGGAAATCGTAAGTGACGTGGGTCGTGTGGAATCTCGTTTTAGTCCATTTAGAGCTAGTGTTAGTGTTAGTGCAAGGTTGGAGCACGGTTTGCACCAAACATACCATAGGCATAGAAATTGTTTTGGACAAACTTCATCCGACTCCTAGGTGACGAGGCTCAAGGGGAAGCTCGGTTCGGTGTGTTTGGGGATAGTGCTTCTCTTGATGCAAGATTGGTGCTTGGTTTGCACCGAATGTGCCATAGGCTCAGAAATAGTATTGGAGGCACCCGATGGGACTCATGGGAGACGTGAGTCATGTGGAATCTCGTTTTGATCTATTTTGAGATAGTGTTAGTGTCGGTGCAAGATGGGTGCACGGTTTGCACTGGACGTACTATAGGCATAGAAATTGTTTTGGACACACTCGATGGGACTCCTAGGTGCCGAGGCACAAGTGGAAGCTCGGTACAGTCTATTTGGAGATAGTGCTACACTTATGCATGATTGGTGCACGATTTGCGTCGAACATACCGTAGGCTCGGAAATAGTATTGGAGGCACTCGATGGAACTCCTAGGTTACGTGGGTCATGTGGAATCTTGTTTCGATCTGTTTTGAAACAGTGTTAGCGTGGGTGCAAGATAGGTGTTCGGTTTGCGTCAAACGTACCATAGGTTAATAAATTGTTTTAGAAGCACCCATGGAGGTGATGAGGGTCTGGTGGAGATCAGTTCGATCCATTTGGAGATAGTGCTACAGAAGATAGGTGCATGGTTTGCATTGAACGTACCATAGGTCAGAAAATAGTTTTGGACGCACCCGATGGAACTCGTAAGTAACATGGGTCGTGTGGAATCTCATTTTAGTCCATTTGGAGATAGTGTTAGTGTCAGTGCAAGGTTGGAGCACGGTTTCCACTGAACATACCATAGGCATAGAAATTGTTTTGGACGAACTTGATCCGACTCCTAGGTGACGAGGCTCAAGTGGAAGCTCAGTTCGGTCCGTTTGGGGATAGTGCTTCTCTTGATGCAAGATTGGTGCTTGGTTTGCACCAAATGTAGCATAGGCATAGAACTCATTTTGGACGCATTCGAGGGGACTCCTAGGTGACGAGGCTCAAGTGGAAGCTCGATTCGGTACGTTTGGGGATAGTGTTACTCTTGATGCAAGATTGGTGCTCGGTTTGCGTCGAATGTGCCGTAGGTTTGGAAATAGTATTGGAGGCACCCGATGGAACTCCTAGGTGACGTGGGTCATGTGGAATCTCGGTTTGATCTATTTTGAGACAGTGTTAGCGACGGTGCAAGATAGGTGCACGGTTTGAACTGAACGTACCATAGGCAAAGAAATCGTTTTGGACACAATCAATGGGACTCCTAGGTGACGAGGCTCAAGTGGAAGCTCGGTACGGTGCATTTGGAGATAGTGCTACTCAAGATGCATGATTGGTGCATGGTTTGCGTCGAATGTACCGTAGGCTCAGAAATAGTATTGGAGGCACCCGATGGAACTCCTAGGTTACATGGGTCATGTGGAATCTTATTTTGATTTGTTTTGAAACAGTGTTAGCGTCGGTGCAAGATAGGTGCTTGGTTTGCATCAAACGTACCATAGGTTCATAAATCGTTTTAGAAGCACCCGTGGTACTCCTAGGTGATGAGGGTCTGATGGAGATCTGTTCGGTCCGTTTCGGGATAGTGCTACAGAAGATAGGTGCTCGGTTTGCATTGAACGTACCATAGGTCATAAATAGTTTTGGACGCACCCGATGGAAATCGTAAGTGACGTAGGTCGTGTGGAATCTCGTTTTAGTCAATTGGGAGATAGTGTTAGTGTCAGTGCAAGGTTGGAGCAAGGTTTGCACCGAACATACCATAGACATAGAAATCGTTTTGGACAAACTTGATCCGACTCCTAGGTGACGAGGCTCAAGGGGAAGCTCGGTTTGGTCTGTTTGGGGATAGTGCTTCTGTTGATGCAGGGTTGGTGCTTGGTTTGCACCAAATGTAGCATAGGCATAGAAATCGTTTTGGACACACTCGAGGGGACTCCTAGGTCACGAGGCTCAAGTGGAAGCTCGATTCGGCCTGTTTGGAGACAGTGCTGCTCTTGATGCATGATTGGTGCATGGTTTGCCTCGAATGTACCGTAGGCTCAGAAATAGTATTAGAGGCATCCGATGGAACTCCTAGGTTACGTGGGTCATGTGGAATCTTGTTTCGATCTGTTTTGAAACAGTGTTAGCGTGCGTGCAAGATAGGTGTTCGGTTTGCGTCAAACGTACCATAGGTTAATAAATCGTTTTAGAAGCACCCACGGTACTCCTAGGTGATGAGGGTCTGGTGGAGATCTGTTCGGTCCGTTTGGAGATAGTGCTACAGAAGATAGGTACTCGGTTTGCATTGAACGTACCATAGGTCATAAATAGTATTGGACGCACCCGATGGAAATCGTAAGTGATGTGGGTCGTGTGGAATCTCGTTTTAGTCCATTTGGAGATAGTGTTAGTGTTAGTGCAAGGTTGGAGCACGGTTTGCACCGAACATACCATAGGCATAGAAATTGTTTTGGACGAACTCGATCCGACTCCTAGGTGATGAGGCTCAAGTGGAAGCTCGGTTCGGTCCGTTTGGGGATAGTGCTTCTCTTGATGCAAGATTGGTGCTTGGTTTGCACCAAATGTAGCATAGGCATAGAAATTGTTTTGGACGCACTCGAGGGGACTCCTATGTGACGAGGCTCAAGTGGAAGCTCGATTCGGTACGTTTGGGGATTGTGTTACTCTTGATGCAAGATTGGTGCTTGGTTTGCGTCGAATGTGCCGTAGGTTCGGAAATAGTATTGGAGGCACCCGATGGAACTCCTAGGTGACGTGGGTCATGTGGAATCTCGTTTTGATCTATTTTGAGAGAGTGTTAGCGATGGTGCAAGATAGGTGCACGGTTTGAACTGAACGTACCATAGGCATAGAAATCGTTTTGGACACAATCGATGGGACTCCTAGGTGACGAGGCTCAAGTGGAAGCTAATGAGGACATCAACACCGATCATACATCCACGCCGTCCACGCCGACACCTGCTGGTCCTATTACCCGTGCTCGTGCTCGAACACTTAATCATCAAGTGAGTTCCTTCTTGAGCTCTTGTCCATCCTGTTTAGATCTTGGAGACACGTGCACTCTTGTTTTGATTAGGAATCAAGGAGAAGACCGAAAGGGAAAAGGACTCGCGTAGGCTGGATTCGGACTGCAGCACACCTCCAACTTGTGACGGTCGCCACGGTTACATACGGAGTCGGATTGGGGTGATCTGGACTTGTTGGAAAGCAAATAAAGTCTACTTTCATACAGATCTGACCTCATACTCATACCTGCTCAGAAACGGCGTCAACAGTCCAAAAATCACCGAGAGGTCTATTCTGTCCAGGGTGCTGCGCCACCTAAAGTTAGCCCAATGGGCTTGTATCTTTTAGAGTCCAGTAGGGATGCGTCCTAGGGTTGGAGCATGACCCAAACTCTCTTGTGGTCATCCTCCACACATCATATACCCCTTAGCCGCCACCAGGAACACTTGGGTTTTGTTTAGATCAAGTTTAGCCTTTGCTACTTGCTTGTAGGCGCGTGTGCTGATCCAGCCACCCGTCTCCTTGTCTTCAGAACTCCACTCATAATAAGATTCAGTTTGAGGTTTTCAATTTCATCTTGCAAATTCAGTGCTTGTTTCCTTGTTCTTGCTAGTTCTTCGATTGCTTGCAGGACGGGAGCCCTAGTGGCTGGTTGTTGCGCTCCACAAGATCATGACAGCCTTTGGAGGTGGTGTATCGGTTGCTAAGGCGCGGTCTTGGAAGGCTGTAGTCGGGCCGTGAACGTCATCTCCATCCACCAAATCGAGTGATCTCACGTCTCTCATCGAAAGATCGTCCATAAACCCTAGCGGGTTCATATCAATTGGTATCAGAGCAAGGTTTATCGGTGAGAGACTTGTAATTCTTCGCTGTTTTTATTTTTCCTACAGTCCAAAAAAAAGCCAAAAAAAAGTAGATTAGTTTCCTACAATCCTATAGACTTTTGGGCCGTGGCTAGTGCTACCTAGTTAGGGCTTGTTGAGTCGTCGGTTGCATCGGTTGTGTCAAGTTGCTGGTCTTAGTTTTAGTCCTTTAGAGTTTCGAGTTCTTGTCACGTTCTATCACAACACGCGCTATCATATAGTCTCTCTGTTGGTCGAATCCAAGTAGGGTTTGAAGTTTGAATCGGACAAGGAATCGGCTGTTCCTCTCTGTTGGCCGAATCCAAGTAGGTTTTCAAGTTTGAGTCGGATCAAGGAATCGGGTATTCCTCGCTGTTGGCCAAGTCCGAGTAGAATTGGAAGTTCCAATCAGACGAGGACTCAGTTCACCCTGTGCTACAAATATCAAACGAACCACGCAGCAAGTATTCATATCTAAACGAGTGGCTTACTCTAGAGAGAGAGAGAGAGAATCTTTTTTTTACCGGAATACCCCTGCCCTTTCGGAAAAAGTGTGTGTGCTGAGTTGCTCTTTGGGAGTGTTCTTGTTCATATAATCAGTTTTGAGTGCCCCTGAAAAAAAATATTCAAAAAAAAAGAAAAAAAAGAAAGAAAAGAAAAAGAAAGAAGCAAAAGAAAAGAAGAGAAAGGGGCTGATCTTAGAGATTCTTCGTTCACTTTGGGTAGTGTGTTGTGCTCTCCTTTGTGTCCAGGCTCGCGTCTCTAGCATGGTCTAGACTAGGACCAGCATAGTACCGCCGGTTGAACGATTATTCAGCTTGCTTTTTGTAACTAACATGGTGCTAGTTCGTTCCTTGTTTCAGCCCACCTATAGCTCCACATATTCTACAGCTTGACAGGTCTCGTGCTGCGGCACCGATACACTTCATCCATTGCTGCAGACTTGTTGGTAGATGACCCCTTCTATCGAGCAAGGTAAGAACTGGTAAGAACTTGTGTAATAGGTGGAGAGTGAGCGACTTGCTGTAGCTACATCCTAGTAGTTGTAGGGCTTTTATTTCTTCACTTGTCTTCTTGTTGTCTTTGTCTTTGAACCATGTCAGGGACCGACGAAGATAACCAAATTCCACATTCGCCTCGCACAAAGGGCATCATACAACATTTTGAAAGGAAAGTGAAGTTGCACACGGAGGGACTTGATAATGACTTGCAGGTGACAAATGACAAACTTGGGCAGTTGGAGGCTACTCAGATTGCCGCAAACAACAAGCTTGCAGGTTTGGAGCAGTCCATTGCTAGTGTGGACAAAAGCCTTGCTGCTCTGCTGAGGCGTTTTGATGACCTCCACAACAATGATAAAGACCAGCATAAAGAAGAAAAGGAGGAAGATCAAGAGGATGGTAGTTATGATGAAGAATACACAGGTGATACTGAACATGATGATCGAGACACTCGTGATCGACGTCGCCTACGTCACAACCATAGAGGTATGGGTGGCCGCCGCCGACGTGAGGTACACAATAATGATGATGCTTTCAGTAAGATTAAATTTAAAATACCTCCTTTTGATGGTAAATATGACCCTGATGCATACATTTCTTGGGAGATTGCTGTTGATCAAAAGTTTGCATGCCATGAATTTCCTGAGAACACACGTGTTAGAGCTGCTACTAGTGAGTTCATAGATTTTGCTTCTGTTTGGTGGATCGAATATGGCAAGAAAAATCCTCATAACATACCTAAAACTTGGGATGCGCTGAAACGAGCCATGAGAGCTAGATTTGTTCCATCTTACTATGCCCGTGATATGATAAATAAGTTGCAGCAATTGAGACAAGGATCTAAATGTGTAGAAGAATACTATCAGGAATTACAAACGGGTATGTTGCGTTGTAAATTAGAGGAGGATGAGGAACCTGCTATGGCTAGATTTTTAGGTGGATTAAATCGGGAAATTCAGGATATCCTCGCTTACAAAGAATACAATAACGTAACCAAACTGTTTCATCTTTCTTGTAAAGCTGAACGGGAAGTGCAGGGACGACGTGCTAGCGCAAGGACTAATGTTTCTGCAGGGAAAGCTAGTTCATGGCAGCCGCGCCCATCTACAACTCCGTCTACATGTACTCCTACGCCATCATCTAGTGACAAGACTCGAGCTGCCCCCACCAATTCAGTAGTGAAGACAGCGCAAAAGCCGGCTGCGAGTACTTCATCCATGGCATCGACAGGTAGAACAAGCAACATACAATGTCATCGGTGTAAGGGATATGGCCATATGATGCGTGACTGCCCAAACAAGCGTGTTATGATTGTCAAAGATGATGGTGAGTGTTCATCTGCTAGTGAATTTGATGAAGATACACTTGCATTGCTTGTGGCTGACTATGCAGGTAGTGAGGAACACATAGAAGAACACATCAATGCAGGTGACGCGGAGCACTATGAGAGCTTGATTGTACAGCGAGTGCTTAGTGCACAAATGGAGAAGGCGGAGCAAAATCAGCGACACACTTTATTCCAAACAAAGTGTGTCATCAAGGAGCGTTCGTGTCGCATGATCATTGATGGAGGTAGCTGCAACAACTTGGCAAGTAGCGACATGGTACAGAAGCTCGCCCTCACCACCAAACCACATCCCCATCCCTACTACATCCAATGGCTGAACAACAGTGGTAAGGCAAAGGTAACGAGACCGGTGCGAATCAATTTTGCCATCGGATCATACAAAGATATTGTTGAATGTGATGTTGTGCCTATGCAAGCTTGCAATATTCTGCTAGGTAGACCATGGCAATTTGATAGAGATTCGATGCATCATGGTAGATCAAATCAATATTCGTTTCTATACCATGATCGAAAAATTGTGTTGCATCCTATGTCTCCTGAAGCTATTATGCAATCTGATGTTACTAAGGCTGCAAAAGCAAAGAGCGAGAGTGACAAATCTGTTGTTGATGACAAAGATGAGATAACATTGAAAGGACGTTGTATGCTTGCTACAAAATCTGATATTAATGAGTTCAATGCATCCACCTCTGTTGCTTATGCTTTGGTATGCAAGGATGCTTTGATTTCATTTGAGGATATGCAACGTTCTTTGCCCCCTGCTGTTGCTAACATTTTGCAGGAGTATTCTGATGTGTTCCCCATTGAGATACCAGCGGGGCTGCCACCAATACGAGGGATTGAGCACCAAATTGATCTTATCCCTGGAGCATCTTTGCCAAACCGTGCGCCATACAGGACCAATCCGGAGGAAACGAAGGAAATCCAGCGACAAGTGCAAGAACTACTAGACAAAGGTTATGTGCGTGAGTCTCTTAGTCCTTGTGCTGTTCCAGTGATTTTAGTGCCTAAGAAAGATGGAACATGGCGCATGTGTGTTGATTGTAGGGCTATTAATAATATCACCATTCGATATCGACACCCTATTCCACGATTAGATGATATGCTTGATGAATTGAGTGGTGCTGTTGTGTTTTCAAAGGTTGATTTGCGTAGTGGGTACCATCAGATTCGTATGAAATTGGGAGATGAATGGAAAACTGCTTTCAAAACCAAGTTCGGTCTCTATGAGTGGTTAGTCATGCCTTTTGGGTTAACTAATGCACCTAGTACTTTCATGAGATTAATGAACGAGGTTTTGCGTGCTTTCATTGGGAAATTTGTTGTCGTCTACTTTGATGATATACTGATTTATAGCAAATCCATTGATGAACACCTTGATCACTTACGTGCTGTTTTCAATGCTCTACGTGATGCACGTTTGTTTGGTAACCTTGAGAAGTGCACTTTCTGCACCGATCGAGTATCGTTTCTTGGCTATGTTTTCACTCCATAGGGAATTGAGGTTGATAAAGCCAAGGTGGAAGCTATACAAGGATGGCCTGTACCCACGACGGTCACACAAGTGCGGAGTTTCCTAGGACTTGCTGGTTTCTATCGCCGTTTTGTGAAGAACTTCAGCACCATTGCTGCACCATTGAGTGAGCTTACAAAGAAGGGAGTGCCCTTTTCTTGGGGCAAAGCACAAGAGCACACCTTCCATGTGCTGAAAGATAAGTTAACACATGCACCTCTACTCCAACTCCCTGATTTTAATAAGACTTTCGAGCTTGAATGTGATGCGAGTGGAATTGGATTGGGTGGTGTTTTGTTACAAGAAGGAAAACCTGTTGCATACTTTAGTGAGAAATTGAGCGGGCCTATTCTTAATTATTCTACATATGATAAGGAATTATATGCTCTAGTGCGGACATTAGAAACATGGCAGCATTATTTGTGGCCCAAAGAATTTGTTATACATTCTGATCATGAATCTTTGAAGCATATTCGTAGTCAAGGAAAACTGAATCGTAGACATGCAAAATGGGTTGAATTTATTGAATCTTTTCCTTATGTTATCAAACACAAGAAAGGGAAGGATAATATCATTGCAGATGCATTGTCTAGGAGATATACTTTGCTGAATCAACTTGATTACAAGATCTTTGGGTTAGAAACAATTAAAGACCGATATGCTCATGATGCTGATTTTAAAGAAGTGTTGCTGCATTGTAAAGATGGGAAAACGTGGAACAAATTCATCCTCAATGATGGGTTTGTGTTTAGAGCTAACAAGCTATGCATTCCAGCTAGCTCCGTTCGCTTGTTGTTGCTGCAGGAAGCGCATGGAGGTGGCTTGATGGGGCATTTTGGAGCGAAGAAGACGGAGGACATTCTTGCTGGTCATTTCTTTTGGCCAAAGATGCGACGAGACGTGGAGAGATTTGTTGCTCGCTGCACAACATGTCAAAAGGCTAAGTCCCGGTTGAATCCACACGGTTTGTATATGCCTCTTCCTGTTCCTAGTGCTCCTTGGGAGGATATTTCTATGGATTTTGTGTTGGGATTGCCACGGACTAGGAAAGGGCGAGATAGTGTTTTTGTGGTTGTGGATCGATTCTCTAAAATGGCACATTTCATACCATGTCATAAAACTGATGATGCTACAAATATTGCTGATTTGTTCTTTTGAGAAGTTGTTCGCTTGCATGGTGTGCCAAATACAATTGTTTCTGATCGTGATGCTAAATTTCTTAGCCATTTTTGGAGAACTTTATGGGCCAAATTGGGCACTAAGCTTTTATTTTCCACCACTTGTCACCCCCAAACTGATGGTCAAACTGAAGTTGTGAATAGAACTTTGTCTACTATGTTAAGGACTGTTTTAAAGAAGAATATTAAGATGTGGGAAGATTGTTTGCCTCATATTGAGTTTGCTTATAATCGTTCGCTGCATTCTACTACGAAGATGTGTCCCTTTGAGATTGTTTATGGCTTGTTACCACGTGCTCCTATTGATTTAATGCCATTGCCAAGTTCTGAAAAGTTGAATTTTGATGCTAAGCAACGTGCTGAATTGATGCTAAAACTACATGAAACCACTAAAGAAAACATAGAGCGCATGAATGCTAAGTACAAATTTGCTGTAGATAAAGGTAGAAGGGAATTGATTCTTGAACCTGGAGATTGGGTTTGGTTGCATTTGCGAAAGGATAGGTTTCCTGAATTAAGAAAATCTAAATTGATGCCTAGAGCGGATGGTCCTTTTAAAGTGATGCAACGAATAAATGAGAATGCATATAAGCTTGATCTTCCTGCAGATTTTGGGGTTAGTCCCACATTTAACATTGCAGATTTGAAGCCTTATTTGGGTGAGGAAGATGAGCTTGAGTCGAGGACGACTCAAATTCAAGAAAGGGAGGATGATGAGGACATCAACACCGATCATACATCCACGCCGTCCACGCCGACACCTGCTGGTCCTATTACCCGTGCTCGTGCTCGAACACTTAATCATCAAGTGAGTTCCTTCTTGAGCTCTTGTCCATCCTATTTAGATCTTGGAGACACGTGCACTCTTGTTTTGATTAGGAATCAAGGAGAAGACCGAAAGGGAAAAGGACTCGCGTAGGCTGGATTCGGACTGCAGCACACCTCCAACTTGTGACGGTCACCACGGTTACATACGGAGTCGGATTGGGGTGATTCTGGACTTGTTGGAAAGCAAATAAAGTCTACTTTCATACAGATCTGACCTCATACTCATACCTGCTCAGAAACGGCGTCAACAGTCCAAAAATCACCGAGAGGTCTATTCTGTCCATGGTGCTGCGCCACCTAAAGTTAGCCCAATGGGCTTGTATCTTTTAGAGTCTAGTAGGGATGCGTCCTAGGGTTGGAGCACGACCCAAACTCTCTTGTGGTCATCCTCCACACATCATATACCCCTTAGCCGCCACCAGGAACACTTGGGTTTTGTTTAGATCAAGTTTAGCCTTTGCTACTTGCTTGTAGGCGCGTGTGCTGATCCAGCCACCCGTCTCCTTGTCTTCAGAACTCCACTCATAATAAGATTCAGTTTGAGGTTTTCAATTTCATCTTGCAAATTCAGTGCTTGTTTCCTTGTTCTTGCTAGTTCTTTGATTGCTTGCAGGACGAGAGCCCTAGTGGCTGGTTGTCGCGCTCCACAAGATCGTGACAGCCTTTGGAGGTGGTGTATCGGTTGCTAAGGCGCGGTCTTGGAAGGCTGTAGTCGGGCCGTGAACGTCATCTCCATCCACCAAATCGAGTGATCTCACGTCTCTCATCGAAAGATCATCCATAAACCCTAGCGGGTTCATATCAGAAGCTCGGTACGGTCCATTTGGAGATAGTGCTACTCAAGATGCATGATTGGTGCATGGTTTGCGTCGAATGTACCGTAGGCTCAGAAATAGTATTGGAGGCACCCGATGGAACTCCTAGGTTACATGGGTCATGTGGAATCTTATTTTGATTTGTTTTGAAACAGTGTTAGCGTCAGTGCAAGATAGGTGCTTGGTTTGCATCGAACGTACCATAGGTTCATAAATCGTTTTAGAAGCACCCGTGGTACTCCTAGGTGATGAGGGTCTGGTGGAGATCTGTTCGGTCCGTTTCGGGATAGTGCTACAGAAGATAGGTGCTCGGTTTGCATTGAACGTACCATAGGTCGTAAATAGTTTTGGACGCACCCGATGGAAATCGTAAGTGACGTGGGTCGTGTGGAATCTCGTTTTAGTCCATTTGGAGATAGTGTTAGTGTCAGTGCAAGATTGGAGCAAGGTTTGCACCGAACATACCATAGGCATAGAAATCGTTTTGGACGAACTTGATCCGACTCCTAGGTGACGAGGCTCAAGGGGAAGCTCGGTTTGGTCTGTTTGGGGATAGTGCTTCTGTTGATGCATGGATGGTGCTTGGTTTGCACCAAATGTAGCATAGGCATAGAAATCATTTCGGACGCACTCGAGGGGACTCCTAGTTCACGAGGCTCAAGTGGAAGCTCGATTCGGTCTGTTTGGAGACAGTGCTACTCTTGATGCATGATTGGTGCATGGTTTGCCTCGAATGTACTGTAGGCTCAGAAATAGTATTGGAGGCACCCGATGGAACTCCTAGGTTACGTGGGTCATGTGGAATCTTGTTTCGATCTGTTTTGAAACAGTGTTAGCGTCGGTGCAAGATAGGTGCTCGGTTTGCATCAAACGTACCATAGGTTCATAAATCATTTTAGAAGCACCCGCGGTACTCCTAGGTGATGAGGGTCTGGTGGAGATCTGTTCGGTCCGTTTCGGGATAGTGCTACAGAAGATAGGTGCACGGTTTGAACTGAACGTACCATAGGCATAGAAATCATTTTGGACACAATCGATGGGACTCCTAGGTGACGAGGCTCAAGTGGAAGCTCGGTACGGTCTATTTGGAGATAGTGCTACTCAAGATGCATGATTGGTGCATGGTTTGCGTCGAATGTACCGTAGGCTCAGAAATAGTATTGGAGGCACCCGATGGAACTCCTAGGTTACGTGGGTCATGTGGAATCTTGTTTCGATCTATTTTGAAACAGTGTTAGCGTCAGTGCAAGATAGGTGCTTGGTTTGCATCAAACGTACCATAGGTCCATAAATCGTTTTAGAAGCACTCGCGGTACTCCTAGGTGATGAGGGTCTGGTGGAGATCTGTTCGGTCCATTTTGGTATAGTGCTACAGAAGATAGGTGCTTGATTTGCATTAAACATACCATAGGTCATAAATAGTTTGGGACGCACCCGATGGAAATGGTAAGTGACGTGGGTCGTGTGGAATCTTGTTTTAGTCCATTTGGAGATAGTGTTAGTGTCAGTGCAAGGTTGGTGCACGGTTTGCACCGAACATACCATAGGCATAGAAATCGTTTTGGATGAACTTGATCCGACTCCTAGGTGACGAGGCTGAAGGGGAAGCTCGGTTTGGTCTATTTGGGGATAGTGCTTCTCTTGATGCAGGGTTGGTGCTTGGTTTGCACCAAATGTAGCATATGCATAGAAATCATTTTGGACGCACTCGAGGGGACTCCTAGGTGATGAGGCTCAAGTGGAAGCTCGATTCGGTACGTTTAGAGATAGTGCTACACTTGATGCAAGATTGTTGCTCGATTTGCGTCGAATGTGTCGTAGGTTCGGAAATAGTATTGGAGGCACCCGATGGAACTCCTAGGTTACGTGGGTCATGTGGAATCTTGTTTCATCTGTTTTGATATAGTGTTAGCGACGGTGCAATATAGGTGCACGGTTTAAACTAAACGTACCATAGGCATAGAAATCATTTTAGACACAATCGATGGGACTCCTAGGTGACGAGGCTCAAGTGGAAGCTCGGTACGGTCCATTTGGAGATAGTGCTACTCTTGATGCATGATTGGTGCATGGTTTTCGTCG
Source organism: Saccharum spontaneum (assembly GCA_022457205.1). Taxonomy (NCBI): domain Eukaryota; kingdom Viridiplantae; phylum Streptophyta; class Magnoliopsida; order Poales; family Poaceae; genus Saccharum; species Saccharum spontaneum. Next base: position 28,746,624 of record CM039593.1, on the reverse strand, counting down.
AATGTACCGTAGGCTCAGAAATAGTATTGGAGGCACCCGATGGAACTCCTAGGTTACGTGGGTCATGTGGAATCTTATTTTGATCTCTTTTGAAACAGTGTTAGCATCGGTGCAAGATAGGTGCTTGGTTTGCATCAAACGTACCATAGGTTCATAAATCATTTTAGAAGCGCCCGCGGTACTCCTAGGTGATGAGGGTCTGGTGGAGATCTGTTCGGTCCGTTTCGGGATAGTGCTACAGAAGATAGGTGCTTGGTTTGCATTGAACGTACCATAGGTCATAAATAGTTTTGGATGCACCCGATGGAAATCGTAAGTGACGTGGGTCGTGTGGAATCTCGTTTTAGTCCATTTGGAGATAGTGTTTGTGTCAGTGCAAGGTTGGAGCACGGTTTGCACCGAACATACCATAGGCATAGAAATCGTTTTGGACGAACTTGATCCGACTCCTAGGTGACGAGGCTCAAGGTGAAACTCGGTTTGGTCTATTTGGGGATAGTGCTTCTCTTTATGCAAGATTGGTGCTTGGTTTGCACCAAATGTAGCATAGGCATAGAAATCGTTTTGGACGCACTTGAGGGGACTCCTAGGTCACGAGGCTCAAGTGGAAGCTCGAGTCGGTCTGTTTGGAGACAGTGCTACTCTTGATGCATGATTGGTGCATGGTGATGAGATACAGGCCCGATCTTCCGAGAGGTAACCGGTAAGTTCGACTTGTGGAGATCTCGACGTTGGCGATCCGGCTTCAAATCAGACACGATTCGAACCCTGCAACCGTTACACCACTGCTCTGTTGGTTATCAACCAAGCACAACTTGATTGACCTTGCCAAGAAGGCTTTTCCTGCAAGCGAATCGAAGAACACAAGCAAGAAGGTAAAACACGCAATCTGAAATTGCAAATATGAATGATGCGAATATCAATTGAGGGTTCAACAACTCGGTTCCAAAGGACTAATCGACACAGTGGAGGAGATCAAGAACAGGGGCCTAGGAGCACTGTAAAAGGATTTGTCACCACAGTTACAATGAACGATTCAGTTTCTCGATGGAAAACTATACTCTAAACAAAACCCAATTATCTAGCAGCGGCAGCGGCTGTTTTTATAGTCTAAGACTCGACCTAGGGTTGAGGATGGCCAGGGGTTGGGCGCCCACAACTTGGGCTTAAGGTCCGACATGATACATGGCCAAGTTGGCCCAAATAGGTGACGCAGCACCTTGCTGTGGTCACACAGAATGATCCACAGACCTTCTGGAGCTGGGACCAGATCAAAAACGACGGCATCGTCGTCCTCTTTCCAACGAATCCAAGAACGCCCCGTTTTGAGGTCGTATGCGAGAGTTATGACCAAAACAGTGACGACGTGTCTGCTGAATCCGAGGGTGATGTGGCAGATGAGTTGGGGACGAATTGCAACTTGGGGAAGACCATAGCGTCGGTGTGTCCAGCGTGGCGATGTCCTCATCACATGGTTTGCGTCGAATGTACCGTAGGCTCAGAAATAGTATTGGAGGCACCCGATGGAACTCCTAGGTTACGTGGGTCATATGGAATCTTGTTTCGATCTATTTTGAAACAGTGTTAGCGTCGGTGCAAGATAGGTGCTCGGTTTGCATCAAACATACCATAGGTTCATAAATTGTTTTAGAAGCACCCGCGGTACTCCTAGGTGATGAGGGTCTAGTGGAGATCTGTTCGGTCCGTTTCGGGATACTGCTACAGAAGATAGATGCTCGGTTTGCATTGAACGTACCATAGGTCATAAATAGTTTTGGATGCACCCGATGGAAATTGTAAGTGACGTGGGTCGTGTGGAATCTCGTTTTAGTCCATTTGGAGATTGATATGAACCCACTAGGGTGAATCCTGATCTTTCGATGAGAGAAGGTGGATAACTCGATTTGGTGGATGGAGATGACGTTCACGGCCCGACTACAGCCTTCCAAGACCGCGCCTTAGCAACCGATACACCACCTCCAAAGGCTGTCATGATCTTGTGGAGCGCGACAACCAGCCACTAGGGCTCCCGTCCTGCAAGCAATCGAAGAACTAGCAAGAACAAGTATAACAAGCACTGAATTTGCAAGATGAAATTGAAAGCCTCAAACTGAATCTTATTATGAGTGGAGTTCTGTAGACAAGGAGATGGGTGGCTGGATCAGCACACGCGCCTACAAGCAAGTAGCAAAGGCTAAACTTGATCTAAACAAAACCCAAGTGTTCCTGGTGGCGGCTAAGGGGAATATAATGTGTGGAGGACGACCACAAGAGAGTTTGGGTCGTGCTCCAACCCTAGGACGCGTCCCTACTGGACTCTAAAAGATACAAGCCCATTGGGCTAACTTAAGGTGGCGCAGCACCCTGGACAGAATAGACCTCTCGGTGATTTTTGGACTGTTGACGCCGTTTCTTAGCAGGTATGAGTATGAGGTCAGATCCGTATGAAAGTAGACTTTATTAGCTTTCCAACAAGTCTAGAATCACCCCAATCCGACTCCGTATGTAACTGTGGCGACCGTCACAATTTGGAGGTGTGCTGTAGTCCGAATCCAGCCTACGCGAGTTCTTTTCCCTTTCGGTCTTCTCCTTGATTCCTAATCAAAACAAGAGTGCACGTGTCTCCAAGATCTAAACCGGATGGACAAGAGCTCAAGAAGGAACTCACTTGATGATTAAGTGTTCGAGCACGAGCACGGGTAATAGGACCAGCAGGTGTCGGCGTGGACGGCGTGGATGTATGATCGGTGTTGATGTCCTCATCATCCTCCCTTTCTTGAATTTGAGTCGTCCTCGACTCAAGCTCATCTTCCTCATCCAAATAAGGCTTCAAATCTGCAATGTTAAATGTGGGACTAACCCCAAAATCTACAGGAAGATCAAGCTTATATGCATTCTCATTTATTCGTTGCATCACTTTAAAAGGACCATCCGCTCTAGGCATCAATTTAGATTTTCTTAATTTAGGAAACCTATCCTTTCGCAAATGCAACCAAACCCAATCTCTAGGTTCAAGAATCAATTCCCTTCTACCTTTATCTACAGCAAATTTGTACTTAGCATTCATGCGCTCTATGTTTTCTTTAGTGGTTTCATGTAGTTTTAGCATCAATTCAGCACGTTGCTTAGCATCAAAATTCAACTTTTCAGAACTTGGCAATGGCATTAAATCAATAGGAGCACGTGGTAACAAGCCATAAACAATCTCAAAGGGACACATCTTCGTAGTAGAATGCAGCGAACGATTATAAGCAAACTCAATATGAGGCAAACAATCTTCCCACATCTTAATATTCTTCTTTAAAACAGTCCTTAACATAGTAGACAAAGTTCTATTCACAACTTCAGTTTGACCATCAGTTTGGGGGTGACAAGTGGTGGAAAATAAAAGCTTAGTCCCCAATTTGGCCCATAAAGTTCTCCAAAAATGGCTAAGAAATTTAGCATCACGATCAGAAACAATTGTATTTGGCACACCATGCAAGCGAACAACTTCTCGAAGAACAAATCAGCAATATTTGTAGCATCATCAGTTTTATGACATGGTATGAAATGTGCCATTTTAGAGAATCGATCCACAACCACAAAAACACTATCTCGCCCTTTCCTAGTCCGTGGCAATCCCAACACAAAATCCATAGAAATATCCTCCCAAGGAGCACTAGGAACAGGAAGAGGCATATACAAACCGTGTGGATTCAACCGGGACTTAGCCTTTTGACATGTTGTGCAGCGAGCAACAAATCTCTCCACGTCTCGTCGCATCTTTGGCCAAAAGAAATGACCAGCAAGAATGTCCTCCGTCTTCTTCGCTCCAAAATGCCCCATCAAGCCACCTCCATGCGCTTCCTGCAGCAACAACAAGCGAACGGAGCTAGCTGGAATGCATAGCTTGTTAGCTCTAAACACAAACCCATCATTGAGGATGAATTTGTTCCACGTTTTCCCATCTTTACAATGCAGCAGCACTTCTTTAAAATCAGCATCATGAGCATATCGGTCTTTAATTGTTTCTAACCCAAAGATCTTGTAATCAAGTTGATTCAGCAAAGTATATCTCCTAGACAATGCATCTGCAATGATATTATCCTTCCCTTTCTTGTGTTTGATAACATAAGGAAAAGATTCAATAAATTCAACCCATTTTGCATGTCTACGATTCAGTTTTCCTTGACTACGAATATGCTTCAAAGATTCATGATCAGAATGTATAACAAATTCTTTGGGCCACAAATAATGTTGCCATGTTTCTAATGTCCGCACTAGAGCATATAATTCCTTATCATATGTAGAATAATTAAGAATAGGCCCGCTCAATTTCTCACTAAAGTATGCAACAGGTTTTCCTTCTTGTAACAAAACACCACCCAATCCAATTCCACTCGCATCACATTCAAGCTCGAAAGTCTTATTAAAATCAGGGAGTTGGAGTAGAGGTGCATGTGTTAACTTATCTTTCAGCACATGGAAGGCGTGCTCTTGTGCTTTGCCCCAAGAAAAGGGAACTCCCTTCTTTGTAAGCTCATTCAATGGTGCAGCAATGGTGCTGAAGTCCTTCACAAAACGGCGATAGAAACCAGCAAGTCCTAGGAAACTCCGCACTTGTGTGACCATCGTGGGTACAGGCCATCCTTGTATAGCTTCCACCTTGGCTTTATCAACCTCAATTCCCTGTGGAGTGACAACATAGCCAAGAAACGATACTCGATCGGTGCAGAAAGTGCACTTCTCAAGGTTACCAAACAAACGTGCATCACATAGAGCATTGAAAACAGCACGTAAGTGATCAAGGTGTTCATCCATGGATTTGCTATAAATCAGTATATCATCAAAGTAGACGACAACAAATTTCCCAATGAAAAGCACGCAAAACCTCGTTCATTAATCTCATGAAAGTACTAGGTGCATTAGTTAACCCAAAAGGCATGACTAACCACTCATATAGACCGAACTTGGTTTTGAAAGCAGTTTTCCATTCATCTCCCAATTTCATACGAATCTGATGGTACCCACTACGCAAATCAACCTTTGAAAACACAACAGCACCACTCAATTCATCAAGCATATCATCTAATCGTGGAATAGGGTGTCTATATCGAATGGTGATATTATTAATAGCCCTACAATCAACACACATGCGCCATGTTCCATCTTTCTTAGGCACTAAAATCACTGGAACAGCACAAGGACTAAGAGACTCACGCACATAACCTTTGTCTAGTAGTTCTTGCACTTGTCGCTGAATTTCCTTCGTTTCCTCCGGATTGGTCCTGTATGGCGCACGGTTTGGCAAAGATGCTCCAGGGATAAGATCAATTTGGTGCTCAATCCCTCATATTGGTGGCAGCCCCGCTGGTATCTCAATGGGGAACACATCAGAATACTCCTGCAAAATGTTAGCAACAGCAGGGGGCAAAGAACGTTGCATATCCTCAAATGAAATCAAAGCATCCTTGCATACCAAAGCATAAGCAACAGAGGTGGATGCATTGAACTCATTAATATCAGATTTTGTAGCAAGCATACAACGTCCTTTCAATGTTATCTCATCTTTGTCATCAACAACAGATTTGTCACTCTCGCTCTTTGCTTTTGCAGCCTTAGTAACATCAGATTGCATAATAGCTTCAGGAGACATAGGATGCAACACAATTTTTCGATCATGGTATAGAAACGAATATTGATTTGATCTACCATGATGCATCGAATCTCTATCAAATTGCCATGGTCTACCTAGCAGAATATTGCAAGCTTGCATAGGCACAACATCACATTCAACAATATCTTTGTATGATCCGATGGCAAAATTGATTCACACCAGTCTCGTTACCTTTGCCTTACCACTGTTGTTCAGCCATTGGATGTAGTAGGGATGGGGATGTGGTTTGGTGGTGAGGGCGAGCTTCTGTACCATGTCGCTACTTGCCAAGTTGTTGCAGCTACCTCCATCAATGATCATGCGGCACGAACGCTCCTTGATGACACACTTTGTTTGGAATAAAGTGTGTCGCTGATTTTGCTCCGCCTTCTCCATTTGTGCACTAAGCACTCGCTGTACAATCAAGCTCTCATAGTGCTCCGCGTCACCTGCATTGATGTGTTCTTCTATGTGTTCCTCACTACCTGCATAGTCAGCCGCAAGCAATGCAAGTGTATCTTCATCAAATTCACTAGCAGATGAACACTCACCATCATCTTTGACAATCATAACACGCTTGTTTGGGCAGTCACGCATCATATGGCCATATCCCTTACACCGATGACATTGTATGTTGCTTGTTCTACCTGTCGATGCCACGGATGAAGTACTCGCAGCCGGCTTTTGCGCTGTCTTCACTACTGAATTGGTGGGGGCAGCTCGAGTCTAGTCACTAGATGATGGCGGAGGAGTACGTGTAGACGGAGTTGTAGATGGGCGCGGCTGCCATGAACTAGCTTTCCCTGCAGAAACATTAGTCCTTGCGCTAGCACGTCGTCCCTGCACTTCCCGTTCAGCTTTACAAGCAAGATGAAATAGTTTGGTTACGTTATTGTATTCTTTGTAAGCGAGGATATCCTGAATTTCCCGATTTAATCCACCTAAAAATCTAGCCATAGCAGGTTCCTCATCCTCCTCTAATTTACAACGCAACATACCCGTTTGTAATTCCTGATAGTATTCTTCTACACATTTAGAACCTTGTCTCAATTGCTGTAACTTATTTATCATATCACGGGCATAGTAAGATGGAACAAATCTAGCTCTCATGGCTCGTTTCAGTGCATCCCAAGTTCTAGGTATGTTATTAGGATTTTCTTGCCATATTCGATCCACCAAACAGAAGCAAAATCTGTGAACTCACTAGTAGCAGCCCTAACACGTGTGTTCTCAGGAAATTCATGGCATGCAAACTTTTGATCAACAGCAATCTCCCAAGTAATATATGCATCAGGGTCATATTTACCATCAAAAGGAGGTATTTTAAATTTAATCTTACTGAAAGCATCATCATTATTGTGTACCTCGCGTCGACGGCGGCCACCCATACCTCTACGGTTGTGACGTAGGCGACGTCGATCACGAGTGTCTCGATCATCATGTTCAGTATCACCTGTGTATTCTTCATCATAACTACCATCCTCTTGATCTTCCTCCTTCTTTTCTTCTTTATGCTGGTCTTTATCATTGTTGTGGAGGTCATCAAAACGCCTCAGCAGAGCAGCAAGGCTTTTGTCCACACTAGCAATGGACTGCTCCAAACCTGCAAGCTTGTTGTTTGCGGCAATCTGAGTAGCCTCCAACTGCCCAAGTTTGTCATTTGTCACCTGCAAGTCATTATCAAGTCCCTCCGTGTGCAACTTCACTTTCCTTTCAAAATGTTGTATGATGCCCTTTGTGCGAGGCGAATGTGGAATTTGGTTATCTTCGTCGGTCCCTGACATGGTTCAAAGACAAAGACAACAAGAAGACAAGTGAAGAAATAAAAGCCCTACAACTACTAGGATGTAGCTACAGCAAGTCGCTCACTCTCCATTACACAAGTTCTTACCAGTTCTTACCTTGCTCGACAGGAGGGGTCATCTACCAACAAGTCTGCAGCAATGGATGAAGTGTATCGGTGCCGCAGCACGAGACCTGTCAAGCTGTAGAATATGTGGAGCTATAGGTGGGCTGAAACAAGGAACGAACTAGCACCACGTTAGTTACAAAAAGCAAGCTGAATAATCGTTCAACCGGCGGTACTGTGCTGGTCCTAGTCTAGACCGTGCTAGAGACGCGAGCCTGGACACAAAAGAGAGCACAACACACCACCCAAAGTGAACGAAGAATCTCTAACCCCTTTCTCTTCTTTTCTTTTGCTTCTTTCTTTTTCTTTTTTTTTCTTTTTCTTTTTTTTTCTTTTTTTTGAATATTTTTTTTTCAGGGGCACTCAAAACTGATTATATGAACAAGAACACTCCCAAAGAGCAACTCAGCACACACACTCTCTCTCTCTAGAGTAAGCCACTCGTTTAGATATGAATACTTGCTGCGTGGTTCGTTTGATATTTGTAGCACAGGGTGAACTGATTCCTCGTCTGATTAGAACTTCTAATTCTACTCGGACTTGGCCAACAGCGAGGAATACCCGATTCCTTGATCCGACTCAAACTTGAAAACCTACTTGGATTCGGCCAACAGAGAAGAACAACCGATTCCTTGTCCGATTCAAACTTCAAACCCTACTTGGATTCGACCAACAGAGAGACTATATGATAGCGCGTGTTGTGATAGAACGTGACAAGAACTCGAAACTCTAAAGGACTAAAACTAAGACCAGCAACTTGACACAACCGATGCAACCGACGACTCAACAAGCCCTAACTATGTAGCACTAGCCACGGCCCAAAAGTCTATAGGATTGTAGGAAACTAATCTACTTTTTTTTTGGCTTTTTTTTGGACTGTAGGAAAAAAAATAAAAACAGCGAAGAATTACAAGTCTCTCACCGATAAACCTTGCTCTGATACCAACTGATATGAACCCACTAGGGTGAATCCTGATCTTTCGATGAGAGAAGGTGGATAACTCGATTTGGTGGATGGAGATGACGTTCACGGCCCGACTACAGCCTTCCAAGACCGCGCCTTAGCAACCGATACACCACCTCCAAAGGCTGTCATGATCTTGTGGAGCGCGACAACCAGCCACTAGGGCTCCCGTCCTGCAAGCAATCGAAGAACTAGCAAGAACAAGTATAACAAGCACTGAATTTGCAAGATGAAATTGAAAGCCTCAAACTGAATCTTATTATGAGTGGAGTTCTGTAGACAAGGAGACGGGTGGCTGGATCAGCACACGCGCCTACAAGCAAGTAGCAAAGGCTAAACTTGATCTAAACAAAACCCAAGTGTTCCTGGTGGCGGCTAAGGGGTATATAATGTGTGGAGGATGACCACAAGAGAGTTTGGGTCGTGCTCCAACCCTAGGACGCGTCCCTACTGGACTCTAAAAGATACAAGCCCATTGGGCTAACTTAAGGTGGCGCAGCACCCTGGACAGAATAGACCTCTCGGTGATTTTTGGACTGTTGACGCCGTTTCTTAGCAGGTATGAGTATGAGGTCAGATCCGTATGAAAGTAGACTTTATTAGCTTTCCAACAAGTCCAGAATCACCCTAATCCGACTCCGTATGTAACTGTGGCGACCGTCACAAGTTGGAGGTGTGCTGTAGTCCGAATCCAGCCTACGCGAGTTCTTTTCCCTTTCGGTCTTCTCCTTGATTCCTAATCAAAACAAGAGTGCACGTGTCTCCAAGATCTAAACAGGATGGACAAGAGCTCAAGAAGGAACTCACTTGATGATTAAGTGTTCGAGCACGAGCACGGGTAATAGGACCAGCAGGTGTCGGCGTGGACGGCGTGGATGTATGATCAGTGTTGATGTCCTCATCAGAGATAGTGTTAGTGTTAGTGCAAGGTTGGAGCATGGTTTGCACCGAACATACCATAGGCATAGAAATCGTTTTGGACGAACTTGATCCGACTCCTAGGTGACGAGGCTGAAGGGGAAGCTCGGTTTGGTCTGTTTGGGGATAGTGCTTCTCTTGATGCAGGGTTGGTGCTTGGTTTGCTCCAAATGTAGCATAGGCATAGAAATCGTTTTGGACGCACTCGAGGGGACTCCTAGGTGACGAGGCTCAAGTGGAAGCACAATTCGGTACGTTTGGAGATAGTGCTACTCTTGATGCATGACTGGTGCATGGTTTGCGTCGAATGTTTCGTAGGCTCAGAAATAGTATTGGAGGCACCTGATGGAACTCCTAGGTTACGTGGGTCATGTGGAATCTTATTTTGATCTATTTTGAAACAGTGTTAGTGTCGGTGCAAGATAGGTGCTTGGTTTGCATCAAACGTACCATAGGTTCATAAATCGTTTTAGAAGCACCCGCGGTACTCCTAGGTGATGAGGGTCTGTGGAGATCTGTTCGGTCCATTTCGGGATAGTGCTACAGAAGATAGATGCTCGGTTTGCATTGAACGTACCATAGGTCATAAATAGTTTTGGATGCACCCGATGGAAATCGTAAGTGACGTGGGTCGTGTGGAATCTCGTTTTAGTCCATTTGGAGATAGTGTTAGTGTCAGTGCAAGGTTGGAGCATGGTTTGCACCGAACATACCATAGGCATAGAAATCGTTTTGGACGAACTTGATCCGACTCCTAGGTGACGAGGCTGAAGGGGAAGCTCAGTTTGGTCTGTTTGGGGATAGTGCTTCTCTTGATGCAGGGTTGGTGCTTGGTTTGCTCCAAATGTAGCATAGGCATAGAAATCGTTTTGGACGCACTCGAGGGGACTCCTAGGTGACGAGGCTCAAGTGGAAGGACAATTCGGTACGTTTGGAGATAGTGCTACTCTTGATGCAAGATTGGTGCTCGGTTTGCGTCGAATGTGCCGTAGGTTCAGAAATAGTATTGGAGGCACCCGATGGAACTCCTAGGTGACGTGGGTCATGTGGAATCTTGTTTCGATCTATTTTGATATAGTGTTAGCGACGGTGCAAGATAGGTGCATGGTTTGAACTAAACGTACCATAGGCATAGAAATCGTTTTAGACACAATCGATGGGACTCCTAGGTGACGAGGCTCAAGTGGAAGCTCGGTACGGTCCATTTGGAGATAGTGCTACTCTTGATGCATGATTGGTGTATGGTTTGCGTCGAATGTATCGTAGGCTCAGAAATAGTATTGGAGGCACCTGATGGAACTCCTAGGTTACGTGGGTCATGAGGAATCTTATTTTGATCTATTTTGAAACAGTGTTAGCGTCGGTGCAAGATAGGTGCTTGGTTTGCATCACACGTACCATAGGTTCATAAATCGTTTTAGAAGCACCTGCGGTACTCCTAGGTGATGAGGGTCTGGTGGAGATCTGTTCGGTCCGTTTCGGGATAGTGCTACAGAAGATAGGTGCTCGGTTTGCATTGAACGTACCATAGGTCATAAATAGTTTTGGACGCACCCGATGGAAATCGTAAGTGACGTGGGTCGTGTGGAATCTCGTTTTAGTCCATTTGGAGATAGTGTTAGTGTCAGTGCAATGTTGGAGCACGGTTTGCACCGAACATACCATAGGCATAGAAATCGTTTTGGATGAACTTGATCCGACTCCTAGGTGACGAGGCTCAAGGGGAAGCTCGGTTTGGTCTGTTTGGGGATAGTGCTTCTCTTGATGCAGGGTTGGTGCTTGGTTTGCACCAAATGTAGCATAGGCATAGAAATCGTTTTGGACGCACTCGAGGGGACTCCTAGGTCACGAGGCTCAAGTGGAAGCTCGATTCGGTCTGTTTGGAGACAGTGCTACTCTTGATGCATGATTGGTGCATGGTTTGCGTCGAATGTACTGTAGGCTCAGAAATAGTATTGGAGGCACCCGATGGAACTCCTAGGTTACGTGGGTCATGTGGAATCTTGTTTCGATCTGTTTTGAAACAGTGTTAGCGTCGGTGAAAGATAGGTGCTCGGTTTGCATCAAACGTACCATAGGTTCATAAATCATTTTAGAAGCACCCGCGGTACTCCTTGGTGATGAGGGTCTGGTGGAGATCTGTTCGGTCCGTTTCGTGATAGTGCTATAGAAGATAGGTGCTTGGTTTGCATTGAACGTACCATAGGTCATAAATAGTTTTGGACGCACCCAATGGAAATCGTAAGTGACGTGGGTCGTGTGGAATCTCATTTTAGTCCATTTGGATATAGTGTTAGTGTCAGTGCAAGGTTTGAGCACAGTTTGCACCGAACATACCATAGGCATAGAAATCATTTTGGATGAACTCGATCTGACTCCTAGGTGACGAGGTTCAAGTGGAAGCTCGGTTCGGTCTGTTTGGGGATAGTGCTTCTCTTGATGCAAGATTGGTGCTTGGTTTGCACCAAATGTAGCATAGGCATAGAAATCGTTTTGGACGCACTCGAGGGGACTCCTAGGTGATGAGGCTCAAGTGGAAGCTCGATTCGGTACGTTTGGAGATAGTGCTACTCTTGATGCAAGATTGGTGCTCGGTTTGCGTCGAATGTGCCATAGGTTCAGAAATAGTATTGGAGGCACCCGATGGAACTCCTAGGTGACGTGGGTCTTGTGGAATCTCGTTTTGATCTATTCTGAGACAGTGTTAGCGATGGTGCAAGATAGGTGCACGGTTTGAACTGAACGTACCATAGGCATAGAAATCGAATTGGACACAATCGATGGGACTCCTAGGTGACGAGGCTCAAGTGGAAGCTCGGTATGGTCCATTTGGAGATAGTGCTACTCAAGATGCATGATTGGTGCATGGTTTACGTCGAATGTACCGTAGGCTCAGAAATATGTTGGAGGCACCCAATGGAACTCCTAGGTTACGTGGGTCATGTGGAATCGTGTTTTCGATCTGTTTTGAAATAGTGTTAGCGTCGGTGTAAGATAGGTGCTTGGTTTGCATCAAACGTACCATAGGTTCATAAATCGTTTTAGAAGCACCAGTGGTACTCCTAGGTGATGAGGGTCTGGTGGAGATCTGTTCGGTCCGTTTCGGGATAGTGCTACAAAAGATAGGTGCTTGGTTTGCATTGAACGTACCATGGGTCATAAATAGTTTTGGACGCACCCGATGGAAATCGTAAGTGCCGTGGGTCGTGTGGAATCTCGTTTTAGTCCATTTGGAGATAGTGTTAGTGTTAGTGCAAGGTTGGAGCACGGTTTGCACCAAAACATACCATAGGCATAGAAATCATTTTGGATGAACTTGATCCGACTCCTAGGTGACGAGGCTCAAGGGGAAGCTCAGTTCGGTCTGTTTGGGATAGTGCTTCTCTTGATGCAAGATTGGTGCTTGGTTTGCACCAAATGTAGCATAGGCATAGAAATCGTTTTGGACGCACTCGAGGGGCTCCTAGGTGACGAGGCTCAAGTGGAAGCTTGATTCGGTACGTTTGGAGATAGTGCTACTCTTGATGCAAGATTGGTGCTCGGTTTGTGTCGAATGTGTCGAAGGTTCGGAAATAGTATTGGAGGCACCCGATGGAACTCCTAGGTGATGTGGGTCATGTGGAATGTCGTTTTGATCTATTTTGAGACAGTTTTAGCGACGGTGCAAGATAGGTGCACGGTTTGAACTGAACGTACCATAGGCATTGGACACAATCGATGGGACTCCTAGGTCACGAGGCTCAAGTGGAAGCTCGGTACGGTCCATTTAGAGATAGTGCTACTCAAGATGCATGATTAGTGCACGGTTTACGTCGAACATACCGTAGGCTTGGAAATAGTATTGGAGGCACCCGATGGAACTCCTAGGTTACGTGGGTCATGTGGAATCTTGTTTCGATCTGTTTTGAAACAGTGTTAGCGTCGGTGCAACATAAGTGCTTGGTTTGCATCAAACGTACCATTGGTTAATAAATCGTTTTAGAAGCACCCGCGGTACTCCTAGGTGATGAGGGTCTGGTGGAGATCTGTTCGGTCCGTTTGGAGATAGTGCTACAGAAGATAGGTGCACAGTTTGCATTGAACGTACCATAGGTCGTCAATAGTTTTGGACGCACCCGATGGAACTCGTAAGTAACGTGGGTCGTGTGGAATCTCATTTTAGTCCATTTGGAGATAGTGTTATTGTCAGTGCAAGATTGGAGCACGGTTTGCACCGAACATACCATAGGCATAGAAATCATTTTGGACGAACTCGATTCGACTCCTTGGTGACGAGGCTCAAGTGGAAGCTCGGTTCGGTCTGTTTGGGGATAGTGCTTCTCTTGATGCAAGATTGGTGCTTGGTTTGCACCAAATGTAGCATAGGCATATAAAATCGTTTTGGACGCACTCGAGGGCACTCCTAGGTGACGAGGCTCAAGTGGAAGCTCGATTCGGTACGTTTGGAGATAGTGCTACTCTTGATGCAAGATTGGTGCTCGGTTTGCGTCGAATGTGTCGTAGGTTCCGAAATAGTATTTGAGGCACCCGATGGAACTCCTAGGAGACGTGGGTCATGTGGAATCTCATTTTGATCTATTTTGAGACAGAGTTAACGACGGTGCAAGATAGGTGCACGGTTTGAACTGAACGTACCTTAGGCATAGAAATCGTTTTGGACACAATCGATGGGACTCCTAGGTGACGAGGCTCAAGTGGAAGCTCGATTCGGTACGTTTGGAGATAGTGCTACTCAAGATGCATGATTGGTGCATGGTTTGCGTCGAATGTACCGAAGGCTAAGAAATAGTATTGGAGGCACCCGATGGAACTCCTAGGTTACGTGGGTCATGTGGAATCTTGTTTCGATCTGTTTTGAAAAAGTGTTAGCGTCGGTGCAAGATAGGTGTTCGGTTTGCATCAAACGTACCATAGGTTCATAAATCGTTTTAGAAGCACCCGTGGTACTCCTAGGTGATGAGGGTCTGGTGGAGATCTGTTCGGTCCATTTCGGGATAGTGCTACAAAAGATAGGTGCATGGTTTGCATTGAACGTACCATAGGTCGTCAATAGTTTTGGACGCACCCGATGAAAATGATAAGTGACGTGGGTCGTGTGGAATCTCGTTTTAGTCCATTTGGAGCTAGTGTTAGTGTTAGTGCAAGGTTGGAGCACGGTTTGCACCAAACATACCATAGGCATAGAAATTGTTTTGGACGAACTTCATCCGACTCCTAGGTGACGAGGCTCAAGGGGAAGCTCGGTTCTCTGTGTTTGGGGATAGTGCTTCCCATGATGCAAGATTGGTGCGTGACTTGCACCAAATGTAGCATCGGCCTAGAAATCGTTTTGGACGCACTCGAGGGGACTCCTAGTGACGAGGCTCAAGTGGAAGCTCGATTCGGTACGTTTGGAGATAGTGCTACTCTTGATGCAAGATTGGTGCTTGGTTTGCGTCGAATGTGTCGTAGGCTCGGAAATAGTATTGGAGGCACCCGATGGAACTCCTAGGTTACGTTGGTCATGTGGAATCTTGTTTCGATCTGTTTTGAGACAATGTTAGCGACGGTGCAAGATAGGTGCATGATTTGAACTAAACGTACCATAGGCATAGAAATCATTTTAGACACAATCGATGGGACTCCTAGGTGATGAGGCTCAAGTGGAAGCTCGGTACGGTCTATTTGGAGATAGTGCTACTCTTGATGCATGATTGGTGCATGGTTTGCGTCGAATGTACCGAAGGCTCAGAAATATTATTGGAGGCACCCGATGGAACTCCTAGGTTACGTGGCTCATGTGGAATCTTGTTTCGATCTGTTTTGAAAAAGTGTTAGAGTCGGTGCAAGATAGGTGCTCGGTTTGCATCAAACGTACCATAGGTTCATAAATCGTTTTAGAAGCACCCGCGGTACTCCTAGGTGATGAGGGTCTCGTGGAGATCTGTTCGGTCCGTTTGGAGATAGTGCTACAGAAGATAGGTGCACGGTTTGCATTGAACATACCATCGGTCATAAATAGTTTTGGACGCACCCGATGGAACACGTAAGTGACGTGGGTCGTGTGGAATCTCATTTTAGTCCATTTGGAGATAGCGTTAGTGTCAGTGCAAGGTTGGAGCACGGTTTGCACCGAACATACCATAGGCGTAGAAATCATTTTGGACGAACTCGATCCGACTCCTAGGTGACGAGGCTCAAGTGGAAGCTCGGTTCGGTCCGTTCGGGGATAGTGCTTCTCTTGATGCAAGATTGGTGCTTGGTTTGCACCAAATGTAGCATAGGCATAGAAATCGTTTTGGACACAATCGATGGGACTCCTAGGTGACGAGGCTCAAGTGGAACCTCGATTCGGTACGTTTGGAGATAGTGCTACTCAAGATGCATGATTGGTGCATGGTTTGCGTCGAATGTACCGTAGGCTCAAAAATTGTATTGGAGGCACCCGATGGAACTCCTAGGTTACGTGGGTCATGTGGAATCTTGTTTCGATCTGTTTTGAAACAGTGTTAACGTGGGTGCAAAATAGGTGTTCGGTTTGTGTCAAACGTACCATAGGTTAATAAATTGTTTTAGAAGCACCCATGGTACTCCTAAGTGATGAGGGTCTGGTGGAGATCTGTTCGGTCCATTTGGAGATAGTGCTACAGAAGATAGGAGCACGGTTTGCATTGAACGTACCATAGGTCATAAATAGTTTTGGACGCACCCAATGGAACTCATAAGTAACGTGGGTTGTGTGGAATCTCATTTTAGTCCATTTGGAGATAGTGTTAGTGTTAGTAGCATAGTCATAGAAATCATTTTGGACGAACTCGAGGGGACTCCTAGGTGACGAGGCTCAAGTGGAAGCTCGGTTCGGTCCGTTTGGGGATAGTGCTTCTCTTGATGCAAGATTGCTGCTTGGTTTGCACCAAATGTAGCATAGGCATAGAAATCGTTTTGGACGCACTCGAGGGGACTCCTAGGTGACGAGGCTCAAGTGGAAGCTCGGTTCGGTCCGTTTGGGGATAGTGCTTCTCTTGATGCAAGATTGGTGCTTGGTTTGCACCAAATGTAGCATAGGCATAGAAATCGTTTTGGACGCACTCGAGGGGACTCCTAGGTGACGAGGCTCAAGTGGAAGCTCGATCCGGTACGTTTGGAGATAGTGCTACTCTTGATGCAAGATTGGTGCTCGGTTTGCGTTGAATGTGCCGTAGGTTCAGAAATAGTATTGGAGGCACCCGATGGAACTTCTAGGTGACGTGGGTCAGGTGGAATCTCGTTTTGATCTATTTTGAGACAGTGTTAGCGACGGTGCAAGATAGGTGCACGGTTTGAACTGAACGTACTATAGGCATAGAAATCGTTTTGGACACAATCGATGGGACTCCTAGGTGACGAGGCTCAAGTGGAAGCTCGGTACGGTACATTTGGACATAGTGCTACTCAAGATGCAAGATTGGTGCATGGTTTGTGTCGAATGTACCGTAGGCTCAGAAATAGTATTGGAGGCACCCGATGGAACTCCTAGGTTACGTGGGTCATGTGGAATCTTGTTTCGATCTGTTTTGAAACAGTGTTAGAGTCGGTGCAAGATAGGTGCTTGGTTTGCATCAAAGGTACCATAGGTTCATAAATCGTTTTAGAAGCACCCGTGGTACTCCTAGGTGATGAGGGTCTGGTGGAGATCTGTTCGGTCCATTTCGGGATAGTGCTACAGAAGATAGGTGCACGGTTTGCATTGAACGTACCATCGGTCATAAATAGTTTTGGACGCACCCGATGGAACTCGTAAGTGACGTGGGTCGTGTGGAATCTCATTTTAGTCCATTTGGAGATAGTGTTAGTGTCAGTGCAAGGTTGGGCACGGATTGCACCGAACATACCATAGGCATAGAAATCGTTTTGGACGAACTCGATCCGACGCCTAGGTGACGAGGCTCAAGTGGAAGCTCGGTTTGGTCCGTTTGGGGATAGTGCTTCTCTTGATGCGAGATTGGTGCTCGGTTTGCTTTGAACGTACCATAGGTCATAAATAGTTTTGGACGCACCCGATGGAAATCGTAAGTGACGTGGGTCGTGTGGAATCTCATTTTAGTACATTTGGAGCTAGTGTTAGTGTTAGTGCAAGGTTGGAGCACGGTTTGCACCAAACATACCATAGGCATAGAAATTGTTTTGGACAAACTTCATCCGACTCCTAGGTGACGAGGCTCAAGGGGAAGCTCGGTTCTGTGTGTTTGGGGATAGTGCTTCTCTTGATGCAAGATTGGTGCTTGGTTTGCACCAAATGTAGCATAGGCATAGAAATCGTTTTGGACACACTCGAGGGGACGAAGGTGACGAGGCTCAAGTGCAAGCTCGATTCGGTACGTTTGGAGATAGTGCTACTCTTGATGCAAGATTGGTGCTCGGTTTGCGTCGAATGTGTCGTAGGTTCAGAAATAGTATTGGAGGCACCCGATGGAACTCCTAGGTTACGTGGGTCATGTGGAATCTTGTTTCGATCTGTTTTGAGACAATGTTAGCGGCGGTGCAAGATAGGTGCACGGTTTGAACTAAACGTGCCATAGGCATAGAAATCGTTTTAGACACAATCGATGGGACCCCTAGGTGACGAGGCTCAAGTGAAAGCTCGGTACGGTCTATTTGGAGATAGTGCTACTCTTGATGCGTGATTGGTGCATGGTTTGCGTCGAATGTACCGAAGGCTAAGAAATAGTATTGGAGGCACCCGATGGAACTGCTAGGTTACGTGGGTCATGTGGAATCTTGTTTCGATCTGTTTTGAAAAAGTGTTAGCGTTGGTGCAAGATAGGTGCTCGGTTTGCATCAAACGTACCATAGGTTCATAAATCATTTTAGAAGCACCCGCGGTACTCCTAGGTGATGAGGGTCTGGTGGAGATCTGTTCGGTCCGTTTGGAGATAGTGCTACAGAAGATAGGTGCACGGTTTGCATTGAATGTACCATCGGTCATAAATAGTTTTGGACGCACCCGATGGAACTCGTAAGTGACGTGGGTCGTGTGGAATCTCATTTTAGTCCATTTGGAGATAGTGTTAGTTTCAGTGCAAGGTTGGAGCACGGTTTGCACCGAACATACCATAGGCATAGAAATCGTTTTGGACGAACTCGATCTGACGCCTAGGTGACGAGGCTCAAGTGGAAGCTCGGTTCGGTCCGTTTGGGGATAGTGCTTCTCTTGATGCGAGATTGGTGCTCGGTTTGCATTGAACGTACCATAGGTCATAAATAGTTTTGGACGCACCCGATGGAAATCGTAAGTGACGTGGGTCGTGTGGAATCTCATTTTAGTCCATTTGGAGCTAGTGTTAGTGTTATTGCAAGGTTGGAGCACAGTTTGCACCAAACATACCATAGGCATAGAAATTGTTTTGGACGAACTTCATCCGACTCCTAGGTGATGAGGCTCAAGGGGAAGCTCGGTTCTCTGTGTTTGGGGATAGTGCTTCTCTTGATGCAAGATTGGTGCTTGGTTTGCACCAAATGTAGCATAGGCATAGAAATCGTTTTGGACGCACTCGAGGGGACTCCTAGGTGACGAGGCTCAAGTGCAAGCTCGATTCGGTACGTTTGGAGATAGTGCTACACTTGATGCAAGATTGGTGCTCGGTTTGCGTCGAATGTGTCGTAGGTTCGGAAATAGTATTGGAAGCACCCGATGGAACACCTAGGTTACGTGGGTCACGTGGAATCTTGTTTCGATCTGTTTTGAGACAGTGTTAGCGACGGTGCAAGATAGGTGCATGGTTTGAACTAAATGTACCATAGGCATAGAAATCGTTTTAGACACAATCGATGGGACTCCTAGGTGACGAGGCTCAAGTGGAAGCTCGGTACGGTCTATTTGGAGATAGTGCTACTCTTGATGCATGATTGGTGCATGGTTTGCGTTGAATGTACCGAAGGCTAAGAAATAGTATTGGAGGCACCCGATGGAACTCCTAGGTTACGTGGGTCATGTGGAATCTTGTTTCGATCTGTTTTGAAAAAGTGTTAGCGTCGGTGCAAGATAGGTGTTCGGTTTGCATCAAACGTACCATAGGTTCATAAATCGTTTTAGAAGCACCCGCGGTACTCCGAGGAGATGAGGGTCTGGGGGAGATCTGTTCGGTCCATTTGGAGATAGTGCTACAGAAGATAGGTGCACGGTTTGCATTGAACGTACCATCGGTCATAAATAGTTTTGGACGCACCCGATGGAACTCTTAAGTGACGTGGGTCGTGTGGAATCTCATTTTAGTCCATTTGGAGATAGTGTTAGTGTCAGTGCAAGGTTGGAGCCCGGTTTGCACCGAACATACCATAGGCATAGAAATCGTTTTGGATGAACTCGATCCGACTCCTAGTTGACGAGGCTCAAGTGGAAGCTCGGTTCGGTCCGTTTGGGGATAGTGCTTCTCTTGATGCGAGATTGGTGCTCGGTTTGCATTGAACGTACCATAGGTCATAAATAGTTTTGGACGCACCCGATGGAAATCGTAAGTGACGTGGGTCGTGTGGAATCTCATTTTAGTCCATTTGGAGCTAGTGTTAGTGTTAGTGCAAGGTTGGAGCACGGTTTGCACCAAACATACCATAGGCATAGAAATTGTTTTGGACGAACTTCATCCGACTCCTAGGTGACGAGGCTCAAGGGGAAGCTCGGTTCTCTGTGTTTGGGGATAGTGCTTCTCTTGATGCAAGATTGGTGCTTGGTTTGCACCAAATGTAGCATAGGCATAGAAATCGTTTTGGACGCACTCGAGGGGACTCCTAGGTGACGAGGCTCAAGTGCAAGCTCGATTCGGTACGTTTGGAGATAGTGCTACTCTTGATGCAAGATTGGTGCTCGGTTTGCGTCGAATGTGTCGTAGGTTCGGAAATAGTATTGGAAGCACCCGATGGAACACCTAGGTTACGTGGGTCACGTGGAATCTTGTTTCGATCTGTTTTGAGACAGTGTTAGCGACGGTGCAAGATAGGTGCATGGTTTGAACTAAACGTACCATAGGCATAGAAATCGTTTTAGACACAATCGATGGGTCTCCTCGGTGACGAGGCTCAAGTGGAAGCTCGGTACGGTCTATTTGGAGATAGTGCTACTCTTGATGCATGATTGGTGCATGGTTTGCGTCGAATGTACCGAAGGCTCAGAAATAGTATTGGAGGCACCCGATGGAACTCCTAGGTTACGTGGGTCATGTGGAATCTTGTTTTGATCTGTTTTGAAAAAGTGTTAGCGTCGGTGCAAGATAGGTGCTCGGTTTGCATAAAACGTACCATAGGTTCATAAATCGTTTTAGAAGCACCCGTGGTACTCCAAGGTGATGAGGGTCTGGTGGAGATCTGTTCAGTCCGTTTGGAGATAGTGCTACAGAACATAGGTGCACGGTTTGCATTGAACGTACCATCGGTCATAAATAGTTTTGCACGCACCCGATGGAACTCGTAAGTGACGTGGGTCATGTGGAATCTCATTTTAGTCCATTTGGAGATAGCGTTAGTGTCAGTGCAAGGTTGGAGCACGGTTTGCACCGAACATACCATAGGCATAGAAATCGTTTTGGACGAACTCGATCCGACTCCTAGGTGACGAGGCTCAAGTG
This sequence comes from Saccharum spontaneum, assembly GCA_022457205.1. Classification (NCBI taxonomy): domain Eukaryota; kingdom Viridiplantae; phylum Streptophyta; class Magnoliopsida; order Poales; family Poaceae; genus Saccharum; species Saccharum spontaneum. The sequence continues at coordinate 28,725,619 of CM039593.1, read as the reverse complement.
GAAGCTCGGTTCGGTCCGTTTGGGGATAGTGCTTCTCTTGATGCGAGATTGGTGCTTGGTTTGCACCAAATGTAGCATAGGCATAGAAATCGTTTTGGACACAATCGATGGGACTCCTAGGTGACGAGGCTCAAGTGGAACCTCGATTCGGTACGTTTGGAGATAGTGCTACTCAAGATGCATGATTGGTGCATGGTTTGCGTCGAATGTACCGTAGGCTCAAAAATTGTATTGGAGGCACCCGATGGAACTCCTAGGTTACGTGGGTCATGTGGAATCTTGTTTCGATCTGTTTTGAAACAGTGTTAACGTGGGTGCAAAATAGGTGTTCGGTTTGTGTCAAACGTACCATAGGTTAATAAATTGTTTTAGAAGCACCCATGGTACTCCTAAGTGATGAGGGTCTGGTGGAGATCTGTTCGGTCCATTTGGAGATAGTGCTACAGAAGATAGGAGCACGGTTTGCATTGAACGTACCATAGGTCATAAATAGTTTTGGACGCACCCAATGGAACTCATAAGTAACGTGGGTTGTGTGGAATCTCATTTTAGTCCATTTGGAGATAGTGTTAGTGTTAGTAGCATAGTCATAGAAATCGTTTTGGACGAACTCGAGGGGACTCCTAGGTGACGAGGCTCAAGTGGAAGCTCGGTTCGGTCCGTTTGGGGATAGTGCTTCTCTTGATGCAAGATTGCTGCTTGGTTTGCACCAAATGTAGCATAGGCATAGAAATCGTTTTGGACGCACTCGAGGGGACTCCTAGGTGACGAGGCTCAAGTGGAAGCTCGGTTCGGTCCGTTTGGGGATAGTGCTTCTCTTGATGCAAGATTGGTGCTTGGTTTGCACCAAATGTAGCATAGGCATAGAAATCGTTTTGGACGCACTCGAGGGGACTCCTAGGTGACGAGGCTCAAGTGGAAGCTCGATCCGGTACGTTTGGAGATAGTGCTACTCTTGATGCAAGATTGGTGCTCGGTTTGCGTTGAATGTGCCGTAGGTTCAGAAATAGTATTGGAGGCACCCGATGGAACTTCTAGGTGACGTGGGTCAGGTGGAATCTCGTTTTGATCTATTTTGAGACAGTGTTAGCGACGGTGCAAGATAGGTGCACGGTTTGAACTGAACGTACCATAGGCATAGAAATCGTTTTGGACACAATCGATGGGACTCCTAGGTGACGAGGCTCAAGTGGAAGCTCGGTACGGTACATTTGGACATAGTGCTACTCAAGATGCAAGATTGGTGCATGGTTTGTGTCGAATGTACCGTAGGCTCAGAAATAGTATTGGAGGCACCCGATGGAACTCCTAGGTTACGTGGGTCATGTGGAATCTTGTTTCGATCTGTTTTGAAACAGTGTTAGAGTCGGTGCAAGATAGGTGCTTGGTTTGCATCAAACGTACCATAGGTTCATAAATCGTTTTAGAAGCACCCGTGGTACTCCTAGGTGATGAGGGTCTGGTGGAGATCTGTTCGGTCCATTTCGGGATAGTGCTACAGAAGATAGGTGCACGGTTTGCATTGAACGTACCATCGGTCATAAATAGTTTTGGACGCACCCGATGGAACTCGTAAGTGACGTGGGTCGTGTGGAATCTCATTTTAGTCCATTTGGAGATAGTGTTAGTGTCAGTGCAAGGTTGGGCACGGATTGCACCGAACATACCATAGGCATAGAAATCGTTTTGGACGAACTCGATCCGACGCCTAGGTGACGAGGCTCAAGTGGAAGCTCGGTTTGGTCCGTTTGGGGATAGTGCTTCTCTTGATGCGAGATTGGTGCTCGGTTTGCATTGAACGTACCATAGGTCATAAATAGTTTTGGACGCACCCGATGGAAATCGTAAGTGACGTGGGTCGTGTGGAATCTCATTTTAGTACATTTGGAGCTAGTGTTAGTGTTAGTGCAAGGTTGGAGCACGGTTTGCACCAAACATACCATAGGAATAGAAATTGTTTTGGACGAACTTCATCCGACTCCTAGGTGACGAGGCTCAAGGGGAAGCTCGGTTCTGTGTGTTTGGGGATAGTGCTTCTCTTGATGCAAGATTGGTGCTTGGTTTGCACCAAATGATTGGCATAGAAATCGTTTTGGACACACTCGAGGGGACGAAGGTGACGAGGCTCAAGTGCAAGCTCGATTCGGTACGTTTGGAGATAGTGCTACTCTTGATGCAAGATTGGTGCTCGGTTTGCGTCGAATGTGTCGTAGGTTCGGAAATAGTATTGGAGGCACCCGATGGAACTCCTAGGTTACGTGGGTCATGTGGAATCTTGTTTCGATCTGTTTTGAGACAATGTTAGCGACGGTGCAAGATAGGTGCACGGTTTGAACTAAACGTGCCATAGGCATAGAAATCGTTTTAGACACAATCGATGGGACCCCTAGGTGACGAGGCTCAAGTGAAAGCTCGGTACGGTCTATTTGGAGATAGTGCTACTCTTGATGCGTGATTGGTGCATGGTTTGCGTCGAATGTACCGAAGGCTAAGAAATAGTATTGGAGGCACCCGATGGAACTGCTAGGTTACGTGGGTCATGTGGAATCTTGTTTCGATCTGTTTTGAAAAAGTGTTAGCGTTGGTGCAAGATAGGTGCTCGGTTTGCATCAAACGTACCATAGGTTCATAAATCATTTTAGAAGCACCCGCGGTACTCCTAGGTGATGAGGGTCTGGTGGAGATCTGTTCGGTCCGTTTGGAGATAGTGCTACAGAAGATAGGTGCACGGTTTGCATTGAATGTACCATCGGTCATAAATAGTTTTGGACGCACCCGATGGAACTCGTAAGTGACGTGGGTCGTGTGGAATCTCATTTTAGTCCATTTGGAGATAGTGTTAGTTTCAGTGCAAGGTTGGAGCATGGTTTGCACCGAACATACCATAGGCATAGAAATCGTTTTGGACGAACTCGATCTGACGCCTAGGTGACGAGGCTCAAGTGGAAGCTCGGTTCGGTCCGTTTGGGGATAGTGCTTCTCTTGATGCGAGATTGGTGCTCGGTTTGCATTGAACGTACCATAGGTCATAAATAGTTTTGGACGCACCCGATGGAAATCGTAAGTGACATGGGTCGTGTGGAATCTCATTTTAGTCCATTTGGAGCTAGTGTTAGTGTTAGTGCAAGGTTGGAGCACGGTTTGCACCAAACATACCATAGGCATAGAAATTGTTTTGGACGAACTTCATCCGACTCCTAGGTGATGAGGCTCAAGGGGAAGCTCGGTTCTCTGTGTTTGGGGATAGTGCTTCTCTTGATGCAAGATTGGTGGTTGGTTTGCACCAAATGTAGCATAGGCATAGAAATCGTTTTGGACGCACTCGGGGGGACTCCTAGGTGACGAGGCTCAAGTGCAAGCTCGATTCGGTACGTTTGGAGATAGTGCTACTCTTGATGCAAGATTGGTGCTCGGTTTGCGTCGAATGTGTCGTAGGTTCGGAAATAGTATTGGAAGCACCCGATGGAACACCTAGGTTACGTGGGTCACGTGGAATCTTGTTTCGATCTGTTTTGAGACAGTGTTAGCGACGGTGCAAGATAGGTGCATGGTTTGAACTAAATGTACCATAGGCATAGAAATCGTTTTAGACACAATCGATGGGACTCCTAGGTGACGAGGCTCAAGTGGAAGCTCGGTACGGTCTATTTGGAGATAGTGCTACTCTTGATGCATGATTGGTGCATGGTTTGCGTTGAATGTACCGAAGGCTAAGAAATAGTATTGGAGGCACCCGATGGAACTCCTAGGTTACGTGGGTCATGTGGAATCTTGTTTCGATCTGTTTTGAAAAAGTGTTAGCGTCGGTGCAAGATAGGTGTTCGGTTTGCATCAAACGTACCATAGGTTCATAAATCGTTTTAGAAGCACCCGCGGTACTCCGAGGAGATGAGGGTCTGGGGGAGATCTGTTCGGTCCATTTGGAGATAGTGCTACAGAAGATAGGTGCACGGTTTGCATTGAACGTACCATCGGTCATAAATAGTTTTGGACGCACCCGATGGAACTCTTAAGTGACGTGGGTCGTGTGGAATCTCATTTTAGTCCATTTGGAGATAGTGTTAGTGTCAGTGCAAGGTTGGAGCCCGGTTTGCACCGAACATACCATAGGCATAGAAATCGTTTTGGATGAACTCGATCCGACTCCTAGTTGACGAGGCTCAAGTGGAAGCTCGGTTCGGTCCGTTTGGGGATAGTGCTTCTCTTGATGCGAGATTGGTGCTCGGTTTGCATTGAACGTACCATAGGTCATAAATAGTTTTGGACGCACCCGATGGAAATCGTAAGTGACGTGGGTCGTGTGGAATCTCATTTTAGTCCATTTGGAGCTAGTGTTAGTGTTAGTGCAAGGTTGGAGCACGGTTTGCACCAAACATACCATAGGCATAAAAAATTGTTTTGGACGAACTTCATCGGACTCCTAGGTGACGAGGCTCAAGGGGAAGCTCGGTTCTCTGTGTTTGGGGATAGTGCTTCTCTTGATGCAAGATTGGTGCTTGGTTTGCACCAAATGTAGCATAGGCATAGAAATCGTTTTGGACGCACTCGAGGGGACTCCTAGGTGACGAGGCTCAAGTGCAAGCTCGATTCGGTACGTTTGGAGATAGTGCTACTCTTGATGCAAGATTGGTGCTCGGTTTGCGTCGAATGTGTCGTAGGTTCGGAAATAGTATTGGAAGCACCCGATGGAACACCTAGGTTACGTGGGTCACGTGGAATCTTGTTTCGATCTGTTTTGAGACAGTGTTAGCGACGGTGCAAGATAGGTGCATGGTTTGAACTAAACGTACCATAGGCATAGAAATCGTTTTAGACACAATCGATGGGTCTCCTCGGTGACGAGGCTCAAGTGGAAGCTCGGTACGGTCTATTTGGAGATAGTGCTACTCTTGATGCATGATTGGTGCATGGTTTGCGTCGAATGAACCGAAGGCTCAGAAATAGTATTGGAGGCACCCGATGGAACTCCTAGGTTACGTGGGTCATGTGGAATCTTGTTTTGATCTGTTTTGAAAAAGTGTTAGCGTCGGTGCAAGATAGGTGCTCGGTTTGCATAAAACGTACCATAGGTTCATAAATCGTTTTAGAAGCACCCGTGGTACTCCTAGGTGATGAGGGTCTGGTGGAGATCTGTTCAGTCCGTTTGGAGATAGTGCTACAGAACATAGGTGCACGGTTTGCATTGAACGTACCATCGGTCATAAATAGTTTTGCACGCACCCGATGGAACTCGTAAGTGACGTGGGTCATGTGGAATCTCATTTTAGTCCATTTGGAGATAGTGTTAGTGTCAGTGCAAGGTTGGAGCACGGTTTGCACCGAACATACCATAGGCATAGAAATCGTTTTGGACGAACTCGATCCGACTCCTAGGTGACGAGGCTCAAGTGGAAGCTCGGTTCGGTCCGTTTGGGGATAGTGCTTCTCTTGATGCGAGATTGGTGCTTGGTTTGCACCAAATGTAGCATAGGCATAGAAATCGTTTTGGACACAATCGATGGGACTCCTAGGTGACGAGGCTCAAGTGGAAGCTCGATTCGGTACGTTTGGAGATAGTGCTACTCAAGATGCATGATTGGTGCATGGTTTGCGTCGAATGTACCGTAGGCTCAAAAATTGTATTGGAGGCACCCGATGGAACTCCTAGGTTATGTGGGTCATGTGGAATCTTGTTTCGATCTGTTTTGAAACAGTGTTAACGTGGGTGCAAAATAGGTGTTCGGTTTGTGTCAAACGTACCATAGGTTAATAAATTGTTTTAGAAGCACCCATGGTACTCCTAAGTGATGAGGGTCTGGTGGAGATCTGTTCGGTCCATTTGGAGATAGTGCTACAGAAGATAGGAGCACGGTTTGCATTGAACGTACCATAGGTCATAAATAGTTTTGGACGCACCCAATGGAACTCATAAGTAACGTGGGTTGTGTGGAATCTCATTTTAGTCCATTTGGAGATAGTGTTAGTGTTAGTAGCATAGTCATAGAAATCGTTTTGGACGCACTCGAGGGGACTCCTAGGTGACGAGGCTCAAGTGGAAGCTCGGTTCGGTCCGTTTGGGGATAGTGCTTCTCTTGATGCAAGATTGCTGCTTGGTTTGCACCAAATGTAGCATAGGCATAGAAATCGTTTTGGACGCACTCGAGGGGACTCCTAGGTGACTAGGCTCAAGTGGAAGCTCGGTTCGGTCCGTTTGGGGACAGTGCTTCTCTTGATGCAAGATTGGTGCTTGGTTTGCACCAAATGTAGCATAGGCATAGAAATCGTTTTGGACGCACTCGAGGGGACTCCTAGGTGACGAGGCTCAAGTGGAAGCTCGATCCGGTACGTTTGGAGATAGTGCTACTCTTGATGCAAGATTGGTGCTCGGTTTGCGTTGAATGTGCCGTAGGTTCAGAAATAGTATTGGAGGCACCCGATGGAACTTCTAGGTGACGTGGGTCAGGTGGAATCTCGTTTTGATCTATTTTGAGACAGTGTTAGCGACGGTGCAAGATAGGTGCACGGTTTGAACTGAACGTACCATAGGCATAGAAATCGTTTTGGACACAATCGATGGGACTCCTAGGTGACGAGGCTCAAGTGGAAGCTCGGTACGGTCCATTTGGACATAGTGCTACTCAAGATGCAAGATTGGTGCATGGTTTGTGTCGAATGTACCGTAGGCTCAGAAATAGTATTGGAGGCACCCGATGGAACTCCTAGGTTACGTGGGTCATGTGGAATCTTGTTTCGATCTGTTTTGAAACAGTGTTAGAGTCGGTGCAAGATAGGTGCTTGGTTTGCATCAAACGTACCATAGGTTCATAAATCGTTTTAGAAGCACCCGTGGTACTCCTAGGTGATGAGGGTCTGGTGGAGATCTGTTCGGTCCATTTCGGGATAGTGCTACAGAAGATAGGTGCACGGTTTGCATTGAACGTACCATCGGTCATAAATAGTTTTGGACGCACCCGATGGAACTCGTAAGTGACGTGGGTCGTGTGGAATCTCATTTTAGTACATTTGGAGCTAGTGTTAGTGTTAGTGCAAGGTTGGAGCACGGTTTGCACCAAACATACCATAGGCATAGAAATTGTTTTGGACGAACTTCATCCGACTCCTAGGTGACGAGGCTCAAGGGGAAGCTCGGTTCTGTGTGTTTGGGGATAGTGCTTCTCTTGATGCAAGATTGGTGCTTGGTTTGCACCAAATGTAGCATAGGCATAGAAATCATTTTGGACACACTCGAGGGGACGAAGGTGACGAGGCTCAAGTGCAAGCTCGATTCGGTACGTTTGGAGATAGTGCTACTCTTGATGCAAGATTGGTGCTCGGTTTGCGTCGAATGTGTCGTAGGTTCGGAAATAGTATTGGAGGCACCCGATGGAACTCCTAGGTTACGTGGGTCATGTGGAATCTTGTTTCGATCTGTTTTGAGACAATGTTAGCGACGGTGCAAGATAGGTGCACGGTTTGAACTAAACGTGCCATAGGCATAGAAATCGTTTTAGACACAATCGATGGGACCCCTAGGTGACGAGGCTCAAGTGAAAGCTCGGTACGGTCTATTTGGAGATAGTGCTACTCTTGATGCGTGATTGGTGCATGGTTTGCGTCGAATGTACCGAAGGCTAAGAAATAGTATTGGAGGCACCCGATGGAACTGCTAGGTTACATGGGTCATGTGGAATCTTGTTTCGATCTGTTTTGAAAAAGTGTTAGCGTTGGTGCAAGATAGGTGCTCGGTTTGCATCAAACGTACCATAGGTTCATAAATCATTTTAGAAGCACCCGCGGTACTCCTAGGTGATGAGGGTCTGGTGGAGATCTGTTCGGTCCGTTTGGAGATAGTGCTACAGAAGATAGGTGCACGGTTTGCATTGAATGTACCATCGGTCATAAATAGTTTTGGACGCACCCGATGGAACTCGTAAGTGACGTGGGTCGTGTGGAATCTCATTTTAGTCCATTTGGAGATAGTGTTAGTTTCAGTGCAAGGTTGGAGCACGGTTTGCACCGAACATACCATAGGCATAGAAATCGTTTTGGACGAACTCGATCCGACGCCTAGGTGACGAGGCTCAAGTGGAAGCTCGGTTCGGTCCGTTTGGGGATAGTGCTTCTCTTGATGCGAGATTGGTGCTCGGTTTGCATTGAACGTACCATAGGTCATAAATAGTTTTGGACGCACCCGATGGAAATCGTAAGTGACGTGGGTCGTGTGGAATCTCATTTTAGTCCATTTGGAGCTAGTGTTAGTGTTAGTGCAAGGTTGGAGCACGGTTTGCACCAAACATACCATAGGCATAGAAATTGTTTTGGACGAACTTCATCCGACTCCTAGGTGACGAGGCTCAAGGGGAAGCTCGGTTCTCTGTGTTTGGGGATAGTGCTTCTCTTGATGCAAGATTGGTGCTTGGTTTGCACCAAATGTAGCATAGGCATAGAAATCGTTTTGGACGCACTCGAGGGGACTCCTAGGTGACGAGGCTCAAGTGCAAGCTCGATTCGGTACGTTTGGAGATAGTGCTACTCTTGATGCAAGATTGGTGCTCGGTTTGCGTCGAATGTGTCGTAGGTTCGGAAATAGTATTGGAAGCACCCGATGGAACACCTAGGTTACGTGGGTCACGTGGAATCTTGTTTCGATCTGTTTTGAGACAGTGTTAGCGACGGTGCAAGATAGGTGCATGGTTTGAACTAAATGTACCATAGGCATAGAAATCGTTTTAGACACAATCGATGGGACTCCTAGGTGACGAGGCTCAAGTGGAAGCTCGGTACGGTCTATTTGGAGATAGTGCTACTCTTGATGCATGATTGGTGCATGGTTTGCGTTGAATGTACCGAAGGCTAAGAAATAGTATTGGAGGCACCCGATGGAACTCCTAGGTTACGTGGGTCATGTGGAATCTTGTTTCGATCTGTTTTGAAAATGTGTTAGCGTCGGTGCAAGATAGGTGTTCGGTTTGCATCAAACGTACCATAGGTTCATATATCGTTTTAGAAGCACCCGCGGTACTCCGAGGAGACGAGGGTCTGGGGGAGATCTGTTCGGTCCATTTGGAGATAGTGCTACAGAAGATAGGTGCACGGTTTGCATTGAACGTACCATCGGTCATAAATAGTTTTGGACGCACCCGATGGAACTCGTAAGTGACGTGGGTCGTGTGGAATCTCATTTTAGTCCATTTGGAGATAGTGTTAGTGTCAGTGCAAGGTTGGAGCCCGGTTTGCACCGAACATACCATAGGCATAGAAATCGTTTTGGATGAACTCGATCCGACTCCTAGTTGACGAGGCTCAAGTGGAAGCTCGGTTCGGTCCGTTTGGGGATAGTGCTTCTCTTGATGCGAGATTGGTGCTCGGTTTGCATTGAACGTACCATAGGTCATAAATAGTTTTGGACGCACCCGATGGAAATCGTAAGTGACGTGGGTCGTGTGGAATCTCATTTTAGTCCATTTGGAGCTAGTGTTAGTGTTAGTGCAAGGTTGGAGCACGGTTTGCACCAAACATACCATAGGCATAGAAATTGTTTTGGACGAACTTCATCCGACTCCTAGGTGACGAGGCTCAAGGGGAAGCTCGGTTCTCTGTGTTTGGGGATAGTTCTTCTCTTGATGCAAGATTGGTGCTTGGTTTGCACCAAATGTAGCATAGGCATAGAAATCGTTTTGGACGCACTCGAGGGGACTCCTAGGTGACGAGGCTCAAGTGCAAGCTCGATTCGGTACGTTTGGAGATAGTGCTACTCTTGATGCAAGATTGGTGCTCGGTTTGCGTCGAATGTGTCGTAGGTTCGGAAATAGTATTGGAAGCACCCGATGGAACACCTAGGTTACGTGGGTCACGTGGAATCTTGTTTCGATCTGTTTTGAGACAGTGTTAGCGACGGTGCAAGATAGGTGCATGGTTTGAACTAAATGTACCATAGGCATAGAAATCGTTTTAGACACAATCGATGGGACTCCTAGGTGACGAGGCTCAAGTGGAAGCTCGGTACGGTCTATTTGGAGATAGTGCTACTCTTGATGCATGATTGGTGCATGGTTTGCGTCGAATGTACCGAAGGCTCAGAAATAGTATTGGAGGCACCCGATGGAACTCCTAGGTTACGTGGGTCATGTGGAATCTTGTTTTGATCTGTTTTGAAAAAGTGTTAGCGTCGGTGCAAGATAGGTGCTCGGTTTGCATAAAACGTACCATAGGTTCATAAATCGTTTTAGAAGCACCCGTGGTACTCCTAGGTGATGAGGGTCTGGTGGAGATCTGTTCAGTCCATTTGGAGATAGTGCTACAGAACATAGGTGCACGGTTTGCATTGAACGTACCATCGGTCATAAATAGTTTTGCACGCACCCGATGGAACTCGTAAGTGACGTGGGTCATGTGGAATCTCATTTTAGTCCATTTGGAGATAGTGTTAGTGTCAGTGCAAGGTTGGAGCACGGTTTGCACCGAACATACCATAGGCATAGAAATCGTTTTGGACGAACTCGATCCGACTCCTAGGTGACGAGGCTCAAGTGGAAGCTCGGTTCGGTCCGTTTGGGGATAGTGCTTCTCTTGATGCGAGATTGGTGCTCGGTTTGCATTGATCGTACCATAGGTCATAAAAAGTTTTGGACGTACCCGATGGAAATCATAAGTGATGTGGGTCGTGTGGAATCTCATTTTAGTCCATTTGGAGCTAGTGTTAGTGTTAGTGCAAGGTTGGAGCACGGTTTGCACCAAACATACCATAGGCATAGAAATTGTTTTGGACGAACTTCATCCGACTCCTAGGTGACGAGGCTCAAGGGGAAGCTCGGTTCTCTGTGTTTGGGGATAGTGCTTCCCTTGATGCAAGATTGGTGCGTGACTTGCACCAAATGTAGTATCGGCCTAGAAATCGTTTTGGACGCACTCGAGGGGACTCCTAGTGACGAGGCTCAAGTGGAAGCTCGATTCGGTACGTTTGGAGATAGTGCTACTCTTGATGCAAGATTGGTGCTTGGTTTGCGTCGAATGTGTCGTAGGCTCGGAAATAGTATTGGAGGCACCCGATGGAACTCCTAGGTTACGTTGGTCATGTGGAATCTTGTTTCGATCTGTTTTGAGACAATGTTAGCGACGGTGCAAGATCGGTGCATGATTTGAACTAAACGTACCATAGGCATAGAAATCATTTTAGACACAATCGATGGGACTCCTAGGTGATGAGGCTCAAGTGGAAGCTCGGTACGGTCTATTTGGAGATAGTGCTACTCTTGATGCATGATTGGTGCATGGTTTGCGTCGAATGTACCGAAGGCTCAGAAATAGTATTGGAGGCACCCGATGGAACTCCTACGTTACGTGGGTCATGTGGAATCTTGTTTCGATCTATTTTGAAAAAGTGTTAGAGTCGGTGCAAGATAGGTGCTCGGTTTGCATCAAACGTACCATAGGTTCATAAATCATTTTAGAAGCACCCGCGGTACTCCTAGGTGATGAGGGTCTGGTGGAGATCTGTTCGGTCCGTTTAGAGATAGTGCTACAGAAGATAGGTGCACGGTTTGCATTGAACGTACCATCGGTCATAAATAGTTTTGGACGCACCCGATGGAACACGTAAGTGACGTGGGTCGTGTGGAATCTCATTTTAGTCCATTTGGAGATAGCGTTAGTGTCAGTGCAAGGTTGGAGCATGGTTTGCACCGAACATACCATAGGCGTAGAAATCATTTTGGACGAACTCGATCCGACTCCTAGGTGACGAGGCTCAAGTGGAAGCTCGGTTCGGTCCGTTCGGGGATAGTGCTTCTCTTGATGCAAGATTGGTGCTTGGTTTGCACCAAATGTAGCATAGGCATAGAAATCGTTTTGGACACAATCGATATGACTCCTAGGTGACGAGGCTCAAGTGGAAGCTCGATTCGGTACGTTTGGAGATAGTGCTACTCAAGATGCATGATTGGTGCATGGTTTGCGTCGAATGTACCGTAGGCTCAGAAATTGTATTGGAGGCACCCGATGGAACTCCTAGGTTACGTGGGTCATGTGGAATCTTGTTTCGATCTGTTTTGTTCTCTTGATGCAAGATTGGTGCTTGGTTTGCACCAAATGTAGCATAGGCATAGAAATCGTTTTGGACGCACTCGAGGGGACTCCTAGGTGACGAGGCTCAAGTGGAAGCTCGGTTTGGTCCGTTTGGGGATAGTGCTTCTCTTGATGCAAGATTGGTGCTTGGTTTGCACCAAATGTAGCATAGGCATAGAAATCATTTTGGACGCACTCGAGGGGACTCCTAGGTGATGAGGCTCAAGTGGAAGCTCGGTTCGGTCCGTTTGGGGATAGTGCTTCTCTTGATGCAAGATTGGTGCTTGGTTTGCACCAAATGTAGCATAGGCATAGAAATCATTTTGGACGCACTCGAGGGGACTCCTAGGTGACGAGGCTCAAGTGGAAGCTCGATCCGGTACGTTTGGAGATAGTGCTACTCTTGATGCAAGATTGGTGCTCGGTTTGCGTTGAATGTGCCGTAGGTTCAGAAATAGTATTGGAGGCACCCGATGGAACTCTTAGGTGACGTGGGTCATGTGGAATCTCGTTTTTATCTATTTTGAGACAGAGTTAGCGACGGTGCAAGATAGGTGCACGGTTTGAACTGAACGTACCATAGGCATAGAATTCGTTTTGGACACAATCGATGGGACTCCTAGGTGACGAGGCTCAAGTGGAAGCTCGGTACGGTCCATTTGGAGATAGTGCTACTCAAGATGCAAGATTGGTGCATGGTTTGCGTCGAATGTACCGTAGGCTCAGAAATAGTATTGGAGGCACCCGATGGAACTCCTAGGTTACGTGGGTCATGTGAAATCTTGTTTCGATCTGTTTTGAAACAGTGTTAGCGTCGGTGCAAGATAGGTGCTTGGTTTGCATCAAACGTACCATAGGTTCATAAATCGTTTTAGAAGCACCCATGGTACTCCTAGGTGATGAGGGTCTGGTGGAGATCTGTTCGGTCCATTTCGGGATAGTGCTACAGAAGATATTTGCTCGGTTTGCATTGAACGTACCATAGGTCATAAATAGTTTTGGACGCACCCGATGGAAATCGTAAGTGACGTGGGTCATGTGGAATCTCGTTTTAGTCCATTTGGAGCTAGTGTTAGTGTTAGTGCAAGGTTGGAGCACGGTTTGCACCAAACATACCATAGGCATAGAAATTGTTTTGGACGAACCTCATCCGACTCCTAGGTGACGAGGCTCACGGGGAAGCTCGGTTCTGTGTGTTTGGGGATAGTGCTTCTCTTGATGCAAGATTGGTGCTTGGTTTGCACCAAATGTAGCATAGGCATAGAAATCGTTTTGGACGCACTCGAGGGGACTCCTAGGTGACGAGGCTCAAGTGCAAGCTCGATTCGGTACATTTGGAGATAGTGCTACTCTTGATGCAAGATTGTTGCTCGGTTTGCGTCGAATGTATCGTAGGTTCGGAAATAGTATTGGAGGCACCCGATGGAACTGCTAGGTTACGTGGGTCATGTGGAATCTTGTTTGGATCTGTTTTGAAAAAGTGTTGGCGTCGGTGCAAGATAGGTGCTCGGTTTGCATCAAACGTACCATAGGTTCATAAATCATTTTAGAAGCACCCGCGGTACTCCTAGGTGATGAGGGTCTGGTGGAGATCTGTTCGGTCCGTTTGGAGATAGTGCTACAGAAGATAGGTGCACGGTTTGCATTGAACGTACCATCGGTCATAAATAGTTTTGGACGCACCCGATGGAACTCGTAAGTGACGTGGGTCGTGTGGAATCTCATTTTAGTCCATTTGGAGATAGTGTTAGTGTCAGTGCAAGGTTGGGGCACGGTTTGCACCGAACATACCATAGGCATAGAAATCGTTTTGGACGAACTCGATCCGACTCCTAGGTGATGAGGCTCAAGTGGAAGCTCGGTTCGGTCCGTTTGGGGATAGTGCTTCTCTTGATGCGAGATTGGTGCTCGGTTTGCATTGAACGTACCATAGGTCATAAATAGTTTTGGACGCACCCGATGGAAATCGTAAGTGACATGGGTCGTGTGGAATCTCATTTTTGTCCATTTAGAGATAGTGTTAGTGTCAGTGCAAGGTTGGAGCACGGTTTGCACCGAACATACCATAGGCATAGAAATCGTTTTGGACACAATCGATGGGACCCCTAGGTGACGAGGCTCAAGTGAAAGCTCGGTACGGTCTATTTGGAGATAGTGCTACTCTTGATGCGTGATTGGTGCATGGTTTGCGTCGAATGTACCGAAGGCTAAGAAATAGTATTGGAGGCACCCGATGGAACTCCTAGGTTACGTGGGTCATGTGGAATCTTGTTTCGATCTGTTTTGAAAAAGTGTTAGCGTCGGTGCAAGATAGTGCTCGGTTTGCATGAAACGTACCATAGCTTCTTAAATCATTTTAGAAGCACCCGCGGTACTCCTAGGTGATGAGGGTCTGGTGGAGATCTGTTCGGTCCGTTTGGAGATAGTGCTACAGAAGATAGGTGCACGGTTTGCATTGAACGTACCATCGGTCATAAATAGTTTTGGACGCACCCGATGGAACTCGTAAGTGACGTGGGTCGTGTGGAATCTCATTTTAGTCCATTTGGAGATAGTGTTAGTGTCAGTGCAAGGTTGGGGCACGGTTTGCACCGAACATACCATAGGCATAGAAATCATTTTGGACGAACTCGATCCGACTCCTAGGTGATGAGGCTCAAGTGGAAGCTCGGTTCGGTCCGTTTGGGGATAGTGCTTCTCTTGATGCGAGATTGGTGCTCGGTTTGCATTGAACGTACCATAGGTCATAAATAGTTTTGGACGCACCCGATGGAAATCGTAAGTGACGTGGGTCGTGTGGAATCTCATTTTAGTCCTTTGGAGCTAGTGTTAGTGTTAGTGCAAGGTTGGAGCACGGTTTGCACCAAACATACCATAGGCATAGAAATTGTTTTGGACGAACTTCATCCGACTCCTAGGTGACGAGGCTCAAGGGGAAGCTCGGTTCTGTGTGTTTGGGGATAGTGCTTCTCTTGATGCAAGATTGGTGCTTGGTTTGCACCAAATGTAGCATAGGCATAGAAATCATTTTGGACACACTCGAGTGGACTCCAAGGTGACGAGGCTCAAGTGCAAGCTCGATTCGGTACGTTTGGAGATAGTGCTACTCTTGATGCAAGATTGGTGCTCGGTTTGCGTCGAATGTGTCATAGGTTCGGAAATAGTATTGGAGGCACCCGATGGAACTCCTAGGTTACGTGGGTCATGTGGAATCTTGTTTCGATCTATTTTGAGACAGTGTTAGCGACGGTGCAAGATAGGTGCACGGTTTGAACTAAACGTACCATAGGCATAGAAATCGTTTTAGACACAATCGATGGGACTCCTAGGTGACGAGGCTCAAGTGGAAGCTCGGTACGATCTATTTGGAGATAGTGCTACTCTTGATGCATGATTGGTGCATGGTTTGCGTCGAATGTACCGAAGGCTCAGAAATAGTATTGGAGGCACCCGATGGAACTCCTAGGTTACGTGGGTCATGTGGAATCTTGTTTCGATCTGTTTTGAAAAAGTGTTAGCGTCGGTGCAAGATAGGTGCTCGGTTTGCATCAAACGTACCATAGGTTCATAAATCGTTTTAGAAGCACCCGCGGTACTCCTAGGTGATGAGGGTCTGGTGGAGATCTGTTCGGTCCGTTTGGTGATAGTGCTACAGAAGATAGGTGCACGGTTTGCATTGAACGTACCATCGGTCATAAATAGTTTTGGACGCACCCGATGGAACTCGTAAGTGACGTGGGTCGTGTGGAATCTCATTTTAGTCCATTTGGAGATAGTGTTAGTGTCAGTGCAAGGTTGGAGCACGGTTTGCACCGAACATACCATAGGCATAGAAATCGTTTTGGACGAACTCGATCCGACTCCTAGGTGACGAGGCTCAAGTGGAAGCTCGGTTCGGTCCGTTTGGGGATAGTGCTTCTCTTGATGCGAGATTGGTGCTCGGTTTGCATTGAACGTACCATAGGTCATAAATAGTTCTGGACGCACCCGATGGAAATCGTAAGTGACGTGGGTCGTGTGGAATCTCATTTTAGTCCATTTGGAGCTAGTGTTAGTGTTAGTGCAAGGTTGGAGCACGGTTTGCACCAAACATACCATAGGCATAGAAATTGTTTTGGACGAACTTCATCCGACTCCTAGGTGACGAGGCTCAAGGGGAAGCTCGGTTCTGTGTGTTTGGGGATAGTGCTTCTCTTGATGCAAGATTGGTGCTTGGTTTGCACCAAATGTAGCATAGGCATAGAAATCATTTTGGGCACACTCGAGTGGACTCCAAGGTGACGAGGCTCAAGTGCAAGCTCGATTCGGTACGTTTGGAGACAGTGCTACTCTTGATGCAAGATTTGTGCTCGGTTTGCGTCGAATGTGTCGTAGGTTCGGAAATAGTATTGGAGGCACCCGATGGAACTCCTAGGTTACGTGGGTCATGTGGAATCTTGTTTCGATCTGTTTTGAGACAGTGTTAGCGACGGTGCAAGATAGGTGCACGGTTTGAACTAAACGTACCATAGGCATAGAAATCGTTTTAGACACAATCGATGGGACTCCTAGGTGACGAGGCTCAAGTGGAAGCTCGGTACGGTCTATTTGGAGATAGTGCTACTTTTGATGCATGATTGGTGCATGGTTTGCGTCGAATGTACCAAAGGCTCAGAAATAGTATTGGAGGCACCCGATGGAACTCCTAGGTTACGTGGGTCAAGTGGAATCTTGTTTCGATCTGTTTTGAAAAAGTGTTAGCGTCGGTGCAAGATAGGTGCTCGGTTTGCATCAAACGTACCATAGGTTCATAAATCGTTTTAGAAGCACCCGTGGAACTCCTAGGTGATGAGGGTCTGGTGGAGATCTGTTCGGTCCGTTTGGAGATAGTGCTACAGAAGATAGGTGCACAGTTTGCATTGAACGTACCATTGGTCATAAATAGTTTTGGACGCACTCGATGGAACTCGTAAGTGACATGGGTCGTGTGGAATCTCATTTTTGTCCATTTAGAGATAGTGTTAGTGTCAGTGCAAGGTTGGAGCACGGTTTGCACCGAACATACCATAGGCATAGAAATCGTTTTGGACACAATCGATGGGACCCCTAGGTGACGAGGCTCAAGTGAAAGCTCGGTACGGTCTATTTGGAGATAGTGCTACTCTTGATGCGTGATTGGTGCATGGTTTGCGTCGAATGTACCGAAGGCTAAGAAATAGTATTGGAGGCACCCGATGGAACTCCTAGGTTACGTGGGTCATGTGGAATCTTGTTTCGATCTGTTTTGAAAAAGTGTTAGCGTCGGTGCAAGATAGGTGCTCGGTTTGCATGAAACGTACCATAGCTTCTTAAAGCATTTTAGAAGCACCCGCGGTACTCCTAGGTGATGAGGGTCTGGTGGAGATCTGTTCGGTCCGTTTGGAGATAGTGCTACAGAAGATAGGTGCACGGTTTGCATTGAACGTACCATCGGTCATAAATAGTTTTGGACGCACCCGATGGAACTCGTAAGTGACGTGGGTCGTGTGGAATCTCATTTTAGTCCATTTGGAGATAGTGTTAGTGTCAGTGCAAGGTTGGGGCACGGTTTGCACCGAACATACCATAGGCATAGAAATCGTTTTGGACGAACTCGATCCGACTCCTAGGTGATGAGGCTCAAGTGGAAGCTCGGTT
Organism: Saccharum spontaneum; assembly: GCA_022457205.1. Taxonomy (NCBI): domain Eukaryota; kingdom Viridiplantae; phylum Streptophyta; class Magnoliopsida; order Poales; family Poaceae; genus Saccharum; species Saccharum spontaneum. The sequence goes on along the minus strand of CM039593.1, from coordinate 28,707,922 downwards.
CGGTCCGTTTGGGGATAGTGCTTCTCTTGATGCGAGATTGGTGCTCGGTTTGCATTGAACGTACCATAGGTCATAAATAGTTTTGGACGCACCCGATGGAAATCGTAAGTCACGTGGGTCGTGTGGAATCTCATTTTAGTCCTTTGGAGCTAGTGTTAGTGTTAGTGCAAGGTTGGAGCACGGTTTGCACCAAACATACCATAGGCATAGAAATTGTTCTGGACGAACTTCATCCGACTCCTAGGTGACGAGGCTCAAGGGGAAGCTCGGTTCTGTGTGTTTGGGGATAGTGCTTCTCTTGATGCAAGATTGGTGCTTGGTTTGCACCAAATGTAGCATAGGCATAGAAATCATTTTGGACACACTCGAGTGGACTCCAAGGTGACGAGGCTCAAGTGCAAGCTCGATTCGGTACGTTTGGAGATAGTGCTACTCTTGATGCAAGATTTGTGCTCGGTTTGCGTCGAATGTGTCGTAGGTTCGGAAATAGTATTGGAGGCACCCGATGGAACTCCTAGGTTACGTGGGTCATGTGGAATCTTGTTTCGATCTGTTTTGAGACAGTGTTAGCGACGGTGCAAGATAGGTGCACGGTTTGAACTAAACGTACCATAGGCATAGAAATCGTTTTAGACACAATCGATGGGACTCCTAGGTGACGAGGCTCAAGTGGAAGCTCGGTACGGTCTATTTGGAGATAGTGCTACTTTTGATGCAAGATTGGTGCATGGTTTGCATCGAAAGTACCAAAGGCTTAGAAATAGTATTGGAGGCACCCGATGGAACTCCTAGGTTACGTGGGTCAAGTGGAATCTTGTTTCGATCTGTTTTGAAAAAGTGTTAGCGTCGGTGCAAGATAGGTGCTCGGTTTGCATCAAACGTACCATAGGTTCATAAATCGTTTTAGAAGCACCCGCGGTACTCCTAGGTGATGAGGGTCTGGTGGAGATCTGTTCGGTCCGTTTGGAGATAGTGCTACAGAAGATAGGTGCACGGGTTGCATTGAACGTACCATCGGTCATAAATAGTTTTGGACGCACCCGATGGAACTCGTAAGTGACGTGGGTCGTGTGGAATCTCATTTTAGTCCATTTGGAGATAGTGTTAGTGTCAGTGCAAGGTTGGGGCACGGTTTGCACCGAACATACCATAGGCATAGAAATCGTTTTGGACGAACTCGATCCGACTCCTAGGTGATGAGGCTCAAGTGGAAGCTCGGTTCGGTCCGTTTGGGGATAGTGCTTCTCTTGATGCGAGATTGGTGCTCGGTTTGCATTGAACATACCATAGGTCATAAATAGTTTTGGACGCACCCGATGGAAATCGTAAGTGACGTGGGTCGTGTGGAATCTTGTTTTAGTCCATTTGGAGCTAGTGTTAGTGTTAGTGCAAGGTAGGAGCACGGTTTTCACCAAACATACCATAGGCATAGAAATTGTTTTGGACGAACTTCATCCGACTCCTAGGTGACGAGGCTCAAGGGGAAGCTCGGTTCTGTGTGTTTGGGGATAGTGCTTCTCTTGATGCAAGATTGGTGTTTGGTTTGCACCAAATGTAGCATAGGCATAGAAATCGTTTTGGACGCACTCGAGGGGACTCCTAGGTGACGAGGCTCAAGTGCAAGCTCGATTCGGTACGTTTGGAGATAGTGCTACTCTTGATGCAAGATTGGTGCTCGGTTTGCGTCGAATGTGTCATAGGTTCGGAAATAGTATTGGAGGCACCCGATGGAACTCCTAGGTTACGTGGGTCATGTGGAATCTTGTTTCGATCTATTTTGAGACAGTGTTAGCGACGGTGCAAGATAGGTGCACGGTTTGAACTAAACGTACCATAGGCATAGAAATCGTTTTAGACACAATCGATGGGACTCCTAGGTGACGAGGCTCAAGTGGAAGCTCGGTACGATCTATTTGGAGATAGTGCTACTCTTGATGCATGATTGGTGCATGGTTTGCGTCGAATGTACCGAAGGCTCAGAAATAGTATTGGAGGCACCCGATGGAACTCCTAGGTTACGTGGGTCATGTGGAATCTTGTTTCGATCTGTTTTGAAAAAGTGTTAGCGTCGGTGCAAGATAGGTGCTCGATTTGCATCAAACGTACCATAGGTTCATAAATCGTTTTAGAAGCACCCGCGGTACTCCTAGGTGATGAGGGTCTGGTGGAGATCTGTTCGGTCCGTTTGGAGATAGTGCTACAGAAGATAGGTGCACGGTTTGCATTGAACGTACCATCGGTCATAAATAGTTTTGGACGCACCCGATGGAACTCGTAAGTGACGTGGGTCGTGTGGAATCTCATTTTAGTCCATTTGGAGCTAGTGTTAGTGTTAGTGCAAGGTTGGAGCACGGTTTGCACCAAACATACCATAGGCATAGAAATTGTTTTGGACGAACTTCATCCGACTCCTAGGTGACGAGGCTCAAGGGGAAGCTCGGTTCTGTGTGTTTGGGGATAGTGCTTCTCTTGATGCAAGATTGGTGCTTGGTTTGCACCAAATGTAGCATAGGCATAGAAATCATTTTGGACACACTCGAGTGGACTCCAAGGTGACGAGGCTCAAGTGCAAGCTCGATTCGGTACGTTTGGAGATAGTGCTACTCTTGATGCAAGATTTGTGCTCGGTTTGCGTCGAATGTGTCGTAGGTTCGGAAATAGTATTGGAGGCACCCGATGGAACTCCTAGGTTACGTGGGTCATGTGGAATCTTGTTTCGATCTGTTTTGAGACAGTGTTAGCGACGGTGCAAGATAGGTGCACGGTTTGAACTAAACGTACCATAGGCATAGAAATCGTTTTAGACACAATCGATGGGACTCCTAGGTGACGAGGCTCAAGTGGAAGCTCGGTACGGTCTATTTGGAGATAGTGCTACTCTTGATGCATGATTGGTGCATGGTTTGCGTCAAATGTACCGAAGGCTCAGAAATAGTATTGGAGGCACCCGATGGAACTCCTAGGTTACGTGGGTCATGTGGAATCTTGTTTCGATCTGTTTTGAAAAAGTGTTAGCGTCGGTGCAAGATAGGTGCTCGGTTTGCATCAAACGTACCATAGGTTCATAAATCGTTTTAGAAGCACCCGTGGAACTCCTAGGTGATGAGGGTCTGGTGGAGATCTGTTCGGTCCGTTTGGAGATAGTGCTACAGAAGATAGGTGCACAGTTTGCATTGAACGTACCATTGGTCATAAATAGTTTTGGACGCACTCGATGGAACTCGTAAGTGACGTGGGTCGTGTGGAATCTCATTTTCGTCCATTTGGAGATAGTGTTAGTGTCAGTGCAAGGTTGGAGCACGGTTTGCACCGAACATACCATAGGCATAGAAATCATTTTGGACACAATCGATGGGACCCCTAGGTGACGAGGCTCAAGTGAAAGCTCGGTACGGTCTATTTGGAGATAGTGCTACTCTTGATGCGTGATTGGTGCATGGTTTGCGTCGAATGTACCGAAGGCTAAGAAATAGTATTGGAGGCACCCGATGGAACTGCTAGGTTACGTGGGTCATGTGGAATCTTGTTTCGATCTGTTTTGAAAAAGTGTTAGCGTCGGTGCAAGATAGGTGCTCGGTTTGCATGAAACGTACCATAGCTTCTTAAATCATTTTAGAAGCACCCGCGGTACTCCTAGGTGATGAGGGTCTGGTGGAGATCTGTTCGGTCCGTTTGGAGATAGTGCTACAGAAGATAGGTGCACGGTTTGCATTGAACGTACCATCGGTCATAAATAGTTTTGGACGCACCCGATGGAACTCGTAAGTGACGTGGGTCGTGTGGAATCTCATTTTAGTCCATTTGGAGATAGTGTTAGTGTCAGTGCAAGGTTGGAGCACGGTTTGCACCGAACATACCATAGGCATAGAAATCGTTTTGGACGAACTCGATCCGACTCCTAGGTGACGAGGCTCAAGTGGAAGCTCGGTTCGGTCCTTTTGGGGATAGTGCTTCTCTTGATGCGAGATTGGTGCTCGGTTTGCATTGAACGTACCATAGGTCATAAATAGTTCTGGACGCACCCGATGGAAATCGTAAGTGACGTGGGTCGTGTGGAATCTCATTTTAGTCCATTTGGAGCTAGTGTTAGTGTTAGTGCAAGGTTGGAGCACGGTTTGCACCAAACATACCATTGGCATAGAAATTGTTTTGGACGAACTTCATCCGACTCCTAGGTGACGAGGCTCAAGGGGAAGCTCGGTTCTGTGTGTTTGGGGATAGTGCTTCTCTTGATGCAAGATTGGTGCTTGGTTTGCACCAAATGTAGCATAGGCATAGAAATCATTTTGGACACACTCGAGTGGACTCCAAGGTGACGAGGCTCAAGTGCAAGCTCGATTCGGTACGTTTGGAGATAGTGCTACTCTTGATGCAAGATTTGTGCTCGGTTTGCGTCGAATGTGTCGTAGGTTCGGAAATAGTATTGGAGGCACCCGATGGAACTCCTAGGTTACGTGGGTCATGTGGAATCTTGTTTTGATCTGTTTTGAGACAGTGTTAGCGACGGTGCAAGATAGGTGCACGGTTTGAACTAAACGTACCATAGGCATAGAAATCGTTTTAGACACAATCGATGGGACTCCTAGGTGACGAGGCTCAAGTGGAAGCTCGGTACGGTCTATTTGGAGATAGTGCTACTCTTGATGCATGATTGGTGCATGGTTTGCGTCGAATGTACCGAAGGCTCAGAAATAGTATTGGAGGCACCCGATGGAACTCCTAGGTTACGTGGGTCATGTGGAACCTTGTTTCTATCTGTTTTGAAAAAGTGTTAGCGTCGGTGCAAGATAGGTGCTCGGTTTGCATCAAACGTACCATAGGTTCATAAATCGTTTTAGAAGCACCCGCGGTACTCCTAGGTGATGAGGGTCTGGTGGAGATCTGTTCGGTCCGTTTGGAGATAGTGCTACAGAAGATAGGTGCACGGTTTGCATTGAACGTACCATCGGTCATAAATAGTTTTGGACGCACCCGATGGAACTCGTAAGTGACGTGGGTCGTGTGGAATCTCATTTTAGTCCATTTGGAGATAGTGTTAGTGTCAGTGCAAGGTTGGAGCACGGTTTGCACCGAACATACCATAGGCATAGAAATCGTTTTGGACGAACTCGATCCGACTCCTAGGTGACGAGGCTCAAGTGGAAGCTCGGTTCGGTCCGTTTGGGGATAGTGCTTCTCTTGATGCGAGATTGGTGCTCGGTTTGCATTGAACGTACCATAGGTCATAAATAGTTCTGGACGCACCCGATGGAAATCGTAAGTGACGTGGGTCGTGTGGAATCTCATTTTAGTCCATTTGGAGCTAGTGTTAGTGTTAGTGCAAGGTTGGAGCACGGTTTGCACCAAACATACCATTGGCATAGAAATTGTTTTGGACGAACTTCATCCGACTCCTAGGTGACGAGGCTCAAGGGGAAGCTCGGTTCTGTGTGTTTGGGGATAGTGCTTCTCTTGATGCAAGATTGGTGCTTGGTTTGCACCAAATGTAGCATAGGCATAGAAATCATTTTGGACACACTCGAGTGGACTCCAAGGTGACGAGGCTCAAGTGCAAGCTTGATTCGGTACGTTTGGAGATAGTGCTACTCTTGATGCAAGATTTGTGCTCGGTTTGCGTCGAATGTGTCGTAGGTTCGGAAATAGTATTGGAGGCACCCGATGGAACTCCTAGGTTACGTGGGTCATGTGGAATCTTGTTTCGATCTGTTTTGAGACAGTGTTAGCGACGGTGCAAGATAGGTGCACGGTTTGAACTAAACGTACCATAGGCATAGAAATCGTTTTAGACACAATCGATGGGACTCCTAGGTGACGAGGCTCAAGTGGAAGCTCGGTACGGTCTATTTGGAGATAGTGCTACTCTTGATGCATGATTGGTGCATGGTTTGCGTCGAATGTACCGAAGGCTCAGAAATAGTATTGGAGGCACCCGATGGAACTCCTAGGTTACGTGGGTCATGTGGAACCTTGTTTCTATCTGTTTTGAAAAAGTGTTAGCGTCGGTGCAAGATAGGTGCTCGGTTTGCATCAAACGTACCATAGGTTCATAAATCGTTTTAGAAGCACCCGCGGTACTCCTAGGTGATGAGGGTCTGGTGGAGATCTGTTCGTTCCGTTTGGAGATAGTGCTACAGAAGATAGGTGCACGGTTTGCATTGAACGTACCATCGGTCATAAATAGTTTTGGACGCACCCGATGGAACTCGTAAGTGACGTGGGTCGTGTGGAATCTCATTTTAGTCCATTTGGAGATAGTGTTAGTGTCAGTGCAAGGTTGGAGCACGGTTTGCACCGAACATACCATAGGCATAGAAATCGTTTTGGACGAACTCGATCCGACTCCTAGGTGACGAGGCTCAAGTGGAAGCTCGGTTCGGTCCGTTTGGGGATAGTGCTTCTCTTGATGCGAGATTGGTGCTCGGTTTGCATTGAACGTACCATAGGTCATAAATAGTTCTGGACGCACCCGATGGAAATCGTAAGTGACGTGGGTCGTGTGGAATCTCATTTTAGTCCATTTGGAGCTAGTGTTAGTGTTAGTGCAAGGTTGGAGCACGGTTTGCACCAAACATACCATTGGCATAGAAATTGTTTTGGACGAACTTCATCCGACTCCTAGGTGACGAGGCTCAAGGGGAAGCTCGGTTCTGTGTGTTTGGGGATAGTGCTTCTCTTGATGCAAGATTGGTGCTTGGTTTGCACCAAATGTAGCATAGGCATAGAAATCATTTTGGACACACTCGAGTGGACTCCAAGGTGACGAGGCTCAAGTGCAAGCTCGATTCGGTACGTTTGGAGATAGTGCTACTCTTGATGCAAGATTTGTGCTCGGTTTGCGTCGAATGTGTCGTAGGTTCGGAAATAGTATTGGAGGCACCCGATGGAACTCCTAGGTTACGTGGGTCATGTGGAATCTTGTTTCGATCTGTTTTGAGACAGTGTTAGCGACGGTGCAAGATAGGTGCACGGTTTGAACTAAACGTACCATAGGCATAGAAATCGTTTTAGACACAATCGATGGGACTCCTAGGTGACGAGGCTCAAGTGGAAGCTCGGTACGGTCTATTTGGAGATAGTGCTACTCTTGATGCATGATTGGTGCATGGTTTGCGTCGAATGTACCGAAGGCTCAGAAATAGTATTGGAGGCACCCGATGGAACTCCTAGGTTACGTGGGTCATGTGGAACCTTGTTTCTATCTGTTTTGAAAAAGTGTTAGCGTCGGTGCAAGATAGGTGCTCGGTTTGCATCAAACGTACCATAGGTTCATAAATCGTTTTAGAAGCACCCGCGGTACTCCTAGGTGATGAGGGTCTGGTGGAGATCTGTTCGTTCCGTTTGGAGATAGTGCTACAGAAGATAGGTGCACGGTTTGCATTGAACGTACCATCGGTCATAAATAGTTTTGGACGCACCCGATGGAACTCGTAAGTGACGTGGGTCGTGTGGAATCTCATTTTAGTCCATTTGGAGATAGTGTTAGTGTCAGTGCAAGGTTGGAGCACGGTTTGCACCGAACATACCATAGGCATAGAAATCGTTTTGGACGAACTCGATCCGACTCCTAGGTGACGAGGCTCAAGTGGAAGCTCGGTTCGGTCCGTTTGGGGATAGTGCTTCTCTTGATGCGAGATTGGTGCTCGGTTTGCATTGAACGTACCATAGGTCATAAATAGTTCTGGACGCACCCGATGGAAATCGTAAGTGACGTGGGTCGTGTGGAATCTCATTTTAGTCCATTTGGAGCTAGTGTTAGTGTTAGTGCAAGGTTGGAGCACGGTTTGCACCAAACATACCATTGGCATAGAAATTGTTTTGGACGAACTTCATCCGACTCCTAGGTGACGAGGCTCAAGGGGAAGCTCGGTTCTGTGTGTTTGGGGATAGTGCTTCTCTTGATGCAAGATTGGTGCTTGGTTTGCACCAAATGTAGCATAGGCATAGAAATCATTTTGGACACACTCGAGTGGACTCCAAGGTGACGAGGCTCAAGTGCAAGCTCGATTCGGTACGTTTGGAGATAGTGCTACTCTTGATGCAAGATTTGTGCTCGGTTTGCGTCGAATGTGTCGTAGGTTCAGAAATAGTATTGGAGGCACCCGATGGAACTCCTAGGTTACGTGGGTCATGTGGAATCTTGTTTCGATCTGTTTTGAGACAATGTTAGCGACGGTGCAAGATAGGTGCACGGTTTGAACTAAACGTACCATAGGCATAGAAATCGTTTTAGACAAAATCGATGGGACTCCTAGGTGACGAGCCTCAAGTGGAAGCTCGGTACGGTCTATTTGGAGATAGTGCTACTCTTGATGCATGATTGGTGCATGGTTTGCGTCGAATGTACCGAAGGCTCAGAAATAGTATTGGAGGCACCCGATGGAACTCCTAGGTTACGTGGGTCATGTGGAATCTTGTTTCTATCTGTTTTGAAAAAGTGTTAGCGTCGGTGCAAGATAGGTGCTCGGTTTGCATCAAACGTACCATAGGTTCATAAATCGTTTTAGAAGCACCCGTGGAACTCCTAGGTGATGAGGGTCTGGTGGAGATCTGTTCGGTACATTTGGAGATACTGCTACAGAAGATAGGTGCACAGTTTGCATTGAACGTACCATTGGTCATAAATAGTTTTGGACGCACTCGATGGAACTCGTAAGTGACGTGGGTCGTGTGGAATCTCATTTTAGTCCATTTGGAGATAGTGTTAGTGTCAGTGCAAGGTTGGAGCACGGTTTGCACCGAACATACCATAGGCATAGAAATCGTTTTGGACACAATCGATGGGACCCCTAGGTGACGAGGCTCAAGTGAAAGCTCGGTACGGTCTGTTTGGAGATAGTGCTACTCTTGATGCGTGATTGGTGCATGGTTTGCGTCGAATGTACCGAAGGCTAAGAAATAGTATTGGAGGCACCCGATGGAACTGCTAGGTTACGTGGGTCATGTGGAATCTTGTTTCGATCTGTTTTGAAAAAGTGTTAGCGTCGGTGCAAGATAGGTGCTCGGTTTGCATGAAACGTACCATAGCTTCTTAAATCATTTTAGAAGCACCCGCGGTACTCCTAGGTGATGAGGGTCTGGTGGAGATCTGTTCGGTCCGTTTGGAGATAGTGCTACAGAAGATAGGTGCACGGTTTGCATTGAACGTACCATCGGTCATAAATAGTTTTGGACGCACCCGATGGAACTCCTAGGTTACGTGGGTCATGTGGAATCTTGTTTCGATCTGTTTTGAGACAGTGTTAGCGACGGTGCAAGATAGGTGCACGGTTTGAACTAAACGTACCATAGGCATATAAATCGTTTTAGACACAATCGATGGGACTCCTAGGTGACGAGGCTCAAGTGGAAGCTCGGTACGGTCTATTTGGAGATAGTGCTACTCTTGATGCATGATTGGTGCCTGGTTTGCGTTGAATGTACCGAAGGCTCAGAAATAGTATTGGAGGCACCCGATGGAACTCCTAGGTTACGTGGGTCATGTGGAATCTTGTTTCGATCTGTTTTGAAAAAGTGTTAGCGTCGGTGCAAGATAGGTGCTCGGTTTGCATCAAACGTAGCAAAGGTTCATAAATCGTTTTAGAAGCACCCGCGGTACTCCTAGGTGATGAGGGTCTGGTGGAGATCTGTTTGGTCCGTTTGGAGATAGTGCTACAGAAGATAGGTGCACAGTTTGCATTGAACGTACCATTGGTCATAAATAGTTTTGGACGCACTCGATGGAACTCGTAAGTGACGTGGGTCGTGTGGAATCTCATTTTAGTCCATTTGGAGATAGTGTTAGTGTCAGTGCAAGGTTGGAGCACGGTTTGCACAGAACATACCATAGGGATAGAAATCGTTTTGGACACAATCGATGGGACCCCTAGGTGACGAGGCTCAAGTGAAAGCTCGGTACGGTCTATTTGTAGATAGTGCTACTCTTGATGCGTGATTGGTGCATGGTTTGCGTCGAATGTACCGAAGGCTAAGAAATAGTATTGGAGGCACCCGATGGAACTGCTAGGTTACGTGGGTCATGTGGAATCTTGTTTCGATCTGTTTTGAAAAAGTGTTAGCGTCGGTGCAAGATAGGTGCTCGGTTTGCATGAAACGTACCATAGCTTCTTAAATCATTTTAGAAGCACCCGCGGTACTCATAGGTGATGAGGGTCTGGTGGAGATCTGTTCGGTCCGTTTGGAGATAGTGCTACAGAAGATAGGTGCACGGTTTGCATTGAACGTACCATCGGTCATAAATAGTTTTGGACGCACCCGATGGAACTCGTAAGTGACGTGGGTCGTGTGGAATCTCATTTTAGTCCATTTGGAGATAGTGTTAGTGTCAGTGCAAGGTTGGAGCACGGTTTGCACCGAACATACCATAGGCATAGAAATCGTTTTGGACGAACTCGATCCGACTCCTAGGTGACGAGGCTCAAGTGGAAGCTCGGTTCGGTCCGTTTGGGGATAGTGCTTCTCTTGATGCGAGATTGGTGCTCGGTTTGCATTGAACGTACCATAGGTCATAAATAGTTCTGGACGCACCCGATGGAAATCGTAAGTGACGTGGGTCGTGTAGAATCTCATTTTAGTCCATTTGGAGCTAGTGTTAGTGTTAGTGCAAGGTTGGAGCACGGTTTGCACCAAACATACCATTGGCATAGAAATTGTTTTGGACGAACTTCATCCGACTCCTAGGTGACGAGGCTCAAGGGGAAGCTCGGTTCTGTGTGTTTGGGGATAGTGCTTCTCTTGATGCAAGATTGGTGCTTGGTTTGCACCAAATGTAGCATAGGCATAGAAATCATTTTGGACACACTCGAGTGGACTCCAAGGTGACGAGGCTCAAGTGCAAGCTCGATTCGGTACGTTTGGAGATAGTGCTACTCTTGATGCAAGATTTGTGCTCGGTTTGCGTCGAATGTGTCGTAGGTTCAGAAATAGTATTGGAGGCACCCGATGGAACTCCTAGGTTACGTGGGTCATGTGGAATCTTGTTTCGATCTGTTTTGAGACAATGTTAGCGACGGTGCAAGATAGGTGCACGGTTTGAACTAAACGTACCATAGGCATAGAAATCGTTTTAGACAAAATCGATGGGACTCCTAGGTGACGAGCCTCAAGTGGAAGCTCGGTACGGTCTATTTGGAGATAGTGCTACTCTTGATGCATGATTGGTGCATGGTTTGCGTCGAATGTACCGAAGGCTCAGAAATAGTATTGGAGGCACCCGATGGAACTCCTAGGTTACGTGGGTCATGTGGAATCTTGTTTCTATCTGTTTTGAAAAAGTGTTAGCGTCGGTGCAAGATAGGTGCTCGGTTTGCATCAAACGTACCATAGGTTCATAAATCGTTTTAGAAGCACCCGTGGAACTCCTAGGTGATGAGGGTCTGGTGGAGATCTGTTCGGTACGTTTGGAGATACTGCTACAGAAGATAGGTGCACAGTTTGCATTGAACGTACCATTGGTCATAAATAGTTTTGGACGCACTCGATGGAACTCGTAAGTGACGTGGGTCGTGTGGAATCTCATTTTAGTCCATTTGGAGATAGTGTTAGTGTCAGTGCAAGGTTGGAGCACGGTTTGCACCGAACATACCATAGGCATAGAAATCGTTTTGGACACAATCGATGGGACCCCTAGGTGACGAGGCTCAAGTGAAAGCTCGGTACGGTCTGTTTGGAGATAGTGCTACTCTTGATGCGTGATTGGTGCATGGTTTGCGTCGAATGTACCGAAGGCTAAGAAATAGTATTGGAGGCACCCGATGGAACTGCTAGGTTACGTGGGTCATGTGGAATCTTGTTTCGATCTGTTTTGAAAAAGTGTTAGCGTCGGTGCAAGATAGGTGCTCGGTTTGCATGAAACGTACCATAGCTTCTTAAATCATTTTAGAAGCACCCGCGGTACTCCTAGGTGATGAGGGTCTGGTGGAGATCTGTTCGGTCCGTTTGGAGATAGTGCTACAGAAGATAGGTGCACGGTTTGCATTGAACGTACCATCGGTCATAAATAGTTTTGGACGCACCCGATGGAACTACTAGGTTACGTGGGTCATGTGGAATCTTGTTTCGATCTGTTTTGAGACAGTGTTAGCGACGGTGCAAGATAGGTGCACGGTTTGAACTAAACGTACCATAGGCATATAAATCGTTTTAGACACAATCGATGGGACTCCTAGGTGACGAGGCTCAAGTGGAAGCTCGGTACGGTCTATTTGGAGATAGTGCTACTCTTGATGCATGATTGGTGCCTGGTTTGCGTTGAATGTACCGAAGGCTCAGAAATAGTATTGGAGGCACCCGATGGAACTCCTAGGTTACGTGGGTCATGTGGAATTTGTTTCGATCTGTTTTGAAAAAGTGTTAGCGTCGGTGCAAGATAGGTGCTCGGTTTGCATCAAACGTAGCAAAGGTTCATAAATCGTTTTAGAAGCACCCGCGGTACTCCTAGGTGATGAGGGTCTGGTGGAGATCTGTTCGGTCCGTTTGGAGATAGTGCTACAGAAGATAGGTGCACAGTTTGCATTGAACGTACCATTGGTCATAAATAGTTTTGGACGCACTCGATGGAACTCGTAAGTGACGTGGGTCGTGTGGAATCTCATTTTAGTCCATTTGGAGATAGTGTTAGTGTCAGTGCAAGGTTGGAGCACGGTTTGCACAGAACATACCATAGGGATAGAAATCGTTTTGGACACAATCAATGGGACCCCTAGGTGACGAGGCTCAAGTGAAAGCTCGGTACGGTCTATTTGTAGATAGTGCTACTCTTGATGCGTGATTGGTGCATGGTTTGCGTCGAATGTACCGAAGGCTAAGAAATAGTATTGGAGGCACCCGATGGAACTGCTAGGTTACGTGGGTCATGTGGAATCTTGTTTCGATCTGTTTTGAAAAAGTGTTAGCGTCGGTGCAAGATAGGTGCTCGGTTTGCATGAAACGTACCATAGCTTCTTAAATCATTTTAGAAGCACCCGCGGTACTCCTAGGTGATGAGGGTCTGGTGGAGATCTGTTCGGTCCGTTTGGAGATAGTGCTACAGAAGATAGGTGCATGGTTTGCATTGAACGTACCATCGGTCATAAATAGTTTTGGACGCACCCGATGGAACTCGTAAGTAACGTGGGTCGTGTGGAATCTCATTTTAGTCCATTTGGAGATAGTGTTAGTGTCAGTGCAAGGTTGGAGCACGGTTTGCACCGAACATACCATAGGCATAGAAATCGTTTTGGACGAACTCGTTCTGACTCCTAGGTGATGAGGCTCAAGTGGAAGCTCGGTTCGGTCCGTTTGGGGATAGTGCTTCTCTTGATGCGAGATTGGTGCTCGGTTTGCATTGAACGTACCATAGGTCATAAATAGTTTTGGATGCACCCGATGGAAATCGTAAGTGACGTGGGTCGTGTGGAATCTTGTTTTAGTCCATTTGGAGCTAGTGTTAGTGTTAGTGCAAGGTAGGAGCACGGTTTGCACCAAACATACCATAGGCATAGAAATTGTTTTGGATGAACTTCATCCGACTCCTAGGTGACGAGGCTCAAGGGGAAGCTCGGTTCTGTGTGTTTGGGGATAGTGCTTCTCTTGATGCAAGATTGGTGTTTGGTTTGCACCAAATGTAGCATAGGCATAGAAATCGTTTTGGACGCACTCGAGGGGACTCCTAGGTGACGAGGCTCAAGTGCAAGCTTGATTCGGTACGTTTGGAGATAGTGCTACTCTTGATGCAAGATTGGTGCTCGGTTTGCGTCGAATGTGTCGTAGGTTCGGAAATAGTATTGGAGGCACCCGATGGAACTCCTAGGTTACGTGGGTCATGTGGAATCTTGTTTCGATCTATTTTGAGACAGTGTTAGCGACGGTGCAAGATAGGTGCACGGTTTGAACTAAACGTACCATAGGCATAGAAATCGTTTTAGACACAATCGATGGGACTCCTAGGTGACGAGGCTCAAGTGGAAGCTCGGTACGATCTATTTAGAGATAGTGCTACTCTTGATGCATGATTGGTGCATGGTTTGCGTCGAATGTACCGAAGGCTCAGAAGTAGTATTGGAGGCACCCGATGGAACTCCTAGGTTACGTGGGTCATGTGGAATCTTGTTTCGATCTGTTTTGAAAAAGTGTTAGCGTCGGTGCAAGATAGGTGCTCGGTTTGCATCAAACGTACCATAGGTTCATAAATCGTTTTAGAAGCACCCGCGGTACTCCTAGGTGATGAGGTTCTAGTGGAGATCTGTTCGGTCCGTTTGGAGATAGTGCTACAGAAGATAGGTGCACGGTTTGCATTGAACGTACCATCGGTCATAAATAGTTTTGGACGCACCCGATGGAACTCGTAAGTGACGTGGGTCGTGTGGAATCTCATTTTAGTCCATTTGGAGATAGTGTTAGTGTCAGTGCAAGGTTGGAGCACAGTTTGCACCGAACATACCATAGGCATAGAAATCGTTTTGGACGAACTCGATCCGACTCCTAGGTGACGAGGCTCAAGTGGAAGCTCGGTTCGGTCCGTTTGGGGATAGTGCTTCTCTTGATGCGAGATTGGTGCTCGGTTTGCATTGAACGTACCATAGGTCATAAATAGTTTTGGACGCACCCGATGGAAATCGTAAGTGACGTGGGTCGTGTGGAATCTTGTTTTAGTCCATTTGGAGCTAGTGTTAGTGTTAGTGCAAGGTAGGAGCACGGTTCGCACCAAACATACCATAGGCATAGAAATTGTTTTGGACGAACTTCATCCGACTCCTAGGTGACGAGGCTCAAGGGGAAGCACGGTTCTGTGTGTTTGGGGATAGTGCTTCTCTTGATGCAAGATTGGTGTTTGGTTTGCACCAAATGTAGCATAGGCATAGAAATCATTTTGGACGCACTCGAGGGGACTCCTAGGTGACGAGGCTCAAGTGCAAGCTCGATTCGGTACGTTTGGAGATAGTGCTACTCTTGATGCAAGATTGGTGCTCGGTTTGCGTCGAATGTGTCGTAGGTTCGGAAATAGTATTGGAGGCACCCGATGGAACTCCTAGGTTACGTGGGTCATGTGGAATCTTGTTTCGATCTATTTTGAGACAGTGTTAGCGACGGTGCAAGATAGATGCACGGTTTGAACTAAACGTACCATAGGCATAGAAATCGTTTTAGACACAATCGATGGGACTCCTAGGTGACGAGGCTCAAGTGGAAGTTCGGTACGATCTATTTGGAGATAGTGCTACTCTTGATGCATGATTGGTGCATGGTTTGCGTCGAATGTACCGAAGGCTCAGAAATAGTATTGGAGGCACCCGATGGAACTCCTAGGTTACGTGGGTCATGTGGAATCTTGTTTCGATCTGTTTTGAAAAAGTGTTAGCGTCGGTGCAAGATAGGTGCTCGGTTTGCATCAAACGTACCATAGGTTCATAAATCGTTTTAGAAGCACCCGCGGTACTCCAAGGTGATGAGGGTCTGGTGGAGATCTGTTCGGTCTGTTTGGAGATAGTGCTACAGAAGATAGGTGCACAGTTTGCATTGAACGTACCACTGGTCATAAATAGTTTTGGACGCACTCGATGGAACTCGCAAGTGACGTGGGTCGTGTGGAATCTCATTTTAGTCCATTTGGAGATTGTGTTAGTGTCAGTGCAAGGTTGGAGCACGGTTTGCACCGAACATACCATAGGCATAGAAATCGTTTTGGACACAATCGATGGGACCCCTAGGTGACGAGGCTCAAGTGAAAGCTCGGTACGGTCTATTTGGAGATAGTGCTACTCTTGATGCGTGATTGGTGCATGGTTTGCGTCGAATGTACCGAAGGCTAAGAAATAGTATTGGAGGCACCCGATGGAACTACTAGGTTACGTGGGTCATGTGGAATCTTGTTTCGATCTGTTTTGAAAAAGTGTTAGCGTCGGTGCAAGATAGGTGCTCGGTTTGCATGAAACGTACCATAGCTTCTTAAATCATTTTAGAAGCACCCGCGGTACTCCTAGGTGATGAGGGTCTGGTGGAGATCTGTTCGGTCCGTTTGGAGATAGTGCTACAGAAGATAGGTGCACGGTTTGCATTGAACGTACCATCGGTCATAAATAGTTTTGGACGCACCCGATGGAACTCGTAAGTGACGTGGGTCGTGTGGAATCTCATTTTAGTCCATTTGGAGATAGTGTTAGTGTCAGTGCATGGTTGGAGCACGGTTTGCACCGAACATACCATAGGCATAGAAATCGTTTTGGACGAACTCGATCCGACTCCTAGGTGATGAGGCTCAAGTGGAAGCTCGGTTCGGTCTGTTTGGGGATAGTGCTTCTCTTGATGCGAGATTGGTGCTCGGTTTGCATTGAACGTACCATAGGTCATAAATAGTTTTGGACGCACCCGATGGAAATCGTAAGTGACGTGGGTCGTGTGGAATCTTGTTTTAGTCCATTTGGAGCTAGTGTTAGTGTTAGTGCAAGGTAGGAGCACGGTTTGCACCAAACATACCATAGGCATAGAAATTGTTTTGGACGAACTTCATCCGACTCCTAGGTGACGAGGCTCAAGGGGAAGCTCGGTTCTGTGTGTTTGGGGATAGTGCTTCTCTTGATGCAAGATTGGTGTTTGGTTTGCACCAAATGTAGCATAGGCATAGAAATCGTTTTGGACGCACTCGAGGGGACTCCTAGGTGACGAGGCTCAAGTGCAAGCTCGATTCGGTACGTTTGGAGATAGTGCTACTCTTGATGCAAGATTGGTGCTCGGTTTGCGTCGAATGTGTCGTAGGTTCGGAAATAGTATTGGAGGCACCCGATGGAACTCCTAGGTTATGTGGGTCATGTGGAATCCTGTTTCGATCTATTTTGAGACAGTGTTAGCGACGGTGCAAGATAGGTGCACGGTTTGAACTAAACGTACCATAGGCATAGAAATCGTTTTAGACACAATCGATGGGACTCCTAGGTGACGAGGCTCAAGTGGAAGCTCGGTACGATCTATTTGGAGATAGTGCTACTCTTGATGCATGATTGGTGCATGGTTTGCGTCGAATGTACCGAAGGCTCAGAAATAGTATTGGAGGCACCCGATGGAACTCCTAGGTTACGTGGGTCATGTGGAATCTTGTTTCGATCTGTTTTGAAAAAGTGTTAGCGTCGGTGCAAGATAGGTGCTCGGTTTGCATCAAACGTACCATAGGTTCATAAATCGTTTTAGAAGCACCCGCGGTACTTCTAGGTGATGAGGGTCTGGTGGAGATCTGTTTAGTCCGTTTGGAGATAGTGCTACAGGAGATAGGTGCACGGTTTGCATTGAACGTACCATCGGTCATAAATAGTTTTGGACGCACCCGATGGAACTCGTAAGTGACGTGGGTCGTGTGGAATCTAATTTTAGTCCATTTGGAGATAGTGTTAGTGTCAGTGCAAGGTTGGAGCACGGTTTGCACCGAACATACCATAGGCATAGAAATCATTTTGGACGAACTCGATCCGACTCCGAGGTGACGAGGCTCAAGTGGAAGCTCGGTTCGGTCCGTTTGGGGATAGTGCTTCTCTTGATGCGAGATTGGTGCTCGGTTTGCATTGAACGTACCATAGGTCATAAATAGTTTTGGACGCACCCGATGGAAATCGTAAGTGACGTGGGTCGTGTGGAATCTCATTTTAGTCCATTTGGAGCTAGTGTTAGTGTTAGTGCAAGGTTGGAGCACGGTTTGCACCAAACATACCAGAGGCATAGAAATTGTTTTGGACGAACTTCATCCGACTCCTAGGTGACGAGGCTCAAGGGGAAGCTCGGTTCTATGTGTTTGGGGATAGTGCTTCTATTGATGCAAGATTGGTGCTTGGTTTGCACCAAATGTAGCATAGGCATAGAAATCATTTTGGACGCACTCGAGGGGACTCCTAGGTGACGAGGCTCAAGTGCAAGCTCGATTCGGTACGTTTGGAGATACTGCTACTCTTGATGCAAGATTGGTGCTCGGTATGCGTTGAATGTGTCGTAGGTTCAGAAATAGTATTGGAGGCACCCGATGGAACTCCTAGGTTCCGTGGGTCATGTGGAATCTTGTCTCGATCTGTTTTGAGACAGTGTTAGCGACGGTGCAAGATAGGTGCACGGTTTGAACTAAACGTTCCATAGGCATAGAAATCGTTTTAGACACAATCGATGGGACTCCTAGGTGACGAGGCTCAAGTGGAAGCTCGGTACGATCTATTTGGAGATAGTGCTACTCTTGATGCATGATTGGTGCATGGTTTGCGTCGAATGTACCGAAGGCTCAGAAATAGTATTGGAGGTACCCGATGGAACTCCTAGGTTACGTGGGTCATGTGGAATCTTGTTTCGATCTGTTTTGAAAAAGTGTTAGCGTCGGTGCAAGATAGGTGCTCGGTTTGCATCAAACGTACCATAGGTTCATAAATCGTTTTAGAAGCACCCGCGGTACTCCAAGGTGATGAGGGTCTGGTGGAGATCTGTTCGGTCTGTTTGGAGATAGTGCTACAGAAGATAGGTGCACAGTTTGCATTGAACGTACCACTGGTCATAAATAGTTTTGGACGCACTCGATGGAACTCGTAAGTGACGTGGGTCGTGTGGAATCTCATTTTAGTCCATTTGGAGATTGTGTTAGTGTCAGTGCAAGGTTGGAGCACGGTTTGCACCGAACATACCATAGGCATAGAAATCGTTTTGGACGAACTCGATCCGACTCCTAGGTGATGAGGCTCAAGTGGAAGCTCGGTTCGGTCTGTTTGGGGATAGTGCTTCTCTTGATGCGAGATTGGTGCTCGGTTTGCATTGAACGTACCATAGGTCATAAATAGTTTTGGACGCACCCGATGGAAATCGTAAGTGACGTGGGTCGTGTGGAATCTTGTTTTAGTCCATTTGGAGCTAGTGTTAGTGTTAGTGCAAGGTAGGAGCACGGTTTGCACCAAACATACCATAGGCATAGAAATTGTTTTGGACGAACTTCATCCGACTCCTAGGTGACGAGGCTCAAGGGGAAGCTCGGTTCTGTGTGTTTGGGGATAGTGCTTCTCTTGATGCAAGATTGGTGTTTGGTTTGCACCAAATGTAGCATAGGCATAGAAATCGTTTTGGACGCACTCGAGGGGACTCCTAGGTGACGAGGCTCAAGTGCAAGCTCGATTCGGTACGTTTGGAGATAGTGCTACTCTTGATGCAAGATTGGTGCTCGGTTTGCGTCGAATGTGTCGTAGGTTCGGAAATAGTATTGGAGGCACCCGATGGAACTCCTAGGTTATGTGGGTCATGTGGAATCTTGTTTCGATCTATTTTGAGACAGTGTTAGCGACGGTGCAAGATAGGTGCACGGTTTGAACTAAACGTACCATAGGCATAGAAATCGTTTTAGACACAATCGATGGGACTCCTAGGTGACGAGGCTCAAGTGGAAGCTCGGTACGATCTATTTGGAGATAGTGCTACTCTTGATGCATGATTGGTGCATGGTTTGCGTCGAATGTACCGAAGGCTCAGAAATAGTATTGGAGGCACCCGATGGAACTCCTAGGTTACGTGGGTCATGTGGAATCTTGTTTCGATCTGTTTTGAAAAAGTGTTAGCGTCGGTGCAAGATAGGTGCTCGGTTTGCATCAAACGTACCATAGGTTCATAAATCGTTTTAGAAGCACCCGCGGTACTTCTAGGTGATGAGGGTCTGGTGGAGATCTGTTTAGTCCGTTTGGAGATAGTGCTACAGAAGATAGGTGCACGGTTTGCATTGAACGTACCATCGGTCATAAATAGTTTTGGACGCACCCGATGGAACTCGTAAGTGACGTGGGTCGTGTGGAATCTAATTTTAGTCCATTTGGAGATAGTGTTAGTGTCAGTGCAAGGTTGGAGCACGGTTTGCACCGAACATACCATAGGCATAGAAATCATTTTGGACGAACTCGATCCGACTCCGAGGTGACGAGGCTCAAGTGGAAGCTCGGTTCGGTCCGTTTGGGGATAGTGCTTCTCTTGATGCGAGATTGGTGCTCGGTTTGCATTGAACGTACCATAGGTCATAAATAGTTTTGGACGCACCCGATGGAAATCGTAAGTGACGTGGGTCGTGTGGAATCTCATTTTAGTCCATTTGGAGCTAGTGTTAGTGTTAGTGCAAGGTTGGAGCACGGTTTGCACCAAACATACCAGAGGCATAGAAATTGTTTTGGACGAACTTCATCCGACTCCTAGGTGACGAGGCTCAAGGGGAAGCTCGGTTCTATGTGTTTGGGGATAGTGCTTCTATTGATGCAAGATTGGTGCTTGGTTTGCACCAAATGTAGCATAGGCATAGAAATCATTTTGGACGCACTCGAGGGGACTCCTAGGTGACGAGGCTCAAGTGCAAGCTCGATTCGGTACGTTTGGAGATACTGCTACTCTTGATGCAAGATTGGTGCTCGGTATGCGTTGAATGTGTCGTAGGTTCAGAAATAGTATTGGAGGCACCCGATGGAACTCCTAGGTTCCGTGGGTCATGTGGAATCTT
The DNA here is from genome assembly GCA_022457205.1 of Saccharum spontaneum. Classification (NCBI taxonomy): domain Eukaryota; kingdom Viridiplantae; phylum Streptophyta; class Magnoliopsida; order Poales; family Poaceae; genus Saccharum; species Saccharum spontaneum. Next base: position 28,687,464 of record CM039593.1, on the reverse strand, counting down.
GTCTCGATCTGTTTTGAGACAGTGTTAGCGACGGTGCAAGATAGGTGCACGGTTTGAACTAAACGTACCATAGGCATAGAAATCGTTTTAGACACAATCGATGGGACTCCTAGGTGACGAGGCTCAAGTGGAAGCTCGGTACGATCTATTTGGAGATAGTGCTACTCTTGATGCATGATTGGTGCATGGTTTGCGTCGAATGTACCGAAGGCTCAGAAATAGTATTGGAGGTACCCAATGGAACTCCTAGGTTACGTGGGTCATGTGGAATCTTGTTTCGATCTGTTTTGAAAAAGTGTTAGCGTCGGTGCAAGATAGGTGCTCGGTTTGCATCAAACGTACCATAGGTTCATAAATCGTTTTAGAAGCACCCGCGGTACTCCAAGGTGATGAGGGTCTGGTGGAGATCTGTTCGGTCTGTTTGGAGATAGTGCTACAGAAGATAGGTGCACAGTTTGCATTGAACGTACCACTGGTCATAAATAGTTTTGGACGCACTCGATGGAACTCGTAAGTGACGTGGGTCGTGTGGAATCTCATTTTAGTCCATTTGGAGATTGTGTTAGTGTCAGTGCAAGGTTGGAGCACGGTTTGCACCGAACATACCATAGGCATAGAAATCGTTTTGGACGAACTCGATCCGACTCCTAGGTGATGAGGCTCAAGTGGAAGCTCGGTTCGGTCTGTTTGGGGATAGTGCTTCTCTTGATGCGAGATTGGTGCTCGGTTTGCATTGAACGTACCATAGGTCATAAATAGTTTTGGACGCACCCGATGGAAATCGTAAGTGACGTGGGTCGTGTGGAATCTTGTTTTAGTCCATTTGGAGCTAGTGTTAGTGTTAGTGCAAGGTAGGAGCACGGTTTGCACCAAACATACCATAGGCATAGAAATTGTTTTGGACGAACTTCATCCGACTCCTAGGTGACGAGGCTCAAGGGGAAGCTCGGTTCTGTGTGTTTGGGGATAGTGCTTCTCTTGATGCAAGATTGGTGTTTGGTTTGCACCAAATGTAGCATAGGCATAGAAATCGTTTTGGACGCACTCGAGGGGACTCCTAGGTGACGAGGCTCAAGTGCAAGCTCGATTCGGTACGTTTGGAGATAGTGCTACTCTTGATGCAAGATTGGTGCTCGGTTTGCGTCGAATGTGTCGTAGGTTCGGAAATAGTATTGGAGGCACCCGATGGAACTCCTAGGTTATGTGGGTCATGTGGAATCTTGTTTCGATCTATTTTGAGACAGTGTTAGCGACGGTGCAAGATAGGTGCACGGTTTGAACTAAACGTACCATAGGCATAGAAATCGTTTTAGACACAATCGATGGGACTCCTAGGTGACGAGGCTCAAGTGGAAGCTCGGTACGATCTATTTGGAGATAGTGCTACTCTTGATGCATGATTGGTGCATGGTTTGCGTCGAATGTACCGAAGGCTCAGAAATAGTATTGGAGGCACCCGATGGAACTCCTAGGTTACGTGGGTCATGTGGAATCTTGTTTCGATCTGTTTTGAAAAAGTGTTAGCGTCGGTGCAAGATAGGTGCTCGGTTTGCATCAAACGTACCATAGGTTCATAAATCGTTTTAGAAGCACCCGCGGTACTTCTAGGTGATGAGGGTCTGGTGGAGATCTGTTCGGTCCGTTTGGAGATAGTGCTACAGAAGATAGGTGCACGGTTTGCATTGAACGTAACATCGGTCATAAATAGTTTTGGACGCACCCGATGGAACTCGTAAGTGACGTGGGTCGTGTGGAATCTAATTTTAGTCCATTTGGAGATAGTGTTAGTGTCAGTGCAAGGTTGGAGCACGGTTTGCACCGAACATACCATAGGCATAGAAATCATTTTGGACGAACTCGATCCGACTCCGAGGTGACGAGGCTCAAGTGGAAGCTCGGTTCGGTCCGTTTGGGGATAGTGCTTCTCTTGATGCGAGATTGGTGCTCGGTTTGCATTGAACGTACCATAGGTCATAAATAGTTTTGGACGCACCCGATGGAAATCGTAAGTGACGTGGGTCGTGTGGAATCTTGTTTTAGTCCATTTGGAGCTAGTGTTAGTGTTAGTGCAAGGTAGGAGCACGGTTTGCACCAAACATACCATAGGCATAGAAATTGTTTTGGACGAACTTCATCCGACTCCTAGGTGACGAGGCTCAAGGGGAAGCTCGGTTCTGTGTGTTTGGGGATAGTGCTTCTCTTGATGCAAGATTGGTGTTTGGTTTGCACCAAATGTAGCATAGGCATAGAAATCGTTTTGGACGCACTCGAGGGGACTCCTAGGTGACGAGGCTCAAGTGCAAGCTCGATTCGGTACGTTTGGAGATAGTGCTACTCTTGATGCAAGATTGGTGCTCGGTTTGCGTCGAATGTGTCGTAGGTTCGGAAATAGTATTGGAGGCACCCGATGGAACTCCTAGGTTACGTGGGTCATGTGGAATCTTGTTTCGATCTATTTTGAGACAGTGTTAGCGACGGTGCAAGATAGGTGCACGGTTTGAACTAAACGTACCATAGGCATAGAAATCGTTTTAGACACAATCGATGGGACTCCTAGGTGACGAGGCTCAAGTGGAAGCTCGGTACGATCTATTTGGAGATAGTGCTACTCTTGATGCATGATTGGTGCATGGTTTGCGTCGAATGTACCGAAGGCTCAGAAATAGTATTGGAGGCACCCGATGGAACTCCTAGGTTACGTGGGTCATGTGGAATCTTGTTTCGATCTGTTTTGAAAAAGTGTTAGCGTCGGTGCAAGATAGGTGCTCGGTTTGCATCAAACGTACCATAGGTTCATAAATCGTTTTAGAAGCACCCGCGGTACTTCTAGGTGATGAGGGTCTGGTGGAGATCTGTTTAGTCCGTTTGTTGATAGTGCTACAGAAGATAGGTGCACGGTTTGCATTGAACGTACCATCGGTCATAAATAGTTTTGGACGCACCCGATGGAACTCGTAAGTGACGTGGGTCGTGTGGAATCTAATTTTAGTCCATTTGGAGATAGTGTTAGTGTCAGTGCAAGGTTAGAGCACGGTTTGCACCGAACATACCATAGGCATAGAAATCATTTTGGACGAACTCGATCCGACTCCGAGGTGACGAGGCTCAAGTGGAAGCTCGGTTCGGTCCGTTTGGGGATAGTGCTTCTCTTGATGCGAGATTGGTGCTCGGTTTGCATTGAACGTACCATAGGTCATAAATAGTTTTGGACGCACCCGATGGAAATCGTAAGTGACGTGGGTCGTGTGGAATCTCATTTTAGTCCATTTGGAGCTAGTGTTAGTGTTAGTGCAAGGTTGGAGCACGGTTTGCACCAAACATACCAGAGGCATAGAAATTGTTTTGGACGAACTTCATCCGACTCCTAGGTGACGAGGCTCAAGGGGAAGCTCGGTTCTATGTGTTTGGGGATAGTGCTTCTATTGATGCAAGATTGGTGCTTGGTTTGCACCAAATGTAGCATAGGCATAGAAATCATTTTGGACGCACTCGAGGGGACTCCTAGGTGACGAGGCTCAAGTGCAAGCTCGATTCGGTACGTTTGGAGATACTGCTACTCTTGATGCAAGATTGGTGCTCGGTATGCGTTGAATGTGTCGTAGGTTCAGAAATAGTATTGGAGGCACCCGATGGAACTCCTAGGTTCCGTGGGTCATGTGGAATCTTGTCTCGATCTGTTTTGAGACAGTGTTAGCGACGGTGCAAGATAGGTGCACGGTTTGAACTAAACGTACCATAGGCATAGAAATCGTTTTAGACACAATCGATGGGACTCCTAGGTGACGAGGCTCAAGTGGAAGCTCGGTACGATCTATTTGGAGATAGTGCTACTCTTGATGCATGATTGGTGCATGGTTTGCGTCGAATGTACCGAAGGCTCAGAAATAGTATTGGAGGTACCCGATGGAACTCCTAGGTTACGTGGGTCATGTGGAATCTTGTTTCGATCTGTTTTGAAAAAGTGTTAGCGTCGGTGCAAGATAGGTGCTCGGTTTGCATCAAACGTACCATAGGTTCATAAATCGTTTTAGAAGCACCTGCGGTACTCCTAGGTGATGAGGGTCTGGTGGAGATCTGTTCGGTCCGTTTGGAGATAGTGCTACAGAAGATAGGTGCACGGTTTGCATTGAACGTACCATCGGTCATAAATAGTTTTGGACGCACCCGACGGAACTCGTAAGTGACGTGGGTCGTGTGGAATCTAATTTTAGTCCATTTGGAGATAGTGTTAGTGTCAGTGCAAGGTTGGAGCACGGTTTGCACCGAACATACCATAGGCATAGAAATCATTTTGGACGAACTCGATCCGACTCCTAGGTGACGAGGCTCAAGTGGAAGCTCGGTTCGGTCCGTTTGGGGATAGTGCTTCTCTTGATGCGAGATTGGTGCTCGGTTTGCATTGAACGTACCATAGGTCATAAATAGTTTTGGACGCACCCGATGGAAATCGTAAGTGACGTGGGTCGTGTGGAATCTCATTTTAGTCCATTTGGAGCTAGTGTTAGTGTTAGTGCAAGGTTGGAGCACGGTTTGCACCAAACATACCATAGGCATAGAAATTGTTTTGGACGAACTTCATCCGACTCCTAGGTGACGAGGCTCAAGGGGAAGCTCGGTTTTATGTGTTTGGGGATAGTGCTTCTATTGATGCAAGATTGGTGCTTGGTTTGCACCAAATGTAGCATAGGCATAGAAATCATTTTGGACGCACTCGAGGGGACTCCTAGGTGACGAGGCTCAAGTGCAAGCTCGATTCGGTACGTTTGGAGATAGTGCTACTCTTGATGCAAGATTGGTGCTCGGTTTGCGTCGAATGCGTCGTAGGTTCGGAAATAGTATTGGAGGCACCCGATGGAACTCCTAGGTTCCGTGGGTCATGTGGAATCTTGTCTCGATCTGTTTTGAGACAGTGTTAGCGACGGTGCAAGATAGGTGCACGGTTTGAACTAAACGTACCATAGGCATAGAAATCGTTTTAGACACAATCGATGGGACTCCTAGGTGACGAGGCTCAAGTGGAAGCTCGGTACGGTCTATTTGGAGATAGTGCTACTCTTGATGCATGATTGGTGCATGGTTTGCGTCAAATGTACCGAAGGCTCAGAAATAGTATTGGAGGCACCCGATGGAACTCCTAGGTTACGTGGGTCATGTGGAACCTTGTTTCTATCTGTTTTGAAAAAGTGTTAGCGTCGGTGCAAGATAGGTGCTCGGTTTGCATCAAACGTACCATAGGTTCACAAATCGTTTTAGAAGCACCCGCGGTACTCCTAGGTGATGAGGGTCTGGTGGAGATCTGTTCGGTCCGTTTGGAGATAGTGCTACAGAAGATAGGTGCACAGTTTGCATTGAACGTACCATTGGTCATAAATAGTTTTGGACGCACTCGATGGAACTCGTAAGTGACGTGGGTCGTGTGGAATCTCATTTTAGTCCATTTGGAGATAGTGTTAGTGTCAGTGCAAGGTTGGAGCACGGTTTGCACCGAACATACCATAGGCATAGAAATCGTTTTGGACACAATCGATGGGACCCCTAGGTGACGAGGCTCAAGTGAAAGCTCGGTACGGTCTATTTGGAGATAGTGCTACTCTTGATGCGTGATTGGTGCATGGTTTGCGTTGAATGTACCGAAGGCTAAGAAATAGTATTGGAGGCACCCGATGGAACTGCTAGGTTACGTGGGTCATGTGGAATCTTGTTTCGATCCGTTTTGAAAAAGTGTTAGCGTCGGTGCAAGATAGGTGCTCGGTTTGCATGAAACGTACCATTGCTTCTTAAATCATTTTAGAAGCACCCGCGGTACTCCTAGGTGATGAGGGTCTGGTGGAGATCTGTTCGGTCCGTTTGGAGATAGTGCTACAGAAGATAGGTGCACGGTTTGCATTGAACGTACCATCGGTCATAAATAGTTTTGGACGCACCCGATGGAACTCGTAAGTGACGTGGGTCGTGTGGAATCTCATTTTAGTCCATTTGAGTGTTAGTGTCAGTGCAAGGTTGGAGCACGGTTTGCACCGAACATACCATAGGCATAGAAATCATTTTGGACGAACTCGATCCGACTCCTAGGTGACGAGGCTCAAGTGGAAGCTCGGTTCGGTCCGTTTGGGGATAGTGCTTCTCTTGATGCGAGATTGGTGCTCGGTTTGCATTGAACGTACCATAGGTCATAAATAGTTTTGGACCCAAGGTAGGAGACGGTGCATGATTGGTGCATGGTTTGCGTCGAATGTACCGAAGGCTCAGAAATAGTATTGGAGGCACCCGATGGAACTCCAAGGTTACGTGGGTCATGTGGAATCTTGTTTCGATCTGTTTTGAAAAAGTGTTAGCATCGGTGCAAGATAGGTGCTCGGTTTGCATCAAACGTACCATAGGTTCATAAACCATTTTAGAAGCACCCGCGGTACTCCTAGGTGATGAGGGTCTGGTGGAGATCTGTTCGGTCCGTTTGGAGATAGTGCTACAGAAGATAGGTGCACGGTTTGCATTGAACGTACCATCGGTCATAAATCGTTTTGGACGCACCCAATGGAACTTGTAAGTGACGCAGGTCGTGTGGAATCTAATTTTAGTCCATTTGGAGATAGTGTTAGTGTCAGTGCAAGGTTGGAGCACGGTTTGCACCGAACATACCATAGGCATAGAAATCGTTTTGGACGAACTCGATCCGACTACTAGGTGACGAGGCTCAAGTGGAAGCTCGGTTCGGTCCGTTTGGGGATAGTGCTTCTCTTGATGCGAGATTGGTGCTCGGTTTGCATTGAACGTACCATAGGTCATAAATAGTTTTGGACGCACCCGATGGAAATCGTAAGTGACATGGGTCGTGTGGAATCTCATTTTAGTCCATTTGGAGCTAGTGTTAGTGTTAGTGCAAGGTTGGAGCATGGTTTGCACCAAACATACCATAGGCATAGAAATTGTTTTTGACGAACTTCATCCGACTCCTAGGTGACGAGGCTCAAGGGGAAGCTCGGTTCTATGTGTTTGGGGATAGTGCTTCTCTTGATGCAAGATTGGTGCTTGGTTTGCACCAAATGTAGCATAGGCATAGAAATCATTTTGGACTCACTCGAGGGGACTCCTAGGTGACGAGGCTCAAGTGCAAGCTCGATTCGGTACGTTTGGAGATAGTGCTACTCTTGTTGCAAGATTGGTGCTCGGTTTGCGTCGAATGTGTCGTAGGTTCAGAAATAGTATTGGAGGCACACGATGGAACTCCTAGGTTCCGTGGGTCATGTGGAATCTTGTTTCGATCTGTTTTGAGACAGTGTTAGCGACGGTGCAAGATAGGTGCACGGTTTGAACTAAACGTACCATAGGCATAGAAATCGTTTTAGACACAATCGATGGGACTCCTAGGTGACGAGGCTCAAGTGGAAGCTCGGTACGATCTATTTGGAGATAGTGCTACTCTTGATGCATGATTGGTGCATGGTTTGCGTCGAATGTACCGAAGGCTCAGAAATAGTATTGGAGGCACCCGATGGAACTCCTAGGTTACGTGGGTCATGTGGAATCTTGTTTCGATCTGTTTTGAAAAAGTGTTAGCGTCGGTGCAAGATAGGTGCTCGGTTTGCATCAAACGTACCATAGGTTCACAAATCGTTTTAGAAGCACCCGCGGTACTCCTAGGTGATGAGGGTCTGGTGGAGATCTGTTCGGTCCGTTTGGAGATAGTGCTACAGAAGATAGGTGCACAGTTTGCATTGAACGTACCATTGGTCATAAATAGTTTTGGACGCACTCGATGGAACTCGTAAGTGACGTGGGTCGTGTGGAATCTCATTTTAGTCCATTTGGAGATAGTGTTAGTGTCAGTGCAAGGTTGGAGCACGGTTTGCACCGAACATACCATAGGCATAGAAATCGTTTTGGACACAATCGATGGGACCCCTAGGTGACGAGGCTCAAGTGAAAGCTCGGTACGGTCTATTTGGAGATAGTGCTACTCTTGATGCGTGATTGGTGCATGGTTTGCGTTGAATGTACCGAAGGCTAAGAAATAGTATTGGAGGCACCCGATGGAACTGCTAGGTTACGTGGGTCATGTGGAATCTTGTTTCGATCCATTTTGAAAAAGTGTTAGCGTCGGTGCAAGATAGGTGCTCGGTTTGCATGAAACGTACCATTGCTTCTTAAATCATTTTAGAAGCACCCGCGGTACTCCTAGGTGATGAGGGTCTGGTGGAGATCTGTTCGGTCCGTTTGGAGATAGTGCTACAGAAGATAGGTGCACGGTTTGCATTGAACGTACCATCGGTCATAAATAGTTTTGGACGCACCCGATGGAACTCGTAAGTGACGTGGGTCGTGTGGAATCTCATTTTAGTCCATTTGAGTGTTAGTGTCAGTGCAAGGTTGGAGCACGGTTTGCACCGAACATACCATAGGCATAGAAATCATTTTGGACGAACTCGATCCGACTCCTAGGTGACGAGGCTCAAGTGGAAGCTCGGTTCGGTCCGTTTGGGGATAGTGCTTCTCTTGATGCGAGATTGGTGCTCGGTTTGCATTGAACGTACCATAGGTCATAAATAGTTTTGGACCCAAGGTAGGAGACGGTGCATGATTGGTGCATGGTTTGCGTCGAATGTACCGAAGGCTCAGAAATAGTATTGGAGGCACCCGATGGAACTCCAAGGTTACGTGGGTCATGTGGAATCTTGTTTCGATCTGTTTTGAAAAAGTGTTAGCATCGGTGCAAGATAGGTGCTCGGTTTGCATCAAACGTACCATAGGTTCATAAACCATTTTAGAAGCACCCGCGGTACTCCTAGGTGATGAGGGTCTGGTGGAGATCTGTTCGGTCCGTTTGGAGATAGTGCTACAGAAGATAGGTGCACGGTTTGCATTGAACGTACCATCGGTCATAAATCGTTTTGGACGCACCCAATGGAACTTGTAAGTGACGCAGGTCGTGTGGAATCTAATTTTAGTCCATTTGGAGATAGTGTTAGTGTCAGTGCAAGGTTGGAGCACGGTTTGCACCGAACATACCATAGGCATAGAAATCGTTTTGGACGAACTCGATCCGACTACTAGGTGACGAGGCTCAAGTGGAAGCTCGGTTCGGTCCGTTTGGGGATAGTGCTTCTCTTGATGCGAGATTGGTGCTCGGTTTGCATTGAACGTACCATAGGTCATAAATAGTTTTGGACGCACCCGATGGAAATCGTAAGTGACATGGGTCGTGTGGAATCTCATTTTAGTCCATTTGGAGCTAGTGTTAGTGTTAGTGCAAGGTTGGAGCATGGTTTGCACCAAACATACCATAGGCATAGAAATTGTTTTTGACGAACTTCATCCGACTCCTAGGTGACGAGGCTCAAGGGGAAGCTCGGTTCTATGTGTTTGGGGATAGTGCTTCTCTTGATGCAAGATTGGTGCTTGGTTTGCACCAAATGTAGCATAGGCATAGAAATCATTTTGGACGCACTCGAGGGGACTCCTAGGTGACGAGGCTCAAGTGCAAGCTCGATTCGGTACGTTTGGAGATAGTGCTACTCTTGTTGCAAGATTGGTGCTCGGTTTGCGTCGAATGTGTCGTAGGTTCAGAAATAGTATTGGAGGCACACGATGGAACTCCTAGGTTCCGTGGGTCATGTGGAATCTTGTTTCGATCTGTTTTGAGACAGTGTTAGCGACGGTGCAAGATAGGTGCACGGTTTGAACTAAACGTACCATAGGCATAGAAATCGTTTTAGACACAATCGATGGGACTCCTAGGTGACGAGGCTCAAGTGGAAGCTCGGTACGATCTATTTGGAGATAGTGCTACTCTTGATGCATGATTGGTGCATGGTTTGCGTCGAATGTACCGAAGGCTCAGAAATAGTATTGGAGGCACCCGATGGAACTCCAAGGTTACGTGGGTCATGTGGAATCTTGTTTCGATCTGTTTTGAAAAAGTGTTAGCATCGGTGCAAGATAGGTGCTCGGTTTGCATCAAACGTACCATAGGTTCATAAATCGTTTTAGAAGCACCCGCGGTGCTCCTAGGTGATGAGGGTCTGGTGGAGATCTGTTCGGTCCGTTTGGAGATAGTGCTACAGAAGATAGATGCACGGTTTGCATTGAACGTACCATCGGTCATAAATAGTTTTGGACGCACCCGATGGAACTCGTAAGTGACGTGGGTCGTGTGGAATCTCATTTTAGTCCATTTGGAGATAGTGTTAGTGTCAGTGCAAGGTTGGAGCACGGTTTGCACCGAACATACCATAGGCATAGAAATCGTTTTGGACGAACTCGATCCGACTCCTAGGTGACGAGGCTCAAGTGGAAGCTCGGTTCGGTCCGTTTGGGGATAGTGCTTCTCTTGATGCGAGATTGGTGCTCGGTTTGCATTGAACGTACCATAGGTCATAAATTGTTTTGGACGCACCCGATGGAAATCGTTAGTGACGTGGGTCGTGTGGAATCTCATTTTAGTCCATTTGGAGCTAGTGTTAGTGTTAGTGCAAGGTAGGAGCACGGTTTGCACCAAACATACCATAGGCATAGAAATTGTTTTGGACGAACTTCATCCGACTCCTAGGTGACGAGGCTCAAGGGGAAGCTCGGTTCTGTGTGTTTGGGGATAGTGCTTCTCTTGATGCAAGATTGGTGTTTGGTTTGCACCAAATGTAGCATAGGCATAGAAATCGTTTTGGACGCACTCGAGGGGACTCCTAGGTGACGAGGCTCAAGTGCAAGCTCGATTCGGTACGTTTGGAGATAGTGCTACTCTTGATGCAAGATTGGTGCTCGGTTTGCGTCGAATGTGTCGTAGGTTCGGAAATAGTATTGGAGGCACCCGATGGAACTCCTAGGTTACGTGGGTCATGTGGAATCTTGTTTCGATCTATTTTGAGACAGTGTTAGAGACGGTGCAAGATAGGTGCACGGTTTGAACTAAACGTACCATAGGCATAGAAATTGTTTTAGACACAATCGATGGGACTCCTAGGTGACGAGGCTCAAGTGGAAGCTCGGTACGATCTATTTGGAGATAGTGCTACTCTTGATGCATGATTGGTGCATGGTTTGCGTCGAATGTACCGAAGGCTCAGAAATAGTATTGGAGGCACCCGATGGAACTCCAAGGTTACGTGGGTCATATGGAATCTTGTTTCGATCTGTTTTGAAAAAGTGTTAGCATCGGTGCAAGATAGGTGCTCGGTTTGCATCAAACGTACCATAGGTTCATAAATCATTTTAGAAGCACCCGCGGTACTCCTAGGTGATGAGGGTCTGGTGGAGATCTGTTCGGTCCGTTTGGAGATAGTGCTACAGAAGATAGGTGCACGGTTTGCATTGAACGTACCATCGGTCATAAATAGTTTTGGACGCACCCGATGGAACTTGTAAGTGACGTGGGTCGTGTGGAATCTAATTTTAGTCCATTTGGAGATAGTGTTAGTGTCAGTGCAAGGTTGGAGCACGGTTTGCACCGAACATACCATAGGCATAGAAATCGTTTTGGACGAACTCGATCCGACTCCTAGGTGACGAGGCTCAAGTGGAAGCTCGGTTCGGTCCGTTTGGGGATAGTGCTTCTCTTGATGCGAGATTGGTGCTCGGTTTGCATTGAACGTACCATAGGTCATAAATAGTTTTGGACGCACCCGATGGAAATCGTAAGTAACGTGGGTCGTGTGGAATCTTGTTTTAGTCCATTTGGAGCTAGTGTTAGTGTTAGTGCAAGGTAGGAGCACGGTTTGCACCAAACATACCATAGGCATAGAAATTGTTTTGGACGAACTTCATCCGACTCCTAGGTGACGAGGCTCAAGGGGAAGCTCGGTTCTGTGTGTTTGGGGATAGTGCTTCTCTTGATGCAAGATTGGTGTTTGGTTTGCACCAAATGTAGCATAGGCATAGAAATCGTTTTGGACGCACTCGAGGGGACTCCTAGGTGACGAGGCTCAAGTGCAAGCTCGATTCGGTACGTTTGGAGATAGTGCTACTCTTGATGCAAGATTGGTGCTCGGTTTGCGTCGAATGTGTCGTAGGTTCGGAAATAGTATTGGAGGCACCCGATGGAACTCCTAGGTTCCGTGGGTCATGTGGAATCTTGTCTCCATCTGTTTTGAGACAGTGTTAGCGACGGTGCAAGATAGGTGCACGGTTTGAGCTAAACGTACCATAGGCATAGAAATCGTTTTAGACACAATCGATGGGACTCCTAGGTGACGAGGCTCAAGTGGAAGCTCGGCACGGTCTATTTGGAGATAGTGCTACTTTTGATGCATGATTGGTGCATGGTTTGCGTCGAATGTACCGAAGGCTCAGAAATAGTATTGGAGGCACCCGATGGAACTCCTAGGTTACGTGGGTCATGTGGAATCTTGTTTCGATCTGTTTTGAAAAAGTGTTAGCGTCGGTGCAAGATAGGTGCTCGGTTTGCATCAAACGTACCATAGGTTCATAAATCGTTTTAGAAGCACCCGCGGTACTCCTAGGTGATGAGTGTCTGGTGGAGATCTGTTTGGTCCGTTTGGAGATAGTGCTACAGAAGATAGGTGCACGGTTTGCATTGAACGTACCATCGGTCATAAATAGTTTTGGACGCACTCGATGGAACTCGTAATTGACGTGGGTCGTGTGGAATCTCATTTTAGTCGATTTGGAGATAGTGTTAGTGTCAGTGCAACGTTGGAGCACGGTTTGCACCGAACATACCATAGGCATGGAAATCGTTTTGGACGAACTCGATCCGACTCCTAGGTGACGAGGCTCAAGTGGAAGCTTGGTTCGGTCCGTTTGGGTATAGTGCTTCTCTTGATGCGAGATTGGTGCTCGGTTTGCATTGAACGTACCATAGGTCATAAATAGTTTTGGACGCACCCGATGGAAATCGTAAGTGACGTGGGTCGTGTGGAATCTCATTTTAGTCCATTTGGAGCTAGTGTTAGTGTTAGTGCAAGGTTGGAGCACAGTTTGCACCAAACATACCATAGGCATAGAAATTGTTTTGGACAAACTTCATCCGACTCCTAGGTGACGAGGCTCAAGGGTAAGCTCGGTTCTGTGTGTTTGGGGATAGTGCTTCTCTTGATGCAAGATTGGTGCTTGGTTTGCACCAAATGTAGCATAGGCATAGAAATCATTCTGGACACACTTGAGTGGACTCCAAGGTGACGAGGCTCAAGTGCAAGCTCGATTCGGACGTTTGGAGATAGTGCTACTCTTGATGCAAGATTTGTGCTCGGTTTGCGTCGAATGTGTCGTAGGTTCGGAAATAGTATTGGAGGCACCCGATGGAACTCCTAGGTTACGTGGATCATGTGGAATCTTGTTTCGATCTGTTTTGAGACAGTGTTAGCGACGGTGCAAGATAGGTGCACGGTTTGAACTAAACGTACCATAGGCATAGAAATCGTTTTAGACACAATCGATGGGACTCCTAGGTGACGAGGCTCAAGTGGAAGCTCGGTACGGTCTATTTGGAGATAGTGCTACTCTTGATGCATGATTGGTGCATGGTTTGCGTCGAAAGTACCGAAGGCTCAGAAATAGTATTGGAGGCACCCGATGGAACTCCTAGGTTACGTGGGTCATGTGGAATCTTGTTTCGATCTGTTTTGAAAAAGTGTTAGCGTCGGTGCAAGATAGGTGCTCGGTTTGCATGAAACGTACCATAGGTTCATAAATCGTTTTAGAAGCACCCGCGGTACTCCTAGGTGATGAGGGTCTGGTGGAGATCTGTTTGGTCCGTTTGGAGATAGTGCTACAGAAGATAGGTGCACGGTTTGCATTGAACGTACCATCGGTCATAAATAGTTTTGGACGCACCCGATGGAACTCGTAAGTGACGTGGGTCGTGTGGAATCTCATTTTAGTCCATTTGGAGATAGTGTTAGTGTCAGTGCAAGGTTGGAGCACGGTTTGCACCGAACATACCATAGGCATAGAAATCATTTTGGACGAACTCGATCCGACTCCTAGGTGACGAGGCTCAAGTGGAAGCTCGGTTCGGTCCGTTTGGGGATAGTGCTTCTCTTGATGCGAGATTGGTGCTTGGTTTGCATTGAACGTACCATAGGTCATAAATAGTTTTGGACGCACCCGATGGAAATCGTAAGTGACGTGGGTCGTGTGGAATCTCATTTTAGTCCATTTGGAGCTAGTGTTAGTGTTAGTGCAAGGTTGGAGCACGGTTTGCACCAAACATACCATAGGCATAGAAATTGTTTTGGACGAACTTCATCCGACTCCTAGGTGACGAGGCTCAAGGGGAAGCTCGGTTCTATGTGTTTGGGAATAGTGCTTCTATTGATGCAAGATTGGTGCTTGGTTTGCACCAAATGTAGCATAGGCATAGAAATCATTTTGGACGCACTCGAGGGGACTCCTAGGTGACGAGGCTCAAGTGCAAGCTCGATTCGGTACGTTTGGAGATAGTGCTACTCTTGATGCAAGATTGGTGCTCGGTTTGCGTCGAATGTGTCATAGGTTTGGAAATAGTATTGGAGGCACCCGATGGAACTCCTAGGTTCCGTGGGTCATGTGGAATCTTGTCTCGATCTGTTTTGAGACAGTGTTAGCGACGGTGCAAGATAGGTGCACGGTTTGAACTAAACGTACCATAGGCATAGAAATCGTTTTAGACACAATCGATGGGACTCCTAGGTGACGAGGCTCAAGTGGAAGCTCGGTACGATCTATTTGGAGATAGTGCTACTCTTGATGCATGATTGGTGCATGGTTTGCGTCGAATGTACCGAAGGCTCAGAAATAGTATTGGAGGCACCCGATGGAACTCCTAGGTTACGTGGGTCATGTGGAATCTTGTTTCGATCTGTTTTGAAAAAGTGTTAGCGTCGGTGCAAGATAGGTGCTCGGTTTGCATCAAACGTACCATAGGTTCATAAATCGTTTTAGAAGCACCCGCGGTACTCCTAGGTGATGAGGGTCTGGTGGAGATCTGTTCGGTCCGTTTGGAGATAGTGCTACAGAAGATAGGTGCACGGTTTGCATTGAACGTACCATCGGTCATAAATAGTTTTGGACGCACCCGATGGAACTCGTAAGTGACGTGGGTCGTGTGGAATCTAATTTTAGTCCATTTGGAGATAGTGTTAGTGTCAGTGCAAGGTTGGAGCACGGTTTGCACCGAACATACCATAGGCATAGAAATCATTTTGGACGAACTCGATCCGACTCCTAGGTGACGAGGCTCAAGTGGAAGCTCGGTTCGGTCCGTTTGGGGATAGTGCTTCTCTTGATGCGAGATTGGTGCTCGGTTTGCATTGAACGTACCATAGGTCATAAATAGTTTTGGACGCACCCGATGGAAATCGTAAGTGACGTGGGTCGTGTGGAATCTCATTTTAGTCCATTTGGAGCTAGTGTTAGTGTTAGTGCAAGGTTGGAGCATGGTTTGCACCAAACATACCATAGGCATAGAAATTGTTTTGGACGAACTTCATCCGACTCCTAGGTGACGAGGCTCAAGGGGAAGCTCGGTTCTATGTGTTTGGGGATAGTGCTTCTATTGATGCAAGATTGGTGCTTGGTTTGCACCAAATGTAGCATAGGCATAGAAATCATTTTGGACGCACTCGATTGGACTCCTAGGTGACGAGGCTCAAGTGCAAGCTCGATTCGGTACGTTTGGAGATAGTGCTACTCTTGATGCAAGATTGGTGCTCGGTTTGCGTCGAATGCGTCGTAGGTTCGGAAATAGTATTGGAGGCACCCGATGGAACTCCTAGGTTCCGTGGGTCATGTGGAATCTTGTCTCGATCTGTTTTGAGACAGTGTTAGCGACGGTGCAAGATAGGTGCACGGTTTGAACTAAACGTACCATAGGCATAGAAATCGTTTTAGACACAATCGATGGGACTCCTAGGTGATGAGGCTCAAGTGGAAGCTCGGTACGATCTATTTGGAGATAGTGCTACTCTTGATGCATGATTGGTGCATGGTTTGCGTCGAATGTACCGAAGGCTCAGAAATAGTATTGGAGGCACCCGATGGAACTCCTAGGTTACGTGGGTCATGTGGAATCTTGTTTCGATCTGTTTTAAAAAAGTGTTAGCGTCGGTGCAAGATAGGTGCTCGGTTTGCATGAAACGTACCGTAGGTTCATAAATCGTTTTAGAAGCACCCGCGGTACTCCTAGGTGATGAGGGTCTGGTGGAGATCGGTTCGGTCCGTTTGGAGATAGGGCTACAGAAGATAGGTGCACGGTTTGCATTGAACGTACCATCGGTCATAAATAGTTTTGGACGCACCCGATGGAACTCGTAAGTGACGTGGGTCGTGTGGAATCTCATTTTAGTCCATTTGGAGATAGTGTTAGTGTCAGTGCAAGGTTGGAGCACGGTTTGCACCGAACATACCATAGGCATAGAAATCATTTTGGACGAACTCGATCCGACTCCTAGGTGACGAGGCTCAAGTGGAAGCTCGGTTCGGTCCGTTTGGGGATAGTGCTTCTCTTGATGCGAGATTGGTGCTCGGTTTGCATTGAACGTACCATAGGTCATAAATAGTTTTGGACGCACCCGATGGAAATCGTAAGTGACGTGGGTCGTGTGGAATCTCATTTTAGTCCATTTGGAGCTAGTGTTAGTGTTAGTGCAAGGTTGGAGCACGGTTTGCACCAAACATACCATAGGCATAGAAATTGTTTTGGACGAACTTCATCCGACTCCTAGGTGACGAGGCTCAAGGGGAAGCTCGGTTCTATGTGTTTGGGGATAGTGCTTCTATTGATGCAAGATTGGTGCTTGGTTTGCACCAAATGTAGCATAGGCATAGAAATCATTTTGGACGCACTCGAGGGGACTCCTAGGTGACGAGGCTCAAGTGCAAGCTCGATTCGGTACGTTTGGAGATAGTGCTACTCTTGATGCAAGATTGGTGCTCGGTTTGCATCGAATGTGTCGTAGGTTTGGAAATTGTATTGGAGGCACCCGATGGAACTCCTAGGTTCCGTGGGTCATGTGGAATCTTGTCTCGATTTTTTTTGAGACAGTGTTAGCGACGGTGCAAGATAGGTGCACGGTTTGAACTAAACGTACCATAGGCATAGAAATCGTTTTAGACACAATCGATGGGACTCCTAGGTGACGAGGCTCAAGTGGAAGCTCGGTACGATCTATTTG
This sequence comes from Saccharum spontaneum, assembly GCA_022457205.1. Classification (NCBI taxonomy): domain Eukaryota; kingdom Viridiplantae; phylum Streptophyta; class Magnoliopsida; order Poales; family Poaceae; genus Saccharum; species Saccharum spontaneum. The sequence continues at coordinate 28,670,359 of CM039593.1, read as the reverse complement.
GAGATAGTGCTACTCTTGATGCATGATTGGTGCATGGTTTTGCGTCGAATGTACCGAAGGCTCAGAAATAGTATTGGAGGCACCCGATGGAACTCCTAGGTTACGTGGGTCATGTGGAATCTTGTTTCGATCTGTTTTGAAAAAGTGTTAGCGTCGGTGCAAGATAGGTGCTCGGTTTGCATCAAACGTACCATAGGTTCATAAATCGTTTTAGAAGCACCCGCGGTACTCCTAGGTGATGAGGGTCTGGTGGAGATCTGTTCGGTCCGTTTGGAGATAGTGCTACAGAAGATAGGTGCACGGTTTGCATTGAACGTACCATCGGTCAAAATAGTTTTGGACGCACCCGATGGAACTCGTAAGTGACGTGGGTCGTGTGGAATCTAATTTTAGTCCATTTGGAGATAGTGTTAGTGTCAGTGCAAGGTTGGAGCACGGTTTGCACCGAACATACCATAGGCATAGAAATCATTTTGGACGAACTCGATCCGACTCCTAGGTGACGAGGCTCAAGTGGAAGCTCGGTTCGGTCCGTTTGGGGATAGTGCTTCTCTTGATGCGAGATTGGTGCTCGGTTTGCATTGAACGTACCATAGGTCATAAATAGTTTTGGACGCACCCGATGGAAATCGTAAGTGACGTGGGTCGTGTGGAATCTCATTTTAGTCCATTTGGAGCTAGTGTTAGTGTTAGTGCAAGGTTGGAGCACGGTTTGCACCAAACATACCATAGGCATAGAAATTGTTTTGGACGAACTTCATCCGACTCCTAGGTGACGAGGCTCAAGGGAAGCTCGGTTCTATGTGTTTGGGGATAGTGCTTCTATTGATGCAAGATTGGTGCTTGGTTTGCACCAAATGTAGCATAGGCATAGAAATCATTTTGGACGCACTCGATTGGACTCCTAGGTGACGAGGCTCAAGTGCAAGCTCGATTCGGTACGTTTGGAGATAGTGCTACTCTTGATGCAAGATTGGTGCTCGGTTTGCGTCGAATGCGTCGTAGGTTCGGAAATAGTATTGGAGGCACCCGATGGAACTCCTAGGTTCCGTGGGTCATGTGGAATCTTGTCTCGATCTGTTTTGAGACAGTGTTAGCGACGGTGCAAGATAGGTGCACGGTTTGAACTAAACGTACCATAGGCATAGAAATCGTTTTAGACACAATCGATGGGACTCCTAGGTGACGAGGCTCAAGTGGAAGCTCGGTACGGTCTATTTGGAGATAGTGCTACTCTTGATGCATGATTGGTGCATGGTTTGCGTCAAATGTACCGAAGGCTCAGAAATAGTATTGGAGGCACCCGATGGAACTAGGTTACGTGGGTCATGTGGAATCTTGTTTCGATCTGTTTTGAAAAAGTGTTAGCGTCGGTGCAAGATAGGTGCTCGGTTTGCATCAAACGTACCATAGGTTCATAAATCGTTTTAGAAGCACCCGCGGTACTCCTAGGTGATGAGGGTCTGGTGGAGATCTGTTTGGTCCGTTTGGAGATAGTGCTACAGAAGATAGGTGCACGGTTTGCATTGAACGTACCATCAGTCATAAATAGTTTTGGACGCACTCGATGGAACTCGTAATTGATGTGGGTCGTGTGGAATCTCATTTTAGTCGATTTGGAGATAGTGTTAGTGTCAGTGCAACGTTGGAGCACGGTTTGCACCGAACATACCATAGGCATGGAAATCGTTTTGGACGAACTCGATCCGACTCCTAGGTGACGAGGCTCAAGTGGAAGCTTGGTTCGGTCCGTTTGGGGATAGTGCTTCTCTTGATGCGAGATTGGTGCTCGGTTTGCATTGAACATACCATAGGTCATAAATAGTTTTGGACGCACCCGATGGAAATCGTAAGTGACGTGGGTCGTGTGGAATCTCATTTTAGTCCATTTGGTGCTAGTGTTAGTGTTAGTGCAAGGTTGGAGCACGGTTTGCACCAAACATACCATAGGCATAGAAATTGTTTTGGACGAACTTCATCCGACTCCTAGGTGACGAGGCTCAAGGGGACTCTTGATGCATGATTGGTGCATGGTTTGCGTCAAATGTACCGAAGGCTCAGAAATAGTATTGGAGGCACCCGATGGAACTCCTAGGTTACGTGGGTCATGTGGAATCTTGTTTCGATCTGTTTTGAAAAAGTGTTAGCGTCGGTGCAAGATAGGTGCTCGGTTTGCATCAAACGTACCATAGGTTCATAAATCGTTTTAGAAGCACCCGCGGTACTCCTAGGTGATGAGGGTCTGGTGGAGATCTGTTTGGTCCGTTTGGAGATAGTGCTACAGAAGATAGGTGCACGGTTTGCATTGAACGTACCATCAGTCATAAATAGTTTTGGACGCACTCGATGGAACTCGTAATTGATGTGGGTCGTGTGGAATCTCATTTTAGTCGATTTGGAGATAGTGTTAGTGTCAGTGCAACGTTGGAGCACGGTTTGCACCGAACATACCATAGGCATGGAAATCGTTTTGGACGAACTCGATCCGACTCCTAGGTGACGAGGCTCAAGTGGAAGCTTGGTTCGGTCCGTTTGGGGATAGTGCTTCTCTTGATGCGAGATTGGTGCTCGGTTTGCATTGAACATACCATAGGTCATAAATAGTTTTGGACGCACCCGATGGAAATCGTAAGTGACGTGGGTCGTGTGGAATCTCATTTTAGTCCATTTGGTGCTAGTGTTAGTGTTAGTGCAAGGTTGGAGCACGGTTTGCACCAAACATACCATAGGCATAGAAATTGTTTTGGACGAACTTCATCCGACTCCTAGGTGACGAGGCTCAAGGGGAAGCTCGGTTCTGTGTGTTTGGGGATAGTGCTTCTCTTGATGCAAGATTGGTGCTTGGTTTGCACCAAATGTAGCATAGGCATAGAAATCATTTTGGACACACTCGAGTGGACTCCAAGGTGACGAGGCTCAAGTGCAAGCTCGATTCGGTACGTTTGGAGATAGTGCTACTCTCGATGCAAGATTTGTGCTCGGTTTGCGTCGAATGTGTCGTAGGTTCGGAAATAGTATTGGAGGCACCCGATGGAACTCCTAGGTTATGTGGGTCATGTGGAATCTTGTTTCGATCTGTTTTGAGACAGTGTTAGCGACGGTGCAAGATAGGTGCATGGTTTCAACTAAACGTACCATAGGCATAGAAATCGTTTTAGACACAATCGATGGGACTCCTAGGTGACGAGGCTCAAGTGGAAGCTCGGTACGGTCTATTTGGAGATAGTGCTACTCTTGATGCATGATTGGTGCATGGTTTGCGTTGAATGTACCGAAGGCTCAGAAATAGTATTGGAGGCACCCGATTTCAAGTGGAAGCTCGGTACGGTCTATTTGGAGATAGTGCTACTCTTGATGCATGATTGGTGCATGGTTTGCGTTGAATGTACCGAAGGCTCAGAAATAGTATTGGAGGCACCCGATGGAACTCCTAGGTTACGTGAGTCATGTGGAATCTTGTTTCGATCTGTTTTGAAAAAGTGTTAGCGTAGGTGCAAGATAGGTGCTCGGTTTGCATCAAACGTACCATAGGTTCATAAATCGTTTTAGAAGCACCCGCGGTACACGTACCATAGGTCATAAATAGTTTTGGACGCACCCGATGGAAATCGTAAGTGACGTGGGTCGTGTGGAATCTTGTTTTAGTCCATTTGGAGCTAGTGTTAGTGTTAGTGCAAGGTAGGAGCACGGTTTGCACCAAACATACCATAGGCATAGAAATTGTTTTGGACGAACTTCATCCGACTCCTTGGTGACGAGGCTCAAGGGGAAGCTCGGTTCTGTGTGTTTGGGGATAGTGCTTCTCTTGATGCAAGATTGGTGTTTGGTTTGCACCAAATGTACCATAGGCATAGAAATCGTTTTGGACGCACTCGAGGGGACTCCTAGGTGACGAGGCTCAAGTGCAAGCTCGATTCGGTACGTTTGGAGATAGTGCTACTCTTGATGCAAGATTGGTGCTCGGTTTGCATCGAATGTGTCGTAGGTTCGGAAATAGTATTGGAGGCACCCGATGGAACTCCTAGGTTACGTGGGTCATGTGGAATCTTGTTTCGATCTATTTTGAGACAGTGTTAGAGACGGTGCAAGATAGGTGCACGGTTTGAACTAAACGTACCATAGGCATAGAAATCGTTTTAGACACAATCGATGGGACTCCTAGGTGACGAGGCTCAAGTGGAAGCTCGGTACGATCTATTTGGAGATAGTGCTACTCTTGATGCATGATTGGTGCATGGTTTGCGTCGAATGTACCGAAGGCTCAGAAATAGTATTGGAGGCACCCGATGGAACTCCTAGATTACGTGGGTCATGTGGAATCTTGTTTCGATCTGTTTTGAAAAAGTGTTAGCGTCGGTGCAAGATAGGTGCTCGGTTTGCATCAAACGTACCATAGGTTCATAAATCGTTTTAGAAGCACCCGCGGTACTCCTAGTTGATGAGGGTCTGGTGGAGATATGTTCGGTCCGTTTAGAGATAGTGCTACAGAAGATAGGTGCACGGTTTGCATTGAACGTACCATCGGTCATAAATAGTTTTGGACGCACCCGATGGAACTTGTAAGTGACGTGGGTCGTGTGGAATCTAATTTTAGTCCATTTGGAGATAGTGTTAGTGTCAGTGCAAGGTTGGAGCACGGTTTGCACCGAACATACCATAGGCATAGAAATCGTTTTGGACGAACTCGATCCGACTCCTAGGTGACGAGGCTCAAGTGGAAGCTCGGTTCGGTCCTTTTGGGGATAGTGCTTCTCTTGATGCGAGATTGGTGCTCGGTTTGCATTGAACGTACCATAGGTCATAAATAGTTTTGGACGCACCCGATGGAAATCGTAAGTGACGTGGGTCGTGTGGAATCTCATTTTAGTCCATTTGGAGCTAGTGTTAGTGTTAGTGCAAGGTTGGAGCACAGTTTGCACCAAACATACCATAGGCATAGAAATTGTTTTGGACGAACGTCATCCGACTCCTAGGTGACGAGGCTCAAGGGGAAGCTCGGTTCTGTGTGTTTGGGGATAGTGCTTCTCTTGATGCAAGATTGGTGCTTGGTTTGCACCAAATGTAGCATAGGCATAGAAATCATTTTGGACACACTCGAGTGGACTCCACGGTGACGAGGCTCAAGTGCAAGCTCGATTCGGTACGTTTGGAGATAGTGCTACTCTTGATGCAAGATTTGTGCTCGGTTTGCGTCGAATGTGTCGTAGGTTCGGAAATAGTATTGGAGGCACCCGATGGAACTCCTAGGTTACGTGGGTCATGTGGAATCTTGTTTCGATCTGTTTTGAGACAGTGTTAGCGACGGTGCAAGATAGGTGCACGGTTTGAACTAAACGTACCATAGGCATAGAAATCGTTTTAGACACAATCGATGGGACTCCTAGGTGACGAGGCTCAAGTGGAAGCTCGGTACGGTCTATTTGGAGATAGTGCTACTCTTGATGCATGATTGGTGCATGGTTTGCGTTGAATGTACCGAAGGCTCAGAAATAGTATTGGAGGCACCCGATGGAACTCCTAGGTTACGTGGGTCATGTGGAATCTTGTTTTGATCTGTTTTGAAAAAGTGTTAGCGTCGGTGCAAGATAGGTGCTCGGTTTGCATCAAACGTACCATAGGTTCATAAATCGTTTTAGAAGCACCCGCGGTACTCCTAGGTGATGAGGGTCTGGTGGAGATCTGTTCGGTCCGTTTGGAGATAGTGCTACAGAAGATAGGTGCACGGTTTGCATTGAACGTACCATCGGTAATAAATAGTTTTGGACGCACCCGATGGAACTCGTAAGTGACGTGGGTCGTGTGGAATCTCATTTTAGTCCATTTGGAGATAGTGTTAGTGTCAGTGCAAGGTTGGAGCACGGTTTGCACCGAACATACCATAGGCATAGAAATCGTTTTGGACGAACTCGATCCGACTCCTAGGTGATGAGGCTCAAGTGGAAGCTTGGTTCGGTCCGTTTGGGGATAGTGCCTCTCTTGATGCGAGATTGGTGCTCGGTTTGCATTGAACGTACCATAGGTCATAAATAGTTTTGGACGCACCCGATGGAAATCGTAAGTGACGTGGGTCGTGTGGAATCTTGTTTTAGTCCATTTGGAGCTAGTGTTAGTGTTAGTGCAAGGTAGGAGCACGGTTTGCACCAAACATACCATAGGCATAGAAATTGTTTTGGACGAACTTCATCCGACTCCTAGGTGACGAGGCTCAAGGGGAAGCTCGGTTCTGTGTGTTTGGGGATAGTGCTTCTCTTGATGCAAGATTGGTGTTTGGTTTGCACCAAATGTACCATAGGCATAGAAATCGTTTTGGACGCACTCGAGGGGACTCCTAGGTGACGAGGCTCAAGTGCAAGCTCGATTCGGTACGTTTGGAGATAGTGCTACTCTTGATGCAAGATTGGTGCTCGGTTTGCATCGAATGTGTCGTAGGTTCGGAAATAGTATTGGAGGCACCCGATGGAACTCCTAGGTTACGTGGGTCATGTGGAATCTTGTTTCGATCTATTTTGAGACAGTGTTAGAGACGGTGCAAGATAGGTGCACGGTTTGAACTAAACGTACCATAGGCATAGAAATCGTTTTAGACACAATCGATGGGACTCCTAGGTGACGAGGCTCAAGTGGAAGCTCGGTACGATCTATTTGGAGATAGTGCTACTCTTGATGCATGATTGGTGCATGGTTTGCGTCGAATGTACCGAAGGCTCAGAAATAGTATTGGAGGCACCCGATGGAACTTCTAGGTTACGTGGGTCATGTGGAATCTTGTTTCGATCTGTTTTGAAAAAGTGTTAGCGTCGGTGCAAGATAGGTGCTCGGTTTGCATCAAACGTACCATAGGTTCATAAATCGTTTTAGAAGCACCCGCGGTACTCCTAGTTGATGAGGGTCTGGTGGAGATATGTTCGGTCCGTTTAGAAATAGTGCTACAGAAGATAGGTGCACGGTTTGCATTGAACATACCATCGGTCATAAATAGTTTTGGACGCACCCGATGGAACTTGTAAGTGACGTGGGTCGTGTGGAATCTAATTTTAGTCCATTTGGAGATAGTGTTAGTGTCAGTGCAAGGTTGGAGCACGGTTTGCACCGAACATACCATAGGCATAGAAATCGTTTTGGACGAACTCGATCCGACTCCTAGGTGACGAGGCTCAAGTGGAAGCTCGGTTCGGTCCTTTTGGGGATAGTGCTTCTCTTGATGCGAGATTGGTGCTCGGTTTGCATTGAACGTACCATAGGTCATAAATAGTTTTGGACGCACCCGATGGAAATCGTAAGTGACGTGGGTCGTGTGGAATCTCATTTTAGTCCATTTGGAGCTAGTGTTAGTGTTAGTGCAAGGTTGGAGCACAGTTTGCACCAAACATACCATAGGCATAGAAATTGTTTTGGACGAACGTCATCCGACTCCTAGGTGACGAGGCTCAAGGGGAAGCTCGGTTCTGTGTGTTTGGGGATAGTGCTTCTCTTGATGCAAGATTGGTGCTTGGTTTGCACCAAATGTAGCATAGGCATAGAAATCATTTTGGACACACTCGAGTGGACTCCACGGTGACGAGGCTCAAGTGCAAGCTCGATTCGGTACGTTTGGAGATAGTGCTACTCTTGATGCAAGATTTGTGCTCGGTTTGCGTCGAATGTGTCGTAGGTTCGGAAATAGTATTGGAGGCACCCGATGGAACTCCTAGGTTACGTGGGTCATGTGGAATCTTGTTTCGATCTGTTTTGAGACAGTGTTAGCGACGGTGCAAGATAGGTGCACGGTTTGAACTAAACGTACCATAGGCATAGAAATCGTTTTAGACACAATCGATGGGACTCCTAGGTGACGAGGCTCAAGTGGAAGCTCGGTACGGTCTATTTGGAGATAGTGCTACTCTTGATGCATGATTGGTGCATGGTTTGCGTTGAATGTACCGAAGGCTCAGAAATAGTATTGGAGGCACCCGATGGAACTCCTAGGTTACGTGGGTCATGTGGAATCTTGTTTTGATCTGTTTTGAAAAAGTGTTAGCGTCGGTGCAAGATAGGTGCTCGGTTTGCATCAAACGTACCATAGGTTCATAAATCGTTTTAGAAGCACCCGCGGTACTCCTAGGTGATGAGGGTCTGGTGGAGATCTGTTCGGTCCGTTTGGAGATAGTGCTACAGAAGATAGGTGCACAGTTTGCATTGAACGTACCATTGGTCATAAATAGTTTTGGACGCACTCGATGGAACTCGTAAGTGACGTGGGTCGTGTGGAATCTCATTTTAGTCCATTTGGAGATAGTGTTAGTGTCAGTGCAAGGTTGGAGCACGGTTTGTGATGAGGACATCAACACCGATCATACATCCACGCCGTCCACGCCGACACCTGCTGGTCCTATTACCCGTGCTCGTGCTCGAACACTTAATCATCAAGTGAGTTCCTTCTTGAGCTCTTGTCCATCCTATTTAGATCTTGGAGACACGTGCACTCTTGTTTTGATTAGGAATCAAGGAGAAGACCGAAAGGGAAAAGGACTCGCGTAGGCTGGATTCGGACTGCAGCACACCTCCAAATTGTGACGGCCGCCACGGTTACATACGGAGTCGGATTGGGGTGATTCTGGACTTGTTGGAAAGCTAATAAAGTCTACTTTCATACGGATCTGACTTCATACTCATACCTGCTCAGAAACGGCGTCAACAGTCCAAAAATCACCGAGAGGTCTATTCTGTCCAGGGTGCTGCGCCACCTTAAGTTAGCCCAATGGGCTTGTATCTTTTAGAGTCCAATAGGGACGCGTCCTAGGGTTGGAGCACGACCCAAACTCTCTTGTGGTCGTCCTCCGCACATTATATACCCCTTAGCCGCCACCAGGAACACTTGGGTTTTGTTTAGATCAAGTTTAGCCTTTGCTACTTGCTTGTAGGCGCGTGTGCTGATCCAGCCACCCGTCTCCTTGTCTTCAGAACTCCACTCATAATAAGATTCAGTTTGAGGATTTCAATTTCATCTTGCAAATTCAGTGCTTGTTTCCTTGTTCTTGCTAGTTCTTCGATTGCTTGCAGGACGGGAGCCCTAGTGGCTGGTTGTCGCGCTCCACAAGATCGTGACAGCCTTTGGAGGTGGTGTATCGGTTGCTAAGGCGCGGTCTTGGAAGGCTGTAGTCAGGCCGTGAACGTCATCTCCATCCACCAAATCGAGTGATCTCACGCCTCTCATCGAAAGATCATCCATAAACCCTAGCAGGTTCATATCAGTTTGCACCGAACATACCATAGGCATAGAAATCGTTTTGGACACAATCGATGGGACCCCAAGGTGACGAGGCTCAAGTGAAACCTCGGTACGGTCTATTTGGAGATAGTGCTACTCTTGATGCGTGATTGGTGCATGGCTTGTGTCGAATGTACCGAAGGCTAAGAAATAGTATTGGAGGCACCCGATGGAACTGCTAGGTTACGTGGGTCATGTGGAATCTTGTTTCGATCTGTTTTGAAAAAGTGTTAGCGTCGGTGCAAGATAGGTGCTCGGTTTGCATGAAACGTACCATAGCTTCTTAAATCATTTTAGAAGCACCCGCGGTACTCCTAGGTGATGAGGGTCTGGTGGAGATCTGTTCGGTCCGTTTGGAGATAGTGCTACAGAAGATAGGTGCACGGTTTGCATTGAATGTACCATCGGTCATAAATAGTTTTGGACGCACCCGATGGAACTCGTAAGTGACGTGGGTCGTGTGGAATCTCATTTTAGTCCATTTGGAGATAGTGTTAGTGTCAGTGCAAGGTTGGAGCACGGTTTGCACCGAACATACCATAGGCATAGAAATCGTTTTGGACGAACTCGATCCGACTCCTAGGTGATGAGGCTCAAGTGGAAGCTCGGTTCGGTCCGTTTGGGGATAGTGCTTCTCTTGATGCGAGATTGGTGCTCGGTTTGCATTGAACGTACCATAGGTCATAAATAGTTTTGGACGCACCCGATGGAAATCGTAAGTTACGTGGGTCGTGTGGAATCTTGTTTTAGTCCATTTGGAGCTAGTGTTAGTGTTAGTGCAAGGTAGGAGCACGGTTTGCACCAAACATACCATAGGCATAGAAATTGTTTTGGACGAACTTCATCCGACTCCTTGGTGACGAGGCTCAAGGGGAAGCTCGGTTCTGTGTGTTTGGGGATAGTGCTTCTCTTGATGCAAGATTGGTGTTTGGTTTGCACCAAATGTAGCATAGGCATAGAAATCGTTTTGGACGCACTCGAGGGGACTCCTAGGTGACGAGGCTCAAGTGCAAGCTCGATTCGGTACGTTTGGAGATAGTGCTACTCTTGATGCAAGATTGGTGCTCGGTTTGCGTCGAATGTGTCGTAGGTTCGGAAATAGTATTGGAGGCACCCGATGGAACTCCTAGGTTACGTGGGTCATGTGGAATCTTGTTTCGATCTATTTTGAGACAGTGTTAGCGACGGTGCAAGATAGGTGCACGGTTTGAACTAAACGTACCGTAGGCATAGAAATCGTTTTAGACACAATCGATGGGACTCCTAGGTGACGAGGCTCAAGTGGAAGCTCGGTACGATCTATTTGGAGATAGTGCTACTCTTGATGCATGATTGGTGCATGGTTTGCGTCGAATGTACCTAAGGCTCAGAAATAGTATTGGAGGCACCCGATGGAACTCCTAGGTTACGTGGGTCATGTGGAATCTTGTTTCGATCTGTTTTGAAAAAGTGTTAGCGTCGGTGCAAGATAGGTGCTCGGTTTGCATCAAACGTACCATAGGTTCATAAATCATTTTAGAAGCACCCGCGGTGCTCCTAGGTGATGAGGGTCTGGTGGAGATCTGTTCGGTCTGTTTGGAGATAGTGCTACAGAAGATAGGTGCACGGTTTGCATTGAACGTACCATCGGTCATAAATAGTTTTGGACGCACCCGATGGAACTCGTAAGTGACGTGGGTCGTGTGGAATCTCATTTTTGTCCATTTGGAGATAGTGTTAGTGTCAGTGCAAGGTTGGAGCACGGTTTGCACCGAACATACCATAGGCATAGAAATCGTTTTTGACGAACTCGATCCGACTCCTAGGTGATGAGGCTCAAGTGGAAGCTCGGTTCGGTCCGTTTGGGGATAGTGCTTCTCTTGATGCGAGATTGGTGCTCGGTTTGCATTGAACGTACCATAGGTCATAAATAGTTTTGGACGCACCCGATGGAAATCGTAAGTGACGTGGGTCGTGTGGAATCTCATTTTAGTCCATTTGGAGCTAGTGTTAGTGTTGGTGCAAGGTTGGAGCATGGTTTGCACCAAACATACCATAGGCATAGAAATTGTTTTGGACGAACTTCATCCGACTCCTAGGTGACGAGGCTCAAGGGGAAGCTCGGTTCTGTGTGTTTGGGGATAGTGCTTCTCTTGATGCAAGATTGGTGCTTGGTTTGCACCAAATGTAGCATAGGCATAGAAATCATTTTGGACGCACTCGAGGGGACTCCTAGGTGACGAGGCTCAAGTGCAAGCTCGATTCGGTACGTTTGGAGATAGTGCTACTCTTGATGCAAGATTGGTGCTCGGTTTGCATCGAATGTGTCGTAGGTTCGGAAATAGTATTGGAGGCACCCGATGGAACTCCTAGGTTCCGTGGGTCATGTGGAATCTTGTTTCGATCTATTTTGAGACAGTGTTAGCGACGGTGCAAGATAGGTGCACGGTTTGAACTAAACGTACCGTAGGCATAGAAATCGTTTTAGACACAATCGATGGGACTCCTAGGTGACGAGGCTCAAGTGGAAGCTCGGTACGATCTATTTGGAGATAGTGCTACTCTTGATGCATGATTGGTGCATGGTCTGCGTCGAATGTACCTAAGGCTCAGAAATAGTATTGGAGGCACCCGATGGAACTCCTAGGTTACGTGGGTCATGTGGAATCTTGTTTCGATCTGTTTTGAAAAAGTGTTAGCGTCGGTGCAAGATAGTTGCTTGGTTTGCATCAAACGTACCATAGGTTCATAAATCGTTTTAGAAGCACCCGCGGTGCTCCTAGGTGATGAGGGTCTGGTGGAGATCTGTTCGGTCTGTTTGGAGATAGTGCTACAGAAGATAGGTGCACGGTTTGCATTGAACGTACCATCGGTCATAAATAGTTTTGGACGCACCCGATGGAACTCGTAAGTGACGTGGGTCGTGTGGAATCTCATTTTTGTCCATTTGGAGATAGTGTTAGTGTCAGTGCAAGGTTGGAGCACGGTTTGCACCGAACATACCATAGGCATAGAAATCGTTTTGGACGAACTCGATCCGACTCCTAGGTGATGAGGCTCAAGTGGAAGCTCGGTTCGGTCCGTTTGGGGATAGTGCTTCTCTTGATGCGAGATTGGTGCTCGGTTTGCATTGAACGTACCATAGGTCATAAATAGTTTTGGACGCACCCGATGGAAATCGTAAGTGACGTGGGTCGTGTGGAATCTCATTTTAGTCCATTTGGAGCTAGTGTTAGTGTTGGTGCAAGGTTGGAGCACGGTTTGCACCAAACATACCATAGGCATAGAAATTGTTTTGGACGAACTTCATCCGACTCCTAGGTGACGAGGCTCAAGGGGAAGCTCGGTTCTGTGTGTTTGGGGATAGTGCTTCTCTTGATGCAAGATTGGTGCTTGGTTTGCACCAAATGTAGCATAGGCATAGAAATCATTTTGGACGCACTCGAGGGGACTCCTAGGTGACGAGGCTCAAGTGCAAGCTCGATTCGGTACGTTTGGAGATAGTGCTACTCTTGATGCAAGATTGGTGCTCGGTTTGCATCGAATGTGTCGTAGGTTCGGAAATAGTATTGGAGGCACCCGATGGAACTCCTAGGTTCCGTGGGTCATGTGGAATCTTGTTTCGATCTATTTTGAGACAGTGTTAGCGACGGTGCAAGATAGGTGCACGGTTTGAACTAAACGTACCGTAGGCATAGAAATCGTTTTAGACACAATCGATGGGACTCCTAGGTGACGAGGCTCAAGTGGAAGCTCGGTACGATCTATTTGGAGATAGTGCTACTCTTGATGCATGATTGGTGCATGGTCTGCGTCGAATGTACCTAAGGCTCAGAAATAGTATTGGAGGCACCCGATGGAACTCCTAGGTTACGTGGGTCATGTGGAATCTTGTTTCGATCTGTTTTGAAAAAGTGTTAGCGTCGGTGCAAGATAGTTGCTCGGTTTGCATCAAACGTACCATAGGTTCATAAATCGTTTTAGAAGCACCCGCGGTGCTCCTAGGTGATGAGGGTCTGGTGGAGATCTGTTCGGTCTGTTTGGAGATAGTGCTACAGAAGATAGGTGCACGGTTTGCATTGAACGTACCATCGGTCATAAATAGTTTTGGACGCACCCGATGGAACTCGTAAGTGACGTGGGTCGTGTGGAATCTCATTTTTGTCCATTTGGAGATAGTGTTAGTGTCAGTGCAAGGTTGGAGCACGGTTTGCACCGAACATACCATAGGCATAGAAATCGTTTTGGACGAACTCGATCCGACTCCTAGGTGATGAGGCTCAAGTGGAAGCTCGGTTCGGTCCGTTTGGGGATAGTGCTTCTCTTGATGCGAGATTGGTGCTCGGTTTCCATTGAACGTACCATAGGTCATAAATAGTTTTGGACGCACCCGATGGAAATCGTAAGTGACGTGGGTCGTGTGGAATCTCATTTTAGTCCATTTGGAGCTAGTGTTAGTGTTGGTGCAAGGTTGGAGCACGGTTTGCACCAAACATACCATAGGCATAGAAATTGTTTTGGACGAACTTCATCCGACTCCTAGGTGACGAGGCTCAAGGGGAAGCTCGGTTCTGTGTGTTTGGGGATAGTGCTTCTCTTGATGCAAGATTGGTGCTTGGTTTGCACCAAATGTAGCATAGGCATAGAAATCATTTTGGACGCACTCGAGGGGACTCCTAGGTGACGAGGCTCAAGTGCAAGCTCGATTCGGTACGTTTGGAGATAGTGCTACTCTTGATGCAAGATTGGTGCTCGGTTTGCATCGAATGTGTCGTAGGTTCGGAAATAGTATTGGAGGCACCCGATGGAACTCCTAGGTTCCGTGGGTCATGTGGAATCTTGTTTCGATCTATTTTGAGACAGTGTTAGCGACGGTGCAAGATAGGTGCACGGTTTGAACTAAACGTACCGTAGGCATAGAAATCGTTTTAGACACAATCGATGGGACTCCTAGGTGACGAGGCTCAAGTGGAAGCTCGGTACGATCTATTTGGAGATAGTGCTACTCTTGATGCATGATTGGTGCATGGTCTGCGTCGAATGTACCTAAGGCTCAGAAATAGTATTGGAGGCACCCGATGGAACTCCTAGGTTACGTGGGTCATGTGGAATCTTGTTTCGATCTGTTTTGAAAAAGTGTTAGCGTCGGTGCAAGATAGTTGCTCGGTTTGCATCAAACGTACCATAGGTTCATAAATCGTTTTAGAAGCACCCGCGGTGCTCCTAGGTGATGAGGGTCTGGTGGAGATCTGTTCGGTCTGTTTGGAGATAGTGCTACAGAAGATAGGTGCACGGTTTGCATTGAACGTACCATCGGTCATAAATAGTTTTGGACGCACCCGATGGAACTCGTAAGTGACGTGGGTCGTGTGGAATCTCATTTTTGTCCATTTGGAGATAGTGTTAGTGTCAGTGCAAGGTTGGAGCACGGTTTGCACCGAACATACCATAGGCATAGAAATCGTTTTGGACGAACTCGATCCGACTCCTAGGTGATGAGGCTCAAGTGGAAGCTCGGTTCGGTCCGTTTGGGGATAGTGCTTCTCTTGATGCGAGATTGGTGCTCGGTTTGCATTGAACGTACCATAGGTCATAAATAGTTTTGGACGCACCCGATGGAAATCGTAAGTGACGTGGGTCGTGTGGAATCTCATTTTAGTCCATTTGGAGCTAGTGTTAGTGTTGGTGCAAGGTTGGAGCACGGTTTGCACCAAACATACCATAGGCATAGAAATTGTTTTGGACGAACTTCATCCGACTCCTAGGTGACGAGGCTCAAGGGGAAGCTCGGTTCTGTGTGTTTGGGGATAGTGCTTCTCTTGATGCAAGATTGGTGCTTGGTTTGCACCAAATGTAGCATAGGCATAGAAATCATTTTGGACGCACTCGAGGGGACTCCTAGGTGACGAGGCTCAAGTGCAAGCTCGATTCGGTACGTTTGGAGATAGTGCTACTCTTGATGCAAGATTGGTGCTCGGTTTGCATCGAATGTGTCGTAGGTTCGGAAATAGTATTGGAGGCACCCGATGGAACTCCTAGGTTCCGTGGGTCATGTGGAATCTTGTTTCGATCTATTTTGAGACAGTGTTAGCGACGGTGCAAGATAGGTGCACGGTTTGAACTAAACGTACCGTAGGCATAGAAATCGTTTTAGACACAATCGATGGGACTCCTAGGTGACGAGGCTCAAGTGGAAGCTCGGTACGATCTATTTGGAGATAGTGCTACTCTTGATGCATGATTGGTGCATGGTCTGCGTCGAATGTACCTAAGGCTCAGAAATAGTATTGGAGGCACCCGATGGAACTCCTAGGTTACGTGGGTCATGTGGAATCTTGTTTCGATCTGTTTTGAAAAAGTGTTAGCGTCGGTGCAAGATAGTTGCTCGGTTTGCATCAAACGTACCATAGGTTCATAAATCGTTTTAGAAGCACCCGCGGTGCTCCTAGGTGATGAGGGTCTGGTGGAGATCTGTTCGGTCTGTTTGGAGATAGTGCTACAGAAGATAGGTGCACGGTTTGCATTGAACGTACCATCGGTCATAAATAGTTTTGGACGCACCCGATGGAACTCGTAAGTGACGTGGGTCGTGTGGAATCTCATTTTTGTCCATTTGGAGATAGTGTTAGTGTCAGTGCAAGGTTGGAGCACGGTTTGCACCGAACATACCATAGGCATAGAAATCGTTTTGGACGAACTCGATCCGACTCCTAGGTGATGAGGCTCAAGTGGAAGCTCGGTTCGGTCCGTTTGGGGATAGTGCTTCTCTTGATGCGAGATTGGTGCTCGGTTTGCATTGAACGTACCATAGGTCATAAATAGTTTTGGACGCACCCGATGGAAATCGTAAGTGACGTGGGTCGTGTGGAATCTCATTTTAGTCCATTTGGAGCTAGTGTTAGTGTTGGTGCAAGGTTGGAGCACGGTTTGCACCAAACATACCATAGGCATAGAAATTGTTTTGGACGAACTTCATCCGACTCCTAGGTGACGAGGCTCAAGGGGAAGCTCGGTTCTGTGTGTTTGGGGATAGTGCTTCTCTTGATGCAAGATTGGTGCTTGGTTTGCACCAAATGTAGCATAGGCATAGAAATCATTTTGGACGCACTCGAGGGGACTCCTAGGTGACGAGGCTCAAGTGCAAGCTCGATTCGGTACGTTTGGAGATAGTGCTACTCTTGATGCAAGATTGGTGCTCGGTTTGCATCGAATGTGTCGTAGGTTCGGAAATAGTATTGGAGGCACCCGATGGAACTCCTAGGTTCCGTGGGTCATGTGGAATCTTGTTTCGATCTATTTTGAGACAGTGTTAGCGACGGTGCAAGATAGGTGCACGGTTTGAACTAAACGTACCGTAGGCATAGAAATCGTTTTAGACACAATCGATGGGACTCCTAGGTGACGAGGCTCAAGTGGAAGCTCGGTACGATCTATTTGGAGATAGTGCTACTCTTGATGCATGATTGGTGCATGGTCTGCGTCGAATGTACCTAAGGCTCAGAAATAGTATTGGAGGCACCCGATGGAACTCCTAGGTTACGTGGGTCATGTGGAATCTTGTTTCAATCTGTTTTGAAAAAGTGTTAGCGTCGGTGCAAGATAGTTGCTCGGTTTGCATCAAACGTACCATAGGTTCATAAATCGTTTTAGAAGCACCCGCGGTGCTCCTAGGTGATGAGGGTCTGGTGGAGATCTGTTCGGTCTGTTTGGAGATAGTGCTACAGAAGATAGGTGCACGGTTTGCATTGAACGTACCATCGGTCATAAATAGTTTTGGACGCACCCGATGGAACTCGTAAGTGACGTGGGTCGTGTGGAATCTCATTTTTGTCCATTTGGAGATAGTGTTAGTGTCAGTGCAAGGTTGGAGCACGGTTTGCACCGAACATACCATAGGCATAGAAATCATTTTGGACGAACTCGATCCGACTCCTAGGTGACGAGGCTCAAGTGGAAGCTCGGTTCGGTCCGTTTGGGGATAGTGCTTCTCTTGATGCGAGATTGGTGCTCGGTTTGCATTGAACGTACCATAGGTCATAAATAGTTTTGGACGCACCCGATGGAAATCGTAAGTGACGTGGGTCGTGTGGAATCTCATTTTAGTCCATTTGGAGCTAGTGTTAGTGTTGGTGCAAGGTTGGAGCACGGTTTGCACCAAACATACCATAGGCATAGAAATTGTTTTGGACGAACTTCATCCGACTCCTAGGTGACGAGGCTCAAGGGGAAGCTCGGTTCTGTGTGTTTGGGGATAGTGCTTCTCTTGATGCAAGATTGGTGCTTGGTTTGCACCAAATGTAGCATAGGCATAGAAATCATTTTGGACGCACTCGAGGGGACTCCTAGGTGACGAGGCTCAAGTGCAAGCTCGATTCGGTACGTTTGGAGATAGTGCTACTCTTGATGCAAGATTGGTGCTCGGTTTGCATCGAATGTGTCGTAGGTTCGGAAATAGTATTGGAGGCACCCGATGGAACTCCTAGGTTCCGTGGGTCATGTGGAATCTTGTCTCGATCTGTTTTGAGACAGTGTTAGCGACGGTGCAAGATAGGTGCACGGTTTCAACTAAATGTACCATAGGCATAGAAATCGTTTTAGACACAATCGATGGGACTCCTAGGTGACGAGGCTCAAGTGGAATATCGGTACGGTCTATTTGGAGATAGTGCTACTCTTGATGCATGATTGGTGCATGGTTTGCGTCGAATGTTCCGAAGGCTCAGAAATAGTATTGGAGGCACCCGATGGAACTCCTAGGTTACGTGGGTCATGTGGAATCTTGTTTCGATCTGTTTTGAAAAATTGTTAGCGTCGGTGCAAGATAGGTGCTCGGTTTGCATCAAACGTACCATAGGTTCATAAATCGTTTTAGAAGCACCTGCGGTACTCCTAGGTGATGAGGGTCTAGTGGAGATCTGTTTGGTCCGTTTGGAGATAGTGCTACAGAAGATAGGTGCACGGTTTGCATTGAACGTACCATCGGTCATAAATAGTTTTGGACGCACTCGATGGAACTCATAATTGACGTGGGTCGTGTGGAATCTCATTTTAGTCGATTTGGAGATAGTGTTAGTGTCAGTGCAACGTTGGAGCACGGTTTGCACCGAACATACCATAGGCATGGAAATCGTTTTGGACGAACTCGATCCGACGCCTAGGGGACGAGGCTCAAGTGGAAGCTTGGTTCGGTCCGTTTGAGATAGTGCTTCTCTTGATGCGAGACTGGTGCTCGGTTTGCATTGAACTTACCATAGGTCATAAATAGTTTTGGACGCACCCGATGGAAATCGTAAGTGACGTGGGTCGTGTGGAATCTCATTTTAGTCCATTTGGAGCTAGTGTTAGTGTTAGTGCAAGGTTGGAGCACGGTTTGCACCAAACATACCATAGGCATAGAAATTGTTTTGGACGAACTTCATCCGACTCCTAGGTGACGAGGCTCAAGGGGAAGCTCGGTTCTGTGTGTTTGGGGATAGTGCTTCTCTTGATGCAAGATTGGTGCTTGGTTTGCACCAAATGTAGCATAGGCATAGAAATCGTTTTGGACGCACTCGAGGGGACTCCTAGGTGACGAGGCTCAAGTGCAAGCTCGATTCGGTACGTTTGGAGATAGTGCTACTCTTGATGCAAGATTGGTGCTCGGTTTGCGTCGAATGTGTTGTAGGTTCGGAAATAGTATTGGAGGCACCCGATGGAACTCCTAGGTTACGTGGGTCATGTGGAATCTTGTTTTGATCTGTTTTGAGACATTGTTAGCGACAGTGCAAGATAGGTGCATGGTTTGAACTAAACGTACCATAGGCATAGAAATTGTTTTAGACACAATCGATGGGACTCCTAGGTGACGAGGCTCAAGTGGAAGCTCGGTACGGTCTATTTGGAGATAGTGCTACTCTTGATGCATGATTGGTGCATGGTTTGCGTCGAATGTACCGATGGCTCAGAAATAGTATTGGAGGCACCCGATGGAACTCCTAGGTTATGTGGGTCATGTGGAATCTTGTTTCGATCTGTTTTGAAAAAGTGTTAGCGTCGGTGCAACATAGGTGCTCGGTTTGCATCAAACGTACCATAGGTTCATAAATCGTTTTAGAAGCACCCGCGGTACTCCTAGGTGATGAGGGTCTGGTGGAGATCTGTTCGGTCCATTTGGAGATAGTGCTACAGAAGATAGGTGCACGGTTTGCATTGAACGTACCATCGGTCATAAATAGTTTTGGACGCACCCGATGGAACTCGTAAGTGACGTGGGTCGTGTGGAATCTCATTTTAGTCCATTTGGAGATAGTGTTAGTGTCAGTGCAAGGTTGGAGCACGGTTTGCACCGAACATAACATAGGCATAGAAATCGTTTTGGACGAACTCGATCCGACTCCTAGGTGCACCAAATGTAGCATAGGCATAGAAATCGTTTTGGACGCACTCGAGGGGACTCCTAGGTGACGAGGCTCAAGTGCACGATTCGGTACATTTGGAGATAGTGCTACTCTTGATGCAAGATTGGTGCTCGGTTTGCGTCGAATGTGTCGTAGGTTCGGAAATAGTATTGGAGGCACCCGATGGAACTCCTAGGTTACGTGGGTCATGTGGAATCTTGTTTCGATCTGTTTTGAAAAAGTGTTAGCGTCGGTGCAAGATAGGTGCTCGGTTTGCATCAAACGTACCATAGGTTCATAAATCGTTTTAGAAGCACCTGCGGTACTCCTAGGTGATGAGGGTCTAGTGGAGATCTGTTTGGTCCGTTTGGAGATAGTGCTACAGAAGATAGGTGCACGGTTTGCATTGAACGTACCATCGGTCATAAATAGTTTTGGACGCACTCGATGGAACTCATAATTGACGTGGGTCGTGTGGAATCTCATTTTAGTCAATTTGGAGATAGTGTTAGTGTCAGTGCAACGTTGGAGCACGGTTTGCACCGAACATACCATAGGCATGGAAATCATTTTGGACGAACTCGATCCGACGCCTAGGGGACGAGGCTCAAGTGGAAGCTTGGTTCGGTCCGTTTGAGATAGTGCTTCTCTTGATGCGAGACTGGTGCTCGGTTTGCATTGAACTTACCATAGGTCATAAATAGTTTTGGACGCACCCGATGGAAATCGTAAGTGACGTGGGTCGTGTGGAATCTCATTTTAGTCCATTTGGAGCTAGTGTTAGTGTTAGTGCAAGGTTGGAGCACGGTTTGCACCAAACATACCATAGGCATAGAAATTGTTTTGGACGAACTTCATCCGACTCCTAGGTGACGAGGCTCAAGGGGAAGCTCGGTTCTGTGTGTTTGGGGATAGTGCTTCTCTTGATGCAAGATTGGTGCTTGGTTTGCACCAAATGTAGCATAGGCATAGAAATCGTTTTGGACGCACTCGAGGGGACTCCTAGGTGACGAGGCTCAAGTGCAAGCTCGATTCGGTACGTTTGGAGATAGTGCTACTCTTGATGCAAGATTGGTGCTCGGTTTGCGTCGAATGTGTCGTAGGTTCGGAAATAGTATTGGAGGCACCCGATGGAACTCCTAGGTTACGTGGGTCATGTGGAATCTTGTTTTGATCTGTTTTGAGACATTGTTAGCGACAGTGCAAGATAGGTGCATGGTTTGAACTAAACGTACCATAGGCATAGAAATTGTTTTAGACAAAATCGATGGGACTCCTAGGTGACGAGGCTCAAGTGGAAGCTCGGTATGGTCTATTTGGAGATAGTGCTACTCTTGATGCATGATTGGTGCATGGTTTGCGTCGAATGTACCGATGGCTCAGAAATAGTATTGGAGGCACCCGATGGAACTCCTAGGTTATGTGGGTCATGTGGAATCTTGTTTCGATCTGTTTTGAAAAAGTGTTAGCGTCGGTGCAAGATAGGTGCTCGGTTTGCATCAAACGTACCATAGGTTCATAAATCGTTTTAGAAGCACCCGCGGTACTCCTAGGTGATGAGGGTCTGGTGGAGATCTGTTCGGTCCATTTGGAGATAGTGCTACAGAAGATAGGTGCACGGTTTGCATTGAACGTACCATCGGTCATAAATAGTTTTGGACGCACCCGATGGAACTCGTAAGTGACGTGGGTCGTGTGGAATCTCATTTTAGTCCATTTGGAGATAGTGTTAGTGTCAGTGCAAGGTTGGAGCACGGTTTGCACCGAACATAACATAGGCATAGAAATCGTTTTGGACGAACTCGATCCGACTCCTAGGTGCACCAAATGTAGCATAGGCATAGAAATCGTTTTGGACGCACTCCAGGGGACTCCTAGGTGACGAGGCTCGAGTGCACGATTCGGTACATTTGGAGATAGTGCTACTCTTGATGCAAGATTGGTGCTCGGTTTGCGTCGAATGTGTCGTAGGTTCGGAAATAGTATTGGATGCACCCGATGGAACTCCTAGGTTACGTGGGTCATGTGGAATCTTGTTTCGATCTGTTTTGAAAAAGTGTTAGCGTCGGTGCAAGATAGGTGCTCGGTTTGCATCAAACGTACCATAGGTTCATAAATCGTTTTAGAAGCACCTGCGGTACTCCTAGGTGATGAGGGTCTAGTGGAGATCTGTTTGGTCCGTTTGGAGATAGTGCTACAGAAGATAGGTGCACGGTTTGCATTGAACGTACCATCGGTCATAAATAGTTTTGGACGCACTCGATGGAACTCATAATTGACGTGGGTCGTGTGGAATCTCATTTTAGTCGATTTGGAGATAGTGTTAGTGTCAGTGCAACGTTGGAGCACGGTTTGCACCGAACATACCATAGGCATGGAAATCGTTTTGGACGAACTCGATCCGACGCCTAGGGGACGAGGCTCAAGTGGAAGCTTGGTTCGGTCCGTTTGAGATAGTGCTTCTCTTGATGCGAGACTGGTGCTCGGTTTGCATTGAACTTACCATAGGTCATAAATAGTTTTGGACGCACCCGATGGAAATCGTAAGTGACGTGGGTCGTGTGGAATCTCATTTTAGTCCATTTGGAGCTAGTGTTAGTGTTAGTGCAAGGTTGGAGCACGGTTTGCACCAAACATACCATAGGCATAGAAATTGTTTTGGACGAACTTCATCCGACTCCTAGGTGACGAGGCTCAAGGGGAAGCTCGGTTCTGTGTGTTTGGGGATAGTGCTTCTCTTGATGCAAGATTGGTGCTTGGTTTGCACCAAATGTAGCATAGGCATAGAAATCGTTTTGGACGCACTCGAGGGGACTCCTAGGTGACGAGGCTCAAGTGCAAGCTCGATTCGGTACGTTTGGAGATAGTGCTACTCTTGATGCAAGATTGGTGCTCGGTTTGCGTCGAATGTGTCGTAGGTTCGGAAATAGTATTGGAGGCACCCGATGGAACTCCTAGGTTACGTGGGTCATGTGGAATCTTGTTTTGATCTGTTTTGAGACATTGTTAGCGACAGTGCAAGATAGGTGCATGGTTTGAACTAAACGTACCATAGGCATAGAAATTGTTTTAGACACAATCGATGGGACTCCTAGGTGACGAGGCTCAAGTGGAAGCTCGGTATGGTCTATTTGGAGATAGTGCTACTCTTGATGCATGATTGGTGCATGGTTTGCGTCGAATGTACCGATGGCTCAGAAATAGTATTGGAGGCACCCGATGGAACTCCTAGGTTATGTGGGTCATGTGGAATCTTGTTTCGATCTGTTTTGAAAAAGTGTTAGCGTCGGTGCAAGATAGGTGCTCGGTTTGCATCAAACGTACCATAGGTTCATAAATCGTTTTAGAAGCACCCGCGGTACTCCTAGGTGATGAGGGTCTGGTGGAGATCTGTTCGGTCCATTTGGAGATAGTGCTACAGAAGATAGGTGCACGGTTTGCATTGAACGTACCATCGGTCATAAATAGTTTTGGACGCACCCGATGGAACTCGTAAGTGACGTGGGTCGTGTGGAATCTCATTTTAGTCCATTTGGAGATAGTGTTAGTGTCAGTGCAAGGTTGGAGCACGGTTTGCACCGAACATAACATAGGCATAGAAATCGTTTTGGACGAACTCGATCCGACTCCTAGGTGCACCAAATGTAGCATAGGCATAGAAATCGTTTTGGACGCACTCGAGGGGACTCCTAGGTGACGAGGCTCAAGTGCACGATTCGGTACATTTGGAGATAGTGCTACTCTTGATGCAAGATTGGTGCTCGGTTTGCGTCGAATGTGTCGTAGGTTC
The DNA here is from genome assembly GCA_022457205.1 of Saccharum spontaneum. NCBI lineage: Eukaryota > Viridiplantae > Streptophyta > Magnoliopsida > Poales > Poaceae > Saccharum > Saccharum spontaneum. The sequence continues at coordinate 28,646,967 of CM039593.1, read as the reverse complement.
GGAAATAGTATTGGAGGCACCCGATGGAACTCCTAGGTTACGTGGGTCATGTGGAATCTTGTTTCGATCTGTTTTGAAACAGTGTTAGCGTCGGTGCAAGATAGGTGCTCGGTTTGCATCAAACGTACCATAGGTTCATAAATCGTTTTAGAAGCACCCGCGGTACTCCTAGGTGATGAGGGTTTGGTGGAGATCTGTTCGGTCTGTTTGGAGATAGTGCTATAGAAGATAGGTGCACGGTTTGCATTGAACGTACCATCGGTCATAAATAGTTTTGGACGCACCCGATGGAACTCGTAAGTGACGTGGGTCGTGTGGAATCTCATTTTAGTCCATTTGGAGCTAGTGTTAGTATTAGTGCAAGGTTGGAGCACGGTTTGCACCAAACATACCATAGGCATAGAAATTGTTTTGGACGAACTTCATCCGACTCCTAGGTGACGAGGCTCAAGGGGAAGCTCGGTTCTGTGTGTTTGGGGATAGTGCTTCTCTTGATGCAAGATTGGTGCTTGGTTTGCACCAAATGTAGCATAGGCATAGAAATTATTTTGGACGCACTCGAGGGGACTCCTAGGTGACGAGGCTCAAGTGCAAGCTCGATTCGGTACGTTTGGAGATAGTGCTACTCTTGATGAAAGATTGGTGCTCGGTTTGCATCGAATGTGTCGTAGGTTCGAAAATAGTATTGGAGGCACCCAATGGAACTCCTAGGTTATGTGGGTCATGTGGAATCTTGTTTCGATCTGTTTTGAAACAGTGTTAGCGTCGGTGCAAGATAGGTGCTCGGTTTGCATCAACTGTACCATAGGTTCATAAATCGTTTTAGAAGCACCCGCGGTACTCCTAGGTGATGAGGGTTTGGTGGAGATCTGTTCGGTCTGTTTGGAGATAGTGCTACAGAAGATAGGTGCACGGTTTGCTTTGAACGTACCATAGGTCATAAATAGTTTTGGACGCACCCGATGGAACTCGTAAGTGACGTGGGTCGTGTGGATTCTCATTTTAGTCCATTTGGAGCTTGTGTTAGTGTTAGTGCAAGGTTGGAGCACGGTTTGCACCAAACATACCATAGGCATAGAAATTGTTTTGGACGAGCTTCATCCGACTCCGAGGTGATGAGGCTCAAGGGGATGCTCGGTTCGGTGTGTTTGGGGATAGTGCTTCTCTTGATGCAAGATTGGTGCTTGGTTTGCACCAAATGTAGCATTGGCATAGAAATCGTTTTGGACGCACTCGAGGGGACTCCTAGGTGACGAGGCTCAAGTGCAAGCTCGATTCGGTACGTTTGGAGATAGTGCTACTCTTGATGCAGGATTGGTGCTCGGTTTGTGTCGAATGTGTCGTAGGTTCGGAAATAGTATTGGAGGCACCCAATGGAACTCCTAGGTTATGTGGTTCATGTGGAATCTTGTTTCGATCTGTTTTGAAACAGTGTTAGCGTCGGTGCAAGATAGGTGCTCGGTTTGCATCAACTGTACCATAGGTTCATAAATCGTTTTAGAAGCACCCGCGGTACTCCTAGGTGATGAGGGTTTGGTGGAGATCTGTTCGGTCTGTTTGGAGATAGTGCTACAGAAGATAGGTGCACGGTTTGCTTTGAACGTACCATAGGTCATAAATAGTTTTGGACGCACCCGATGGAACTCGTAAGTGACGTGGGTCGTGTGGAATCTCATTTTAGTCCATTTGGAGATAGTGTTAGTGTCAGTGCAAGGTTGGAGCACGGTTTGCAACGAACATACCATAGGCATAGAAATCGTTTTGGACAAACTCGATCCGACTCCTAGGTGACGAGGCTCAAGTGGAAGCTCGGTTCGGTCCATTTCGGGATAGTGCTTCTCTTGATGCAAGATTGGTGCTTGGTTTGCACCAAATGTAGCATAGGCAAAGAAATCGTTTTGGACGCACTCGAGCGGACTCCTAGGTGATGAGGCTCAAGTGGAAGCTCGATCCGGTACGTTTGGAGATAGTGCTACTCTTGATGCAAGATTGGTGCTCGGTTTGCATCGAATGTGCCGTAGGTTCGGAAATAGTATTGGAGGCACCCGATGGAACTCCTAGGTGACGTGGGTCATGTGGAATCTTGTTTTGATCTATTTTGAGACAGTATTAGCGACAGTGCAAGATTGGTGCTCGGTTTGCATCGAATGTGTCGTAGGTTCGGAAATAGTATTGGAGGCACCCGATGGAACTCCTAGGTTACGTGGGTCATGTGGAATCTTGTTTTGATCTGTTTTGAGACATTGTTAGCGACGGTGCAAGATAGGTGCATGGTTTGAACTAAACGTACCATAGGCATAGAAATTGTTTTAGACACAATCGATGGGACTCCTAGGTGACGAGGCTCAAGTGGAAGCTCGGTACGGTCTATTTGGAGATAGTGCTACTCTTGATGCATGATTGGTGCATGGTTTGCGTCGAATGTATCGATGGCTCAGAAATAGTATTGGAGGCACCCGATGGAACTCCTAGGTTATGTGGGTCATGTGGAATCTTGTTTCGATCTGTTTTGAAAAAGTGTTAGCGTCGGTGAAAGATAGGTGCTCGGTTTGCATCAAACGTACCATAGGTTCATAAATCGTTTTAGAAGCACCCGCGGTACTCCTAGGTGATGAGGGTCTGGTGGAGATCTGTTCGGTCCGTTTGGAGATAGTGCTACAGAAGATAGGTGCACGGTTTGCATTGAACGTACCATCGGTCATAAATAGTTTTGGACGCACCCGATGGAACTCGTAAGTGACGTGGGTCGTGTGGAATCTCATTTTAGTCCATTTGGAGATAGTGTTAGTGTCAGTGCAAGGTTGGAGCACGGTTTGCACCGAACATAACATAGGCATAGAAATCGTTTTGGACGAACTCGATCCGACTCCTAGGTGCACCAAATGTAGCATAGGCATAGAAATCGTTTTGGACGCACTCGAGGGGACTCCTAGGTGACGAGGCTCAAGTGCACGATTCGGTACATTTGGAGATAGTGCTACTCTTGATGCAAGATTGGTGCTCGGTTTGTGTCGAATGTGTCGTAGGTTCGGAAATAGTATTGGAGGCACCCGATGGAACTCCTAGGTTACGTGGGTCATGTGGAATCTTGTTTCGATCTGTTTTGAAACAGTGTTAGCGTCGGTGCAAGATAGGTGCTCGGTTTGCATCAAACGTACCATAGGTTCATAAATCGTTTTAGAAGCACCCGCGGTACTCCTAGGTGATGAGGGTTTGGTGGAGATCTGTTCGGTCTGTTTGGAGATAGTGCTGCAGAAGATAGGTGCACGGTTTGCATTGAACGTACCATCAGTCATAAATAGTTTTGGACGCACCCGATGGAACTCGTAAGTGACGTGGGTCGTGTGGAATCTCATTTTAGTCCATTTGGAGCTAGTGTTAGTATTAGTGCAAGGTTGGAGCACGGTTTGCACCAAACATACCATAGGCATAGAAATTGTTTTGGACGAACTTCATCCGACTCCTAGGTGACGAGGCTCAAGGGGAAGCTCGGTTCTGTGTGTTTGGGGATAGTGCTTCTCTTGATGCAAGATTGGTGCTTGGTTTGCACCAAATGTAGCATAGGCATAGAAATCATTTTGGACGCACTCGAGGGGACTCCTAGGTGACGAGGCTCAAGTGCAAGCTCGATTCGGTACGTTTGGAGATAGTGCTACTCTTGATGCAGGATTGGTGCTCGGTTTGTGTCGAATGTGTCGTAGGTTCGGAAATAGTATTGGAGGCACCCAATGGAACTCCTAGGTTATGTGGTTCATGTGGAATCTTGTTTCGATCTGTTTTGAAACAGTGTTAGCGTCGGTGCAAGATAGGTGCTCGGTTTGCATCAACTGTACCATAGGTTCATAAATCGTTTTAGAAGCACCCGCGGTACTCCTAGGTGATGAGGGTTTGGTGGAGATCTGTTCGGTCTGTTTGGAGATAGTGCTACAGAAGATAGGTGCACGGTTTGCTTTGAACGTACCATAGGTCATAAATAGTTTTGGACGCACCCGATGGAACTCGTAAGTGACGTGGGTCGTGTGGAATCTCATTTTAGTCCATTTGGAGATAGTGTTAGTGTCAGTGCAAGGTTGGAGCACGGTTTGCACCGAACATACCATAGGCATAGAAATCGTTTTGGACGAACTCGATCCGACTCCTAGGTGACGAGGCTCAAGTGGAAGCTCGGTTCGGTCCATTTGGGGATAGTGCTTCTCTTGATGCAAGATTGGTGCTTGGTTTGCACCAAATGTAGCATAGGCAAAGAAATCGTTTTGGACGCACTCGAGCGGACTCCTAGGTGACGAGGCTCAAGTGGAAGCTCGATCCGGTACGTTTGGAGATAGTGCTACTCTTGATGCAAGATTGGTGCTCGGTTTGCATCGAATGTGCCGTAGGTTCGGAAATAGTATTGGAGGCACCCGATGGAACTCCTAGGTGACGTGGGTCATGTGGAATCTTGTTTTGATCTATTTTGAGACAGTATTAGCGACAGTGCAAGATAGGTGCACGGTTTGAACTGAACGTACCATAGGCATAGAAATCGTTTTGGACAGAATCGATGGGACTCCTAGGTGACGAGGCTCAAGTGGAAGCTCGGTACGGTCCATTTGGAGATAGTGCTACTCAAGATGCATGATTGGTGCATGGTTTGCGTCGAATGTACCGTAGGCTCAGAAATAGTATTGGAGGCACCCGATGGAACTCCTAGGTTACGTGGGTCATGTGGAATCTTGTTTCGATCTGTTTTGAAACAGTGTTAGCGTCGGTGGAAGATAGGTGCTTGGTTTGCATCAAACGTACCATAGGTTCATAAATCGTTTTAGAAGCACCCGTGGTACTCCTAGCTGATGAGGGTCTGGTGGAGATCTGTTCGGTCTGTTTCGAGATAGTGCTACAGAAGATAGGTGCTCGGTTTGCATTGAACATACCATAGGTCATAAACAGTTTTGGACACACGCGATGGAAATCGTAAGTGACGTGGGTCGCGTGGAATCTCGTTTCAGTCCATTTAGAGCTAGTGTTAGTGTTAGTGCAAGGTTGGAGCACGGTTTGCACCAAACATACCATAGGCATAGAAATTGTTTTGGACGAGCTTCATCCGACTCCGAGGTGACGAGGCTCAAGGGGAAGCTCGGTTCGGTGTGTTTGGGGATAGTGCTTCTCTTGATGCAAGATTGGTGCTTGGTTTGCACCAAATGTAGCATAGGCATAGAAATCGTTTTGGACGCACTCGAGGGGACTCCTAGGTGACGAGGCTCAAGTGCAAGCTCGATTCGGTACGTTTGGAGATAGTGCTACTCTTGATGCACGATTGGTGCTCGGTTTGTGTCGAATGTGTCGTAGGTTCGGAAATAGTATTGGAGGCACCCAATGGAACTCCTAGGTTATGTGGGTCATGTGGAATCTTGTTTCGATCTGTTTTGAAACAGTGTTAGCGTCGGTGCAAGATAGGTGCTCGGTTTGCATCAACTGTACCATAGGTTCATAAATCGTTTTAGAAGCACCCGCGGTACTCCTAGGTGATGAGGGTTTGGTGGAGATCTGTTCGGTCTGTTTGGAGATAGTGCTACAGAAGATAGGTGCACGGTTTGCTTTGAACGTACCATAGGTCATAAATAGTTTTGGACGCACCCGATGGAACTCGTAAGTGACGTGGGTCGTGTGGAATCTCATTTTAGTCCATTTGGAGATAGTGTTAGTGTCAGTGCAAGGTTGGAGCACGGTTTGCACCGAACATACCATAGGCATAGAAATCGTTTTGGACGAACTCGATCCGACTCCTAGGTGACGAGGCTCAAGTGGAAGCTCGGTTCGGTCCATTTGGGGATAGTGCTTCTCTTGATGCAAGATTGGTGCTTGGTTTGCACCAAATGTAGCATAGGCAAAGAAATCGTTTTGGACGCACTCGAGCGGACTCCTAGGTGACGAGGCTCAAGTGGAAGCTCGATCCGGTACGTTTGGAGATAGTGCTACTCTTGATGCAAGATTGGTGCTCGGTTTGCATCGAATGTGCCGTAGGTTCGGAAATAGTATTGGAGGCACCCGATGGAACTCCTAGGTGACGTGGGTCATGTGGAATCTTGTTTTGATCTATTTTGAGACAGTATTAGCGACAGTGCAAGATAGGTGCACGGTTTGAACTGAACGTACCATAGGCATAGAAATCATTTTGGACAGAATCGATGGGACTCCTAGGTGACGAGGCTCAAGTGGAAGCTCGGTACGGTCCATTTGGAGATAGTGCTACTCAAGATGCATGATTGGTGCATGGTTTGCGTCGAATGTACCGTAGGCTCAGAAATAGTATTGGAGGCACCCGATGGAACTCCTAGGTTACGTGGGTCATGTGGAATCTTGTTTCGATCTGTTTTGAAACAGTGTTAGCGTCGGTGGAAGATAGGTGCTTGGTTTGCATCAAACGTACCATAGGTTCATAAATCGTTTTAGAAGCACCCGTGGTACTCCTAGCTGATGAGGGTCTGGTGGAGATCTGTTCGGTCTGTTTCGAGATAGTGCTACAGAAGATAGGTGCTCGGTTTGCATTGAACATACCATAGGTCATAAATAGTTTTGGACGCACCCGATGGAAATCGTAAGTGACGTGGGTCGCGTGGAATCTAGTTTCAGTCCATTTAGAGCTAGTGTTAGTGTTAGTGCAAGGTTGGAGCACGGTTTGCACCAAACATACCATAGGCATAGAAATTGTTTTGGACAAACTTCATCCGACTCCTAGGTGATGAGGCTCAAGGGGAAGCTTGTGTGTTTGGGGATAGTGCTTCTCTTGAAGCAAGATTGGTGCTTGGTTTGCACCAAATGTAGCATAGGCATAGAAATCGTTTTGGACGCACTCGAGGGGACTCCTAGGTGACAAGGCTCAAGTGGAAGCTCGATTCGGTACATTTGGAGATAGTGCTACTCTTGTTGTAAGATTGGTTCTCGGTTTACGTCGAATGTGCCATAGGCTCAGAAATAGTATTGGAGGCACCCGATGGGACTCCTAGGTGACGTGAGTCATGTGGAATCTCGTTTTGATCTATTTTGAGATAGTGTTCGCGTCGGTGCAAGATAGGTGCTCGGTTTCCATCAAACGTACCATAGGTTCATAAATCGTTTTAGAAGCACCCGCGGTACTCCTAGGTGATGAGGGTTTGGTGGAGATCTGTTCGGTCTGTTTGGAGATAGTGCTACAGAAGATAGGTGCACGGTTTGCATTGAACGTACCATAGGTCATAAATAGTTTTGGACGCACCCGATGGAACTCGTAAGTGACGTGGGTCGTGTGGAATCTCATTTTAGTCCATTTGGAGATAGTGTTAGTGTCAGTGCAAGGTTGGAGCACGGTTTGCACCGAACATACCATAGGCATAGAAATCGTTTTGGACGAACTCGATCCGACTCCTAGGTGACGAGGCTCAAGTGGAAGCTCGGTTCGGTCCGTTTGGGGATAGTGCTTCTCTTGATGCAAGATTGGTGCTTGGTTTGCACCAAATGTAGCATAGGCATAGAAATCGTTTTGGACGCACTCGAGGGGACTCCTAGGTGACGAGGCTCAAGTGGAAGCTCGATCCGATACATTTGGAGATAGTGCTACTCTTGATGCAAGATTGGTGCTCGGTTTGCGTCGAATGTGCCGTAGGTTTAGAAATAGTATTGGAGGCACCTGATGGAACTCCTAGGTGACGTGGGTCATGTGGAATCTCGTTTTGATCTATTTTGAGACAGTGTTAGCGACGGTGCAAGATAGGTGCACGGTTTGAACTGAACGTACCATAGGCATAGAAATCATTTTGGACACCATCGATGGGACTCCTAGGTGACGAGGCTCAAGTGGAAGCTCGGTACGGTCCATTTGGAGATAGTGCTACTCAAGATGCATGATTGGTGCATGGTTTGTGTCGAATGTACCGTAAGCTCAGAAATAGTATCGGAGGCACCCGATGGAACTCCTAGGTTACGTGGGTCATGTGGAATCTTGTTTCGATCTTTTTTGAAACAGTGTTAGCGTCGGTGGAAGATAGGTGCTTGGTTTGCATCAAACGTACCATAGGTTCATAAATTGTTTTAGAAGCACCCGTGGTACTCCTAGGTGATGAGGGTCTGGTGGAGAATTGTTCGGTCCATTTCGGGTAGTGCTACAGAAGATAGGTGCTCGGTTTGCATTGAACGTACCATAGGTCATAAATAGTTTTGGACGCACCCGATGGAAATCGTAAGTGACGTTGGTCGTGTGGAATCTAGTTTTAGTCCATTTAGAGCTAGTGTTAGTGTTAGTGCAAGGTTGGAGCACGGTTTGCACCAAACATACCATAGGCATAGAAATTGTTTTGGACAAACTTCATCCGACTCCTAGGTGACGAGGCTCAAGGGGAAGCTCGGTTCGGTGTGTTTGGGGATAGTGCTTCTCTTGATGCAAGATTGGTGCTTGGTTTGCACCAAATGTAGCATAGGCATAGAAATCATTTTGGACGCACTCGAGGGGACTCCTAGGTGATGAGGCTCAAGTGGAAACTCGATTCGGTACATTTGGAGATAGTGCTACTCTTGATGCAAGATTGGTGCTCGGTTTACGTCGAATGTGCCATAGGCTCAGAAATAGTATTGGAGGCACCCGATGGGACTCCTAGGTGACGCGAGTCATGTGGAATCTCGTTTTGATCTATTTTGAGATAGTGTTAGCGTCGGTGCAAGATAGGTGCTCGGTTTGCATCAAACGTACCATAGGTTCATAAATCGTTTTAGAAGCACCCGCGGTACTCCTAGGTGATGAGGGTTTGGTGGAGATCTGTTCGGTCTGTTTGGAAATAGTGCTACAGAAGATAGGTGCACGGTTTGCATTGAACGTACCATAGGTCATAAATAGTTTTGGACGCACCCGATGGAACTAGTAAGTGACGTGGGTCGTGTGGAATCTCATTTTAGTCCATTTGGAGATAGTGTTAGTGTCAGTGCAAGGTTGGAGCACGGTTTGCACCGAACATACCATAGGCATAGAAATCATTTTGGACGAACTCGATCCGACTCCTAGGTGACGAGGCTTAAGTGGAAGCTCGGTTCGGTCCGTTTGGGGATAGTGCTTCTCTTGATGCAAGATTGGTGCTTGGTTTGCACCAAATGTAGCATAGGCATAGAAATCGTTTTGGACGCACTCGAGGGGACTCCTAGGTGACGAAGCTCAAGTGGAAGCTCGATCCGGTACGTTTGGAGATAGTGCTACTCTTGATGCAAGATTGGTGCTCGGTTTGCGTCGAATGTGCCGTAGGTTCGGAAATAGTATTGGAGGAACCCGATGGAACTCCTAGGTGACGTGGGTCATGTGGAATCTTGTTTTGATCTATTTTGAGACAGTATTAGCGACGGTGCAAGATAGGTGCACGGTTTGAACTGAACGTACCATAGGCATAGAAATCGTTTTGGACACAATTGATGGAACTCATAGGTGACGAGGCTCAAGTGGAAGCTCGGTACGGTCCATTTGGAGATAGTGCTACTCAAGATGCATGATTGGTGCATGGTTTGCGTCGAATGTACCGTAGGCTCAGAAATAGTATTGGAGGCACCCGATGGAACTCCTAGGTTACGTGGGTCATGTGGAATCTTGTTTCGATCTGTTTTGAAACAGTGTTAGCGTCGGTGGAAGATAGGTTCTTGGTTTGCATTAAACGTACCATAGGTTCATAAATCGTTTTAGAAGCACCCGTGGTACTCCTAGGTGATGAGGTCTGGTGGAGAATTGTTCGGTCCATTTCGGGATAGTGCTACAGAAGATAGGTGCTCGGTTTGCATTGAACGTACCATAGGTCATAAATAGTTTTGGACGCACCCGATGGAAATCGTAAGTGACGTGGGTCGTGTGGAATCTCGTTTTAGTCCATTTGGAGCTAGTGTTAGTTGATATGAACCCGCTAGGGTTTATGGACGATCTTTCGATGAGAGGCGTGAGATCACTCGATTTGGTGGATGGAGATGACGTTCACGGCCCGACTACAGCCTTCCAAGACCGCGCCTTAGCAACCGATACACCACCTCCAAAGGCTGTCACGATCTTGTGGAGCGCGACAACCAGCCACTAGGGCTCCCGTCCTGCAAGCAATCGAAGAACTAGCAAGAACAAGGAAACAAGCACTGAATTTGCAAGATGAAATTGAAAGCCTCAAACTAAATCTTATTATGAGTGGAGTTCTGAAGACAAGGAGACGGGTGGCTGGATCAGCACACGCGCCTACAAGCAAGTAGCAAAGGCTAAACTTGATCTAAACAAAACCCAAGTGTTCCTGGTGGCGGCTAAGGGGTATATAATGTGTGGAGGACGACCACAAGAGAGTTTGGGTCGTGCTCCAACCCTAGGACGTGTCCCTACTGGACTCTAAAAGATACAAGCCCATTGGGCTAACTTAAGGTGGCGCAGCACCCTGGACAGAATAGACCTCTCGTTGATTTTTGGACTGTTGACGCCATTTCTGAGCAGGTATGAGTATGAGGTCAGATCCGTATGAAAGTAGACTTTATTAGCTTTCCAACAAGTCCAGAATCACCCCAATCCGACTCCGTATGTAACCGTGGCGGCCGTCACAATTTGGAGGTGTGCTGTAGTCCGAATCCAGCCTACGCGAGTCCTTTTCCCTTTCGGTCTTCTCCTTGATTCCTAATCAAAACAAGAGTGCACGTGTCTCCAAGATCTAAACAGGATGGACAAGAGCTCAAGAAGGAACTCACTTGATGATTAAGTGTTCGAGCACGAGCACGGGTAATAGGACCAGCAGGTGTCGGCGTGGACGGCGTGGATGTATGATCGGTGTTGATGTCCTCATCATCCTCCCTTTCTTGAATTTGAGTCGTCCTCGACTCAAGCTCATCTTCCTCACCCAAATAAGGCTTCAAATCTGCAATGTTAAATGTGGGACTAACCCCAAAATCTGCAGGAAGATCAAGCTTATATGCATTCTCATTTATTCGTTGCATCACTTTAAAAGGACCATCCGCTCTAGGCATCAATTTAGATTTTCTTAATTCAGGAAACCTATCCTTTCACAAATGCAACCAAACCCAATCTCCAGGTTCAAGAATCAATTCCCTTCTACCTTTATCTACAGCAAATTTGTACTTAGCATTCATGCGCTCTATGTTTTCTTTAGTGGTTTCATGTAGTTTTAGCATCAATTCAGCACGTTGCTTAGCATCAAAATTCAACTTTTCAGAACTTGGCAATGGCATTAAATCAATAGGAGCATGTGGTAACAAGCCATAAACAATCTCAAAGGGACACATCTTCGTAGTAGAATACAGCGAACGATTATAAGCAAACTCAATATGAGGCAAACAATCTTCCCACATCTTAATATTCTTCTTTAAAACAGTCCTTAACATAGTAGACAAAGTTCTATTCACAACTTCAGTTTGACCATCAGTTTGGGGGTGACAAGTGGTGGAAAATAAAAGCTTAGTCCCCAATTTGGCCCATAAAGTTCTCCAAAAATGGCTAAGAAATTTAGCATCACGATCAGAAACAATTGTATTTGGCACACCATGCAAGCGAACAACTTCTCGAAAGAACAAATCAGCAATATTTGTAGCATCATCAGTTTTATGACATGGTATGAAATGTGCCATTTTAGAGAATCGATCCACAACCACAAAAACACTATCTCGCCCTTTCCTAGTCCGTGGCAATCCCAACACAAAATCCATAGAAATATCCTCCCAAGGAGCACTAGGAACAGGAAGAGGCATATACAAACCGTGTGGATTCAACCGGGACTTAGCCTTTTGACATGTTGTGCAGCGAGCAACAAATCTCTCCACGTCTCGTCGCATCTTTGGCCAAAAGAAATGACCAGCAAGAATGTCGTCCGTCTTCTTCGTTCCAAAATGCCCCATCAAGCCACCTCCATGCGCTTCCTGCAGCAACAACAAGCGAACGGAGCTAGCTGGAATGCATAGCTTGTTAGCTCTAAACACAAACCCATCATTGAGGATGAATTTGTTCCATGTTTTCCCATCTTTACAATGCAGCAGCACTTCTTTAAAATCAGCATCATGAGCATATCGGTCTTTAATTGTTTCTAACCCAAAGATCTTGTAATCAAGTTGATTCAGCAAAGTATATCTCCTAGACAATGCATCTGCAATGATATTATCCTTCCCTTTCTTGTGTTTGATAACATAAGGAAAAGATTCAATAAATTCAACCCATTTTGCATGTCTACGATTCAGTTTTCCTTGACTACGAATATGCTTCAAAGATTCATGATCAGAATGTATAACAAATTCTTTGGGCCACAGATAATGCTGCCATGTTTCTAATGTCCGCACTAGAGCATATAATTCCTTATCATATGTAGAATAATTAAGAATAGGTCTGCTCAATTTCTCACTAAAGTATGCAACAGGTTTTCCTTCTTGTAACAAAACACCACCCAATCCAATTCCACTCGCATCACATTCAAGCTCGAAAGTCTTATTAAAATCAGGGAGTTGGAGTAGAGGTGCATGTGTTAACTTATCTTTCAGCACATGGAAGGCGTGCTCTTGTGCTTTGCCCCAAGAAAAGGGCACTCCCTTCTTTGTAAGCTCATTCAATGGTGCAGCAATGGTGCTGAAGTCCTTCACAAAACGGCGATAGAAACCAGTAAGTCCTAGGAAACTCCGCACTTGTGTGACCGTCGTGGGTACAGGCCATCCTTGTATAGCTTCCACCTTGGCTTTATCAACCTCAATTCCCTGTGGAGTGACAACATAGCCAAGAAACGATACTCGATCGGTGCAGAAAGTGCACTTCTCAAGGTTACCAAACAAACGTCAATCACGTAGAGCATTGAAAACAGCACGTAAGTGATCAAGGTGTTCATCAATGGATTTGCTATAAATCAGTATATCATCAAAGTAGACGACAACAAATTTCCCAATGAAAGCACGCAAAACCTCGTTCATTAATCTCATGAAAGTACTAGGTGCATTAGTTAACCCAAAAGGCATGACTAACCACTCATATAGACCAAACTTGGTTTTGAAAGCAGTTTTCCATTCATCTCCCAATTTCATACGAATTTGATGGTACCCACTACGCAAATCAACCTTTGAAAACACAACAGCACCACTCAATTCATCAAGCATATCATCTAATCGTGGAATAGGGTGTCGATATCGAATGGTGATATTATTAATAGCCCTACAATCAACACACATGCGCCATGTTCCATCTTTCTTAGGCACTAAAATCACTGGAACAGCACAAGGACTAAGAGACTCACGCACATAACCTTTGTCTAGTAGTTCTTGCACTTGTCGCTGAATTTCCTTCGTTTCCTCCGGATTGGTCCTGTATGGCGCACGGTTTGGCAAAGATGCTCCAGGGATAAGATCAATTTGGTGCTCAATCCCTCGTATTGGTGGCAGCCCTGCTGGTATCTCAATGGGGAACACATCAGAATACTCCTGCAAAATGTTAGCAACAGCAGGGGGCAAAGAACGTTGCATATCCTCAAATGAAATCAAAGCATCCTTGCATACCAAAGCATAAGCAACAGAGATGGATGCATTGAACTCATTAATATCAGATTTTGTAGCAAGCATACAACGTCCTTTCAATGTTATCTCATCTTTGTCATCAACAACAGATTTGTCACTCTCGCTCTTTGCTTTTGCAGCCTTAGTAACATCAGATTGCATAATATCTTCAGGAGACATAGGATGCAACACAATTTTTCGATCATGGTATAGAAACGAATATTGATTTGATCTACCATGATGCATCGAATCTCTATCAAATTGCCATGGTCTACCTAGCAGAATATTGCAAGCTTGCATAGGCACAACATCACATTCAACAATATCTTTGTATGATCCGATGGCAAAATTGATTCACACCAGTCTCGTGACCTTTGCCTTACCACTGTTGTTCAGCCATTGAATGTAGTAGGGATGGGGATGTGGTTTGGTGGTGAGGGCGAGCTTCTGTACCATGTCGCTACTTGCCAAGTTGTTGCAGCTACCTCCATCAATGATCATGCGGCACGAGCGCTCCTTAATGACACACTTTGTTTGGAATAAAGTGTGTCGCTGATTTTGCTCCGCCTTCTCCATTTGTGCACTAAGCACTCGCTGTACAATCAAGCTCTCATAGTGCTCCGCGTCACCTGCATTGATGTGTTCTTCTATGTGTTCCTCACTACCTGCATAGTCAGCCGCAAGCAATGCAAGTGTATCTTCATCAAATTCACTAGCAGATGAACACTCACCATCATCTTTGACAATCATAACACGCTTATTTGGGCAGTCACGCATCATATGGCCATATCCCTTACACCGATGACATTGTATGTTGCTTGTTCTACCTGTCGATGCCACGGATGAAGTACTCGCAGCCGGCTTTTGCGCTGTCTTCACTACTGAATTGGTGGGAGCAGCTCGAGTCTTGTCACTAGATGATGGCGGAGGAGTACGTGTAGACGGAGTTATAGATGGGCGCGGCTGCCATGAACTAGCTTTCCCTGCAGAAACATTAGTCCTTGCGCTAGCACGTCGTCCCTGCACTTCCCGTTCAGCTTTACAAGCAAGATGAAACAGTTTGGTTACGTTATTGTATTCTTTGTAAGCGAGGATATCCTGAATTTCCCGATTTAATCCACCTAAAAATCTAGCCATAGCAGGTTCCTCATCCTCCTCTAATTTACAACGCAACATACCCGTTTGTAATTCCTGATAGTATTCTTCTACACATTTAGATCCTTGTCTCAATTGCTGCAACTTATTTATCATATCACAGGCATAGTAAGATGGAACAAATCTAGCTCTCATGGCTCGTTTCAGCGCATCCCAAGTTCTAGGTATGTTATGAGGATTTTTCTTGCCATATTCGATCCACCAAACAGAAGCAAAATCTGTGAACTCACTAGTAGCAGCCCTAACACGTGTGTTCTCAGGAAATTCATGGCATGCAAACTTTTGATCAACAGCAATCTCCCAAGAAATGTATGCATCAGGGTCATATTTACCATCAAAAGGAGGTATTTTAAATTTAATCTTACTGAAAGCATCATCATTATTGTGTACCTCGCGTCGGCGGCGGCCACCCATACCTCTACGGTTGTGACGTAGGCGACGTCGATCACGAGTGTCTCGATCAACATGTTCAGTATCACCTGTGTATTCTTCATCATAACTACCATCCTCTCGATCTTCCTCCTTCTTTTCTTCTTTATGCTGGTCTTTATCATTGTTGTGGAGGTCATCAAAACGCCTCAGCAGAGCAGCAAGGCTTTTGTCCACACTAGCAATGGACTGCTCCAAACCTGCAAGCTTGTTGTTTGCGGCAATCTGAGTAGCCTCCAACTGCCCAAGTTTGTCATTTGTCACCTGCAAGTCATTATCAAGTCCCTCCGTGTGCAACTTCACTTTCCTTTCAAAATGTTGTATGATGCCCTTTGTGCGAGGCGAATGTGGAATTTGGTTATCTTCGTCGGTCCCTGACATGGTTCAAAGACAAAGACAACAAGAAGACAAGTGAAGAAATAAAAGCCCTACAACTACTAGGATGTAGCTACAGCAAGTCGCAACTCTCCACCTATTACATAAGTTCTTACCAGTTCTTACCTTGCTCGACAGGAGGGGTCATCTACCAACAAGTCTGCAGCAATGGATGAAGTGTATCGGTGCCGCAGCACGAGACCTGTCAAGCTGTAGAATATGTGGAGCTATAGGTGGGCTGAAACAAGGAACGAACTAGCACCACGTTAGTTACAAAAAGCAAGCTGAATAATCGTTCAACCGGCGGTACTATGCTGGTCCTAGTCTAGACCGTGCTAGAGACACGAGCCTGGACACAAAGGAGAGCACAACACACCACCCAAAGTGAACGAAGAATCTCTAAGATCAGCCCCTTTCTCTTCTTTTCTTTTGCTTCTTTCTTTTTCTTCTTTTTTTTTCTTTTTTTTGAATATTTTTTTTTCAGGGCCACTCAAAACTGATTATATGAACAAGAACACTCCCAAAGAGCAACTCAGCACACACACTTTTTCCGAAAGGGCAGGGGTATTCCGGTAAAAAAAAGATTCTCTCTCTCTCTCTCTCTCTCTAGAGTAAGCCACTCGTTTAGATATGAATACTTGCTGCGTGGTTCATTTGATATTTGTAGCACAGGGTGAACTGATTCCTCATCTGATTGGAACTTCCAATTCTACTCGGACTTGGCCAACAGCGAGGAATATCCGATTCCTTGATCCGACTCAAACTTGAAAACCTACTTGGATTCGGCCAACAGAGAGGAACAGCCGATTCCTTGTCCGATTCAAACTTCAAACCCTACTTGGATTCGGCCAACAGAGAGACTATATGATAGCGTGTGTTGTGATAGAACGTGACAAGAACTCGAAACTCTAAAGGACTAAAACTAAGACCAGCAACTTGACACAACCGATGCAACCGACGACTCAACAAGCCCTAACTAGGTAGCACTAGCCACGGCCCAAAAGTCTATAGGATTGTAGGAAACTAATCTACTTTTTTTTGGCTTTTTTTTTGGACTGTAGGAAAAATAAAAACAGCGAAGAATTACAAGTCTCTCACCGATAAACCTTGCTCTGATTACCAATTGATATGAACCCGCTAGGGTTTATGGACGATCTTTCGATGAGAGGCGTGAAATCACTCGATTTGGTGGATGGAGATGACGTTCATGGCCCGACTACAGCCTTCCAAGACCACGCTCAAGAAGGAACTCACTTGATGATTAAGTGTTCGAGCACGAGCACGGGTAATAGGACCAGCAGGTGTCGGCGTGGACGGCGTGGATGTATGATCGGTGTTGATGTCCTCATCATTAGTGTTAGTGCAAGGTTGGAGCACGGTTTGCACCAAACATACCATAGGCATAGAAATTGTTTTGGACGAACTTCATCTGACTCCGAGGTGACGAGGCTCAAGGGGAAGCTCGGTTCGGTGTGTTTGGGGATAGTGCTTCTCTTGATGCAAGATTGGTGCTTGGTTTGCACCAAATGTAGCATAGGCATAGAAATCGTTTTGGACGCACTCGAGGGGACTCCTAGGTGACGAGGCTCAAGTGCAAGCTCGATTCGGTACGTTTGGAGATAGTGCTACTCTTGATGCAAGATTGGAGCTCGGTTTGTGTCGAATGTGTCGTAGGTTCGGAAATAGTATTGGAGGCACCCAATGGAACTCCTAGGTTATGTGGGTCATGTGGAATCTTGTTTCGATCTGTTTTGAAACAGTGTTAGCGTCGGTGCAAGATAGGTGCTCGGTTTGCATCAAATGTACCATAGGTTCATAAATCATTTTAGAAGCACCCGCGGTACTCCTAGGTGATGAGGGTTTGGTGGAGATCTGTTCGGTCTGTTTGGAGATAGTGCTACAGAAGATAGGTGCACGGTTTGCTTTGAACGTACCATAGGTCATAAATAGTTTTGGACGCACCCGATGGAACTCGTAAGTGACGTGGGTCGTGTGGAATCTCATTTTAGTCCATTTGGAGATAGTGTTAGTGTCAGTGCAAGGTTGGAGCACGGTTTGCACCGAACATACCATAGGCATAGAAATCGTTTTGGACGAACTCAATCCGACTCCTAGGTGACGAGGCTCAAGTGGAAGCTCGGTTCGGTCCGTTTGGGGATAGTGCTTCTCTTGATGCAAGATTGGTGCTTGGTTTGCACCAAATGTAGCATAGGCATAGAAATCGTTTTGGACGCACTCGAGGGGACTCCTAGGTGACGAGGCTCAAGTGGAAGCTCGATCCGGTACGTTTGGAGATAGTGCTACTCTTGATGCAAGATTGGTGCTCGGTTTGCGTCGAATGTGCCGTAGGTTCGGAAATAGTATAGGAGGCACCCGATGGAACTCCTAGGTGACGTGGGTCATGTGGAATCTCATTTTGATCTATTTTGAGACAGTATTAGCGACGGTGCAAGATAGGTGCACGGTTTGAACTGAACGTACCATAGGCATAGAAATCGTTTTGGACACAATCGATGGGACTCCTAGGTGACGAGGCTCAAGTGGAAGCTCGGTACGGTCCATTTGGAGATAGTGCTACTCAAGATGCATGACTGGTGCATGGTTTGCGTCGAATGTACCGTAGGCTCAGAAATAGTATTGGAGGCACCCGATGGAACTCCTAGGTTACGTGGGTCATGTGGAATCTTGTTTCGATCTGTTTTGAAACAGTGTTAGCGTCGGTGGAAGATAGGTGCTTGGTTTGCATCAAACGTACCATAGGTTCATAAATCATTTTAGAAGCACCCGTGGTACTCCTAGGTGATGAGGGTCTGGTGGAGATCTGTTCGGTCTGTTTCGGGATAGTGCTACAGAAGATAGGTGCTCGGTTTGCATTGAACGTACCATAGGTCATAAATAGTTTTGGACGCACCCGATGGAAATCGTAAGTGACGTGGGTCGCGTGGAATCTCGTTTTAGTCCATTTAGAGCTAGTGTTAGTGTTAGTGCAGGGTTGGAGCACGGTTTGCACCAAACATACCATAGGCATAGAAATTGTTTTGGACAAACTTCATCCGACTCCTAGGTGACGAGGCTCAAGGGGAAGCTCGGTTCGGTGTGTTTGGGGATAGTGCTTCTCTTGATGCAAGATTGGTGCTTGGTTTGCACCAAATGTAGCATAGGAATAGAAATCGTTTTGGACGCACTCGAGGGGACTCCTAGGTGACGAGGCTCAAGTGCAAGCTCGATTCGGTACGTTTGGAGATAGTGCTACTCTTGATGCAAGATTGGTGCTCGGTTTGTGTCGAATGTGTCGTAGGTTCGGAAATAGTATTGGAGGCACCCAATGGAACTCCTAGGTTATGTGGGACCTATGGAATCTTGTTTCGATCTGTTTTGAAATAGTGTTAGCGTCGGTGCAAGATAGGTGCTCGGTTTGCATCAAATGTACCATAGGTTCATAAATCGTTTTAGAAGCACCCGCGGTACTCCTAGGTGATGAGGGTTTGGTGGAGATCTGTTCGGTCTGTTTGGAGATAGTGCTACAGAAGATAGGTGCACGGTTTGCTTTGAACGTACCATAGGTCATAAATAGTTTTGGACGCACCCGATGGAACTCGTAAGTGACGTGGGTCGTGTGGAATCTCATTTTAGTCCATTTGGAGATAGTGTTAGTGTCAGTGCAAGTTGGAGCACGGTTTGCACCGAACATACCATAGGCATAGAAATCGTTTTGGACGAACTCGATCCGACTCCTAGGTGACGAGGCTCAAGTGGAAGCTCGGTTCGGTCCATTTGGGGATAGTGCTTCTCTTGATGCAAGATTGGTGCTTGGTTCGCACCAAATGTAGCATAGGCATAGAAATCGTTTTGGACGCACTCGAGGGGACTCCTAGGTGACGAGGCTCAAGTGGAAGCTCGATCCGGTACGTTTGGAGATAGTGCTACTCTTGATGCAAGATTGGTGCTCGGTTTGCGTCGAATGTGCCGTAGGTTCAGAAATAGTATTGGAGGCACCCGATGGAACTCCTAGGTGACGTGGGTCATGTGGAATCTCATTTTGATCTATTTTGAGACAGTATTAGCGACGGTGCAAGATAGGTGCACGGTTTGAACTGAACGTACCATAGGCATAGAAATCATTTTGGACACAATCGATGGGACTCCTAGGTGACGAGGCTCAAGTGGAAGCTCGGTACGGTCCATTTGGAGATAGTGCTACTCAAGATGCATTGGTGCATGGTTTGCGTCGAATGTACCATAGGCTCAGAAATAGTATTGGAGGCACCCGATGGAACTCCTAGGTTACGTGGGTCATGTGGAATCTTGTTTCGATCTGTTTTGAAACAGTGTTAGCGTCGGTGGAAGATAGGTGCTTGGTTTGCATCAAACGTACCATAGGTTCATAAATCGTTTTAGAAGCACCCGTGGTACTCCTAGGTGATGAGGGTCTGGTGGAGATCTGTTCGGTCTGTTTCGGGATAGTGCTACAGAAGATGGGTGCTCGGTTTGCATTGAACGTACCATAGGTCATAAATAGTTTTGGACGCACCCGATGGAAATTGTAAGTGACGTTGGTCGCGTGGAATCTCGTTTTAGTCCATTTAGAGCTAGTGTTAGTGTTAGTGCAAGGTTGGAGCACGGTTTGCACCAAACATACCATAGGCATAGAAATTGTTTTGGACAAACTTCATCCGACTCCTAGGTGACGAGGCTCAAGGGGAAGCTCGGTTCGGTGTGTTTGGGGATAGTGCTTCTCTTGATGCAAGATTGGTGCTTGGTTTGCACCAAATGTAGCATAGGCATAGAAATCGTTTTGGACGCACTCGAGGGGACTCCTAGGTGACGAGGCTCAAGTGGAAGCTCGATTCGGTACATTTGGAGATAGTGCTACTCTTGATGTAAGATTGGTTCTCGGTTTACGTGGAATGTGCCATAGGCTCAGAAATAGTATTGGAGGCACCCGATGGGACTCCTAGGTGACGTGAGTCATGTGGAATCTCGTTTTGATCTATTTTGAGATAGTGTTCGCGTCGGTGCAAGATAGGTGCTCGGTTTGCATCAAACGTACCATAGGTTCATAAATCGTTTTAGAAGCACCCGCAGTACTCCTAGTTGATGAGGGTTTGGTGGAGATCTGTTCGGTCTGTTTGGAGATAGTGCTACAGAAGATAGGTGCACGGTTTGCATTGAACGTACCATAGGTCATAAATAGTTTTGGACGCACCCGATGGAACTCGTAAGTGACGAGGGTCGTGTGGAATCTCATTTTAGTCCATTTGGAGATAGTGTTAGTGTCAGTGCAAGGTTGGAGCACGGTTTGCACCGAACATACCATAGGCATAGAAATCATTTTGGACGAACTCGATCCGACTCCTAAGTGACGAGGCTCAAGTGGAAGCTCGGTTCGGTCCATTTGGGGATAGTGCTTCTCTTGATGCAAGATTGGTGCTTGGTTTGCACCAAATGTAGCATAGGCATAGAAATCGTTTTGGACGCACACGAGGGGACTCCTAGGTGACGAGGCTCAAGTGGAAGCTCGATCCGGTTCGTTTGGAGATAGTGCTACTCTTGATGCAAGATTGGTGCTCGGTTTGCGTCGAATGTGTCGTAGGTTCAGAAATAGTATTGGAGGCACCCGATGGAACTCCTAGGTTCCGTGGGTCATGTGGAATCTTGTCTCGATCTGTTTTGAGACAGTGTTAGCGACGGTGCAAGATAGGTGCACGGTTTGAACTAAACGTACCAAAGGCATAGAAATCGTTTTAGACACAATCGATGGGACTCCTAGGTGACGAGGCTCAAGTGGAAGCTCGGTACGGTCTATTTGGAGATAGTGCTACTCTTGATGCATGATTGGTGCATGGTTTGCGTCGAATGTACCGAAGGCTCAGAAATAGTATTGGAGGCACCCGATGGAACTCCTAGGTTACGTGGGTCATGTGGAATCTTGTTTCGATCTGTTTTGAAAAAGTGTTAGCGTCGGTGCAAGATAGGTGCTCGGTTTGCATCAAACGTACCATAGGTTCATAAATCGTTTTAGAAGCACCCGCGGTACTCCTAGGTGATGAGGGTCTGGTGGAGATCTGTTTGGTCCGTTTGGAGATAGTGCTACAGAAGATAGGTGCACGGTTTGCATTGAACGTACCATCGGTCATAAATAGTTTTGGACGCACTCGATGGAACTCGTAATTGACGTGGGTCGTGTGGAATCTCATTTTAGTCGATTTGGAGATAGTGTTAGTGTTAGTGCAACGTTGGAGCACGGTTTGCACCGAACATACCATAGGCATGGAAATCGTTTTGGACGAACTCGATCCGACTCCTAGGTGACGAGGCTCAAGTGGAAGCTTGGTTCGGTCCGTTTGGGGATAGTGCTTCTCTTGATGCGAGATTGGTGCTCGGTTTGCATTGAACGTACCATAGGTCATAAATAGTTTTGGACGCACCCGATGGAAATCGTAAGTGACGTGGGTCGTGTGGAATCTCATTTTAGTCCATTTGGAGCTAGTGTTAGTGTTAGTGCAAGGTTGGAGCACAGTTTGCACCAAACATACCATAGGCATAGAAATTGTTTGGGACGAACTTCATCCGACTCCTAGGTGACGAGGCTCAAGGGGAAGCTCGGTTCTGTGTGTTTGGGGATAGTGCTTCTCTTGATGCAAGATTGGTGCTTGGTTTGCACCAAATGTAGCATAGGCATAGAAATCATTTTGGACACACTCGAGTGGACTCCAAGGTGACGAGGCTCAAGTGCAAGCTCGATTCGGTACGTTTGGAGATAGTGCTACTCTTGATGCAAGATTTGTGCTCGGTTTGCGTCGAATGTGTCGTAGGTTCGGAAATAGTATTGGAGGCACCCGATGGAACTCCTAGGTTACGTGGGTCATGTGGAATCTTGTTTCGATCTGTTTTGAGACAGTGTTAGCGACGGTGCAAGATAGGTGCACGGTTTGAACTAAACGTACCATAGGCATAGAAATCGTTTTAGACACAATCGATGGGACTCCTAGGTGACGAGCCTCAAGTGGAAGCTCGGTACGGTCTATTTGGAGATAGTGCTACTCTTGATGCATGATTGGTGCATGGTTTGCGTTGAATGTACCGAAGGCTCAGAAATAGTATTGGAGGCACCGGATGGAACTCCTAGGTTACGTCGGTCATGTCGAATCTTGTTTCGATCTGTTTTGAAAAAGTGTTAGCGTCGGTGCAAGATAGGTGCTCGGTTTGCATCAAACGTACCATAGGTTCATAAATAGTTTTAGAAGCACCCACGGTACTCCTAGGTGATGAGGGTCTGGTGGAGATCTGTTCGGTCCGTTTGGAGATAGTGCTACAGAAGATAGGTGCACAGTTTGCATTGAATGTACCATTGGTCATAAATAGTATTGGACGTACTCGATGGAACTCGTAAGTGACGTGGGTCGTGTGGAATCTCATTTTAGTCCATTTGGAGATAGTGTTAGTGTCAGTGCAAGGTTGGAGCATGGTTTGCACCGAACATACCATAGGCATAGAAATCGTTTTGGACACAATCGATGGGACCCCTAGGTGACGAGGCTCAAGTGAAAGCTCGGTACGGTCTATTTGGAGATAGTGCTACTCTTGATGCGTGATTGGTGCATGGCTTGTGTCGAATGTACCGAAGGCTAAGAAATAGTATTGGAGGCACCCGATGGAACTACTAGGTTATGTGGGTCATGTGGAATCTTGTTTCGATCTATTTTGAAAAAGTGTTAGCGTCGGTGCAAGATAGGTGCTCGGTTTGCATGAAACGTACCATAGCTTCTTAAATCATTTTAGAAGCACCCGCGGTACTCCTAGGTGATGAGGGTCTGCTGGAGATCTGTTCGGTCCGTTTGGAGATAGTGCTACAGAAGATAGGTGCACGGTTTGGATTGAACGTACCATCGGTCATAAATAGTTTTGGACGCACCCGATGGAACTCGTAAGTGACGTGGGTCGTGTGGAATCTCATTTTAGTCCATTTGGAGATAGTGTTAGTGTCAGTGCAAGGTTGGAGCACGGTTTGCACCGAACATACCATAGCCATAGAAATCGTTTTGGACGAACTCGATCCGACTCCTAGGTGACGAGGCTCATGTGGAAGCTTGGTTCGGTCCGTTTGGGGATAGTGCTTCTCTTGATGCGAGATTGGTGCTCGGTTTGCATTGAACGTACCATAGGTCATAAATAGTTTTGGACGCACCCGATGGAAATCGTAAGTGACGTGGGTCGTGTGGAATCTCATTTTAGTCATTTGGAGCTAGTGTTAGTGTTAGTGCAAGGTTGGAGCACGGTTTGCACCAAACATACCATAGGCATAGAAATTGTTTTGGACGAACTTCATCCGAGTCCTAGGTGACGAGGCTCAAGGGGAAGCTCGGTTCTGTGTGTTTGGGGATAGTGCTTCTCTTGATGCAAGATTGGTGCTTGGTTTGCACCAAATGTAGCATAGGCATAGAAATCATTTTGGATGCACTCGAGGGGACTCCTAGGTGACGAGGCTCAAGTGCAAGCTCGATTCGGTACGTTTGGAGATAGGGCTACCCTTGATGCAAGATTGGTGCTCGGTTTGCGTCGAATGTGTCGTAGGTTCGGAAATAGTATTGGAGGCACCCAATGGAACTCCTAGGTTCCGTGGGTCATGTGGAATCTTGTCTCGATCTGTTTTGAGACAGTGTTAGCGACGGTGCAAGATAGGTGCACGGTTTGAACTAAACGTACCATAGGCATAGAAATCGTTTTAGACACAATCGATGGGACTCCTAGGTGACGAGGCTCAAGTGGAAGCTCGGTACGGTCTATTTGGAGATAGTGCTACTCTTGATGCACGATTGGTGCATGGTTTGCGTCGAATGTACCGAAGGCTCAGAAATAGTATTGGAGGCACCCGATGGAACTCCTAGGTTACGTGGGTCATGTGGAATCTTGTTTCGATCTGTTTTGAAAAAGTGTTAGCATCGGTGCAAGATAGGTGCTCGGTTTGCATCAAACGTACCATAGGTTCATAAATCGTTTTAGAAGCACCCGCGGTACTCCTAGGTGATGAGGGTCTGGTGGAGATCTGTTTGGTCCGTTTGGAGATAGTGCTACAGAAGATAGGTGCACGGTTTGCATTGAACGTACCATCGGTCATAAATAGTTTTGGACGCACTCGATGGAACTCATAATTGACGTGGGTCGTGTGGAATCTCATTTTAGTCGATTTGGAGATAGTGTTAGTGTCAGTGCAACGTTGGAGCACGGTTTGCACCGAACATACCATAGGCATGGAAATCGTTTTGGACGAACTCGATCCGACTCCTAGGTGACGAGGCTCAAGTGGAAGCTTGGTTCGGTCCGTTTGGGGATAGTGCTTCTCTTGATGCGAGATTGGTGCTCGGTTTGCATTGAACGTACCATAGGTCATAAATAGTTTTGGACGCATCCGATGGAAATCGTAAGTGACGTGGGTCGTGTGGAATCTCATTTTAGTCCATTTGGAGCTAGTGTTAGTGTTAGTGCAAGGTTGGAGCACGGTTTGCACCAAACATACCATAGGCATAGAAATTGTTTTGGACGAACTTCATCCGACTCCTAGGTGACGAGGCTCAAGGGGAAGCTCAGTTCTGTGTGTTTGGGGATAGTGCTTCTCTTGATGCAAGATTGGTGCTTGGTTTGCACCAAATGTAGCATAGGCATAGAAATCGTTTTGGACGCACTCGAGGGGACTCCTAGGTGACGAGGCTCAAGTGCAAGCTCGATTCGGTACGTTTGGAGATAGTGCTACTCTTGATGCAAGATTGGTGCTCGGTTTGCGTCGAATGTGTCGTAGGTTCGGAAATAGTATTGGAGGCACCCGATGGAACTCCTAGGTTACGTGGGTCATGTGGAATCTTGTTTTGATCTGTTTTGAGACATTGTTAGCGACGGTGCAAGATAGGTGCACGGTTTGAACTAAACGTACCATAGGCATAGAAATTGTTTTAGACACAATCGATGGGACTCCTAGGTGACGAGGCTCAAGTGGAAGCTCGGTACGGTCTATTTGGAGATAGTGCTACTCTTGATGCATGATTGGTGCATGGTTTGCGTCGAATGTACCGAAGGCTCAGAAATAGTATTGGAGGCACCCGATGGAACTCCTAGGTTACGTGGGTCATGTGGAATCTTGTTTCGATCTGTTTTGAAAAAGTGTTAGCGTCGGTGCAAGATAGGTGCTCGGTTTGCATCAAACGTACCATAGGTTCATAAATCGTTTTAGAAGCACCCGCGGTACTCCTAGGTGATGAGGGTCTGGTGGAGATCTGTTCGGTCTGTTTGGAGATAGTGCTACAGAAGATAGGTGCACGGTTTGCATTGAACGTACCATCGGTCATAAATAGTTTTGGACGCACCCGATGGAACTCGTAAGTGACGTGGGTCGTGTGGAATCTCATTTTAGTCCATTTGGAGATAGTGTTAGTGTCAGTGCAAGGTTGGAGCACGGTTTGCACCGAACATACCATAGGCATAGAAATCGTTTTGGACGAACTCGATCCGACTCCTAGGTGCACCAAATGTAGCATAGGCATAGAAATCGTTTTGGACGCACTTGAGGGGACTCCTAGGTGACGAGGCTCAAGTGCACGATTCGGTACATTTGGAGATAGTGCTACTCTTGATGCAAGATTGGAGCTCGGTTTGCGTCGAATGTGTCGTAGGTTCGGAAATAGTATTGGAGGCACCCGATGGAACTTCTAGGTTACGAGATAGGTGCACGGTTTGAACTGAACGTACCATAGGCATAGAAATCGTTTTGGACACAATCGATGGGACTCCTAGGTGACGAGGCTCAAGTGGAAGCTCGGTACGGTCCATTTGGAGATAGAGCTACTCAGGATGCATGATTGGTGCATGGTTTGCGTCGAATGTACCGTAGGCTCAGAAATAGTATTGGTGGCACCCGATGGAACTCCTAGGTTACGCGGGTCATGTGGAATCTTGTTTCGATCTGTTTTGAAACAGTGTTAGCGTCGGTGCAAGATAGGTGCTTGGTTTGCATCAAACGTACCATAGGTTCATAAATCATTTTAGAAGCACCCGTGGTACTCCTAGGTGATGAGGGTCTGGTGGAGATCTGTTCAGTCCATTTCGGGATAGTGCTTCAGAAGATAGGTGCTCGGTTTGCATTGAACGTACCATAGGTCATAAATAGTTTTGGACGCACCCGATGGAAATCGTAAGTGACGTGGGTCGTGTGGAATCTCGTTTTAGTCCATTTGGAGATAGTGTTAGTGTCAGTGCAAGGTTGGAGCACGGTTTGCACCGAACATACCATAGGCATAGAAATCGTTTTGGACGAACTCGATCCGACTCCTAGGTGACGAGGCTCCAGTGGAACCTCGGTTCGGTCCGTTTGGGGATAGTGCTTCTCTTGATGCAAGATTGGTGCTTGGTTTGCACCAAATGTAGCATAGGCATAGAAATCATTTTGGACGCACTCGAGGGGACTCCTAGGTGACGAGGCTCAAGTGCAAGCTCGATTCGGTACGTTTGGAGATAGTGCTACTCTTGATGCAAGATTGGTGCTCGGTTTGCGTCGAATGTGTCGTAGGTTCTGAAATAGTATTGGAGGCACCCGATGGAACTCCTAGGTTACGTGGGTCATGTGGAATCTTGTTTCGACCTGTTTTGAAACAGTGTTAGCGTCGGTGCAAGATAGGTGCTCGGTTAGCATCAAACGTACCATAGGTTCATAAATCGTTTTAGAAGCACCCGTGGTACTCCTAGGTGATGAGGGTCTGGTGGAGATCTGTTCGGTCCGTTTGGGGATAGTGCTTCTCTTGATGCGAGATTGGTGCTCGGTTTGCATTGAACGTACCATAGGTCATAAATAGTTTTGGACGCACACGATGGAACTCGTAAGTGACGTGGGTCGTGTGGAATCTCATTTTAGTCCATTTGGAGATAGTGTTAGTGTCAGTGCAAGGTTGGAGCACGGTTTACACCGAACATACCATAGGCATAGAAATTGTTTTGGATGAACTCGATTCGACTCCTAGGTGACGAGCCTCAAGTGGAAGCTCGGTTCGGTCCGTTTGGGGATAGTGCTTCTCTTGATGCAAGATTGGTGCTTGCTTTGCACCAAATGTAGCATAGGCATAGAAATCGTTTTGGATGCACTCGAGGGGACTCCTAGGTGACAAGGCTCAAGTGGAAGCTCGATCCAGTACGTTTGGAGATAGTGCTACTCTTGATGCAAGATTGGTGCTCGGTTTGTGTTGAATGTGCTGTAGGCTCAGAAATAGTATTGGAGGCACCCGATGGGACTCCTAGGTGACGCGAGTCATGTGGAATCTCGTTTTGACATATTTTGAGATAGTGTTAGCGTCGGTGCAAGATAGGTGCTCGGTTTGCATCAAACGTACCATAGGTTCATAAATCATTTTAGAAGCACCTGCGGTACTCCTAGGTGATGAGGGTTTGGTGGAGATCTGTTCGTTCTGTTTGGAAATAGTGCTACAGAAGATAGGTGCACAGTTTGCATTGAACGTACCATAGGTCATAAATAGTTTTGGACGCACCCGATGGAAATCGTAAGTGACGTGGGTCGTGTGGAATCTCGTTTTAGTCCATTTAGAGCTAGTGTTAGTGTTAGTGCAAGGTTGTAGCACGGTTTGCACCAAACATACCATAGGCATAGAAATTGTTTTGGACATACTTCATCCGACTCCTAGGTGACGAGGCTCAAGGGGAAGCTCAGTTCGGTGTGTTTGGGGATAGTGCTTCTCTTGATGCAAGATTGGTGCTTGGTTTGCACCAAATGTAGCATAGGCATAGAAATCATTTTTGACGCACTCGATGGGACTTCTAGGTGACGAGGCTCAAGTGGAAGCTCGATTCGGTACATTTGGAGATAGTGCTACTCTTGATGCAAGATTGGTGCTCGGTTTACGTCGAATGTGCCATAGGCTCAGAAATAGTATTGGAGGCACCCGATGGGACTCCTAGGTGACGTGAGTCAAGTGGAATCTCATTTTGATCTATTTTGAGATAGTGTTAGCGTCAATGCAAGATAGGTGCTTGGTTTGCATCAAATGTACCATAGGTTCATAAATCGTTTTAGAAGCACCCGCGGTACTCCTAGGTGATGAGGGTTTGGTGGAGATCTGTTCGGTCTGTTTGGAGATAGTGCTACAGAAGATAGGTGCACGGTTTGCATTGAACGTACCATAGGTCATAAATAGTTTTGGACGCACATGATGGAACTCGTAAGTGACGTGGGTCGTGTGGAATCTCATTTTAGTCCATTTGGAGATAGTGTTAGTGTCAGTGCAAGGATGGAGCACGGTTTGCACCGAACATACCATAGGCATAGAAATCGTTTTGGACGAACTCGATCCGACTCCTAGGTGACGAGGCTCAAGTGGAAGCTCGGTTCGGTCCGTTTGGGGATAGTGCTTCTCTTGATGCAAGATTGGTGCTTGGTTTGCACCAAATGTAGCATAGGCATAGAAATCGTTTTGGACACACTCGAGGGGACTCCTAGGTGACGAGGCTCAAGTGGAAGCTCGATCCGGTATGTTTGGAGATAGTGCTACTCTTGATGCAAGATTGGTGCTCGGTTTGCGTCGAATGTGCCATAGGTTCAGAAATAGTATTGGAGGCACCTGATGGAACTCCTAGGTGACGTGGGTCATGTGGAATCTCGTTTTGATCTATTTTGAGACAGTGTTAGCGACGGTGCAAGATAGGTGCACGGTTTGAACTGAACGTACCATAGGCATAGAAATCGTTTTGGACACAATCGATGGGACTCCTAGGTGACGAGGCTCAAGTGGAAGCTTGGTACGGTCCATTTGGAGATAGTGCTACTCAAGATGCATGATTGGTGCATGGTTTGCGTCGAATGTAGCGTAGGCTCAGAAATAGTATTGGAGGCATCTGATGGAACTCCTAGGTTACGTGGGTCATGTGGAATCTTGTTTCGATCTGTTTTGAAACAGTGTTAGCGTCGGTGGAAGATAGGTGCTTGGTTTGCATCAAACGTACCATAGGTTCATAAATTGTTTTAGAAGCACCCGTGGTACTCCTAGGTGATGAGGGTCTGGTGGAGATCTGTTCGGTCCGTTTCGGGATAGTGCTACAGAAGATAGGTGCTCGGTTTGCATTGAACGTAGCATAGGTCATAAATAGTTTTGGACGCACCCGATGGAAATCATAAGTGATGTGGGTCGTGTGGAATCTCGTTTTAGTCCATTTAGAGCTAGTGTTAGTGCAAGGTTGGAGCACGGTTTGCACCAAACATACCATAGGCATAGAAATTGTTTTGGACAAACTTCATCCGACTCCTAGGTGACGAGGCTCAAGGGGAAGCTCGGTTCGGTGTGTTTGGGGATAGTGCTTTTCTTGATGCAAGTTTGGTGCTCGGTTTGCACCAAATGTAGCATAGCCATAGAAATCGTTTTGGATGCACTCGAGGGGACTCCTAGTTGACGAGGCTCAAGTGGAAGCTCGATTCGGTACGTTTGGAGATAGTGCTACTCTTGATGCAAGATTGGTGCTCGGTTTGCGTCGAATGTGTCGTAGGCTCGAAAATAGTATTGGAGGCACCCGATGGAACTCCTAGGTTACGTGGGTCATGTGGAATCTCGTTTTGGTCTATTTTGAGATAGTGTTAGCGTCGGTGCAAGATAGGTGCTCGGTTTGCATCAAACGTACCATAGGTTCATAAATCGTTTTAGAAGCACCCGTGGTACTCCTAGGTGATGAGGGTTTGGTGGAGATCTGTTTGGTCTGTTTGGAGATAGTGCTATAGAAGATAGGTGCACGGTTTGCATTGAACGTACCATAGGTCATAAATAGTTTTGGACGCACCCGATGGAACTCGTAAGTGACGTGGGTCGTGTGGAATCTCATTTTAGTCCATTTGGAGATAGTGTTAGTGTCAGTGCAAGGTTGGAGCACGGTTTGCACCGAACATACCATAGGCATAGAAATCGTTTTGGACGAACTCGATCCGACTCCTAGGTGACGAGGCTCAAGTGGAAGCTCGGTTCGGTCCGTTTGGGGATATTGCTTCTCTTGATGCAAGATTGGTGCTTGGTTTGCACCAAATGTAGCATAGGCATAGAAATCGTTTTGGACGCACTCGAGGGGACTCCTAGGTGACGAGGCTCAAGTGGAAGCTCGATCCGATACATTTGGAGATAGTGCTACTCTTGATGCAAGATTGGTGCTCGGTTTGCGTCGAATGTGCCGTAGGTTTAGAAATAGTATTGGAGGCACCTGATGGAACTCCTAGGTGACGTGGGTCATGTGGAATCTCGTTTTGATCTATTTTGAGACAGTGTTAGCGACGGTGCAAGATAGGTGCACGGTTTGAACTGAACGTACCATAGGCATAGAAATCGTTTTGGACACAATCGATGGGACTCCTAGGTGACGAGGCTCAAGTGGAAGCTTGGTACGGTCCATTTGGAGATAGTGCTACTCAAGATGCATGATTGGTGCATGGTTTGCGTCGAATGTACCGTAGGCTCAGAAATAGTATTGGAGGCACCTGATGGAACTCCTAGGTTACGTGGGTCATGTGGAATCTTGTTTCGATCTGTTTTGAAATAGTGTTAGCGTCGGTGGAAGATAGGTGCTTGGTTTGCATCAAACGTACCATAGGTTCATAAATCGTTTTAGAAGCACCCGTGGTACTCCTAGGTGATGAGGGTCTGGTGGAGATCTGTTCGGTCCGTTTTGGGATAGTGCTACAGAAGATAGGTGCTCGGTTTGCATTGAACGTAGCATAGGTCATAAATAGTTTTGGACGCACCCGATGGAAATCATAAGTGATGTGGGTCGTGTGGAATCTCGTTTTAGTCCATTTAGAGCTAGTGTTAGTGCAAGGTTGGAGCACGGTTTGCACCAAACATACCATAGGCATAGAAATTGTTTTGGACAAACTTCATCTGACTCCTAGGTGACGAGGCTCAAGGGGAAGCTCGGTTCGATGTGTTTGGGGATAGTGCTTTTCTTGATGCAAGTTTGGTGCTTGGTTTGCACCAAATGTAGCATAGCCATAGAAATCGTTTTGGATGCACTCGAGGGGACTCCTAGTTGACGAGGCTCAAGTGGAAGCTCGATTCGGTACGTTTGGAGATAGTGCTACTCTTGATGCAAGATTGGTGCTCGGTTTGCGTCGAATGTGTCGTAGGCTCGAAAATAGTATTGGAGGCACCCGATGGAACTCCTAGGTTACGTGGGTCATGTGGAATCTCGTTTTGATCTATTTTGAGATAGTGTTAGCGTCGGTGCAAGATAGGTGCTCGGTTTGCATCAAACGTACCATAGGTTCATAAATCGTTTTAGAAGCACCCGTGGTACTCCTAGGTGATGAGGGTTTGGTGGAGATCTGTTTGGTCTGTTTGGAGATAGTGCTATAGAAGATAGGTGCACGGTTTGCATTGAACGTACCATAGGTCATAAATAGTTTTGGACGCACCCGATGGAACTCGTAAGTGACGTGGGTCGTGTGGAATCTCATTTTAGTCCATTTGGAGATAGTGTTAGTGTCAGTGCAAGGTTGGAGCACGGTTTGCACCGAACATACCATAGGCATAGAAATCGTTTTGGACGAACTCGATCCGACTCCTAGGTGACGAGGCTCAAGTGGAAGCTCGGTTCGGTCCGTTTGGGGATAGTGCTTCTCTTGATGCAAGATTGGTGCTTGGTTTGCACCAAATGTAGCATAGGCATAGAAATCGTTTTGGACGCACTCGAGGGGACTCCTAGGTGACGAGGCTCAAGTGGAAGCTCGATCCGGTACGTTTGGAGATAGTGCTACTCTTGATGCAAGATTGGTGCTCGGTTTGCGTTGAATCTGCCGTAGGTTCAGAAATAGTATTGGAGGCACCCGATGGAACTCCTAGGTGACGTGGGTCATGTGGAATCTCGTTTTGATCTATTTTGAGACAGTGTTAGCGACGGTGCAAGATAGGTGCACGGTTTGAACTGAACGTAACATAGGCATAGAAATCGTTTTGGACACAATCGATGGGACTCCTAGGTGACGAGGCTCAAGTGGAAGCTCGGTACGGTCCATTTGGAGATAGTGCTACTCAAGATGCATGATTGGTGCATGGTTTGCGTCGAATGTACCGTAGGCTCAGAAATAGTATTGGAGGCACCCGATGGAACTCCTAGGTTACGTGGGTCATGTGGAATCTTGTTTTGATCTGTTTTGAAACAGTGTTAGCGTCGGTGGAAGATAGGTGCTTGGTTTGCATCAAACGTACCATATGTTCATAAATCGTTTTAGAAGCACCCGTGGTACTCCTAGGTGATGAGGGTCTGGTGGAGATCTGTTCGGTCCGTTTCAGGATAGTGCTACAGAAGATAGGTGCTCGGTTTGCATTGAACGTACCATAGGTCATAAATAGTTTTGGACGCACCCGATGGAAATCGTAAGTGACGTGGGTCGTGTGGAATCTCGTTTTAGTCCATTTGGAGATAGTGTTAGTGCAAGGTTGGAGCACGGTTTGCACCAAACATACCATAGGCATAGAAATTGTTTTGGACAAACTTCATCCGACTCCTAGGTGACGAGGCTCAAGGGGAAGCTCGGTTCGATGTGTTTGGCGATAGTGCTTTTCTTGATGCAAGTTTGGTGCTTGGTTTGCACCAAATGTAGCATAGCCATAGAAATCGTTTTGGATGCACTCGAGGGGACTCCTAGTTGACGAGGCTCAAGTGGAAGCTCGATTCGGTACGTTTGGAGATAGTGCTACTCTTGATGCAAGATTGGTGCTCGGTTTGCGTCGAATGTGTCGTAGGCTCGAAAATAGTATTGGAGGCACCCGATGGAACTCCTAGGTTACGTGGGTCATGTGGAATCTTGTTTTGATCTATTTTGAGATAGTGTTAGCGTCGGTGCAAGATAGGTGCTCGGTTTGCATCAAACGTACCATAGGTTCATAAATCGTTTTAGAAGCACCCGTGGTACTCCTAGGTGATGAGGGTTTGGTGGAGATCTGTTTGGTCTGTTTGGAGATAGTGCTATAGAAGATAGGTGCACGGTTTGCATTGAACGTACCATAGGTCATAAATTGTTTTGGACGCACCCGATGGAACTCGTAAGTGACGTGGGTCGTGTGGAATC
Organism: Saccharum spontaneum; assembly: GCA_022457205.1. Taxonomy (NCBI): domain Eukaryota; kingdom Viridiplantae; phylum Streptophyta; class Magnoliopsida; order Poales; family Poaceae; genus Saccharum; species Saccharum spontaneum. The sequence continues at coordinate 28,613,429 of CM039593.1, read as the reverse complement.
TCATTTTAGTCCATTTGGAGATAGTGTTAGTGTCAGTGCAAGGTTGGAGCACGGTTTGCACCGAACATACCATAGGCATAGAAATCGTTTTGGACGAACTCGATCCGACTCCTAGGTGACGAGGCTCAAGTGGAAGCTCGGTTCGGTCCGTTTGGGGATAGTGCTTCTCTTGATGCAAGATTGGTGCTTGGTTTGCACCAAATGTAGCATAGGCATAGAAATCGTTTTGGACGCACTCGAGGGGACTCCTAGGTGACGAGGCTCAAGTGGAAGCTCGATCCGGTACGTTTGGAGATAGTGCTACTCTTGATGCAAGATTGGTGCTCGGTTTGCGTTGAATCTGCCGTAGGTTCAGAAATAGTATTGGAGGCACCCGATGGAACTCCTAGGTGACGTGGGTCATGTGGAATCTCGTTTTGATCTATTTTGAGACAGTGTTAGCGACGGTGCAAGATAGGTGCACGGTTTGAACTGAACGTAACATAGGCATAGAAATCATTTTGGGCACAATCGATGGGACTCCTAGGTGACGAGGCCCAAGTGGAAGCTCGGTACGGTCCATTTGGAGATAGTGCTACTCAAGATGCATGATTGGTGCAAGGTTTGCGTCGAATGTGCCGTAGGCTCAGAAATAGTATTGGAGGCACCCGATGGAACTCCTAGGTTACGTGGGTCATGTGGAATCTTGTTTTGATCTGTTTTGAAACAGTGTTAGCGTCGGTGGAAGATAGGTGCTTGGTTTGCATCAAACGTACCATATGTTCATAAATCGTTTTAGAAGCACCCGTGGTACTCCTAGGTGATGAGGGTCTGGTGGAGATCTGTTCGGTCCGTTTCGGGATAGTGCTACAGAAGATAGGTGCTCGGTTTGCATTGAACGTACCATAGGTCATAAATAGTTTTGGACGCACCCGATGGAAATCGTAAGTGACGTGGGTCGTGTGGAATCTCGTTTTAGTCCATTTGGAGATAGTGTTAGTGTTAGTGCAAGGTTGGAGCACGGTTTGCACCAAACATACCATAGGCATAGAAATTGTTTTGGACAAACTCGATCAGACTCCTAGGTGACGAGGCTCAAGTGGAAGCTCGGTTCGGTCCGTTTGGGGATAGTGCTTCTCTTGATGCATGTTTGGTGCTTGGTTTGCACCAAATGTAGGATAGCCATAGAAATCGTTTTGGACGCACTCGAGGGGACTCCTAGGTGACGAGGCTCAAGTGGAAGCTCGATTCGGTACGTTTGGAGATAGTGCTACTCTTGATGCAAGATTGGTGCTCGGTTTGCGTCGAATGTGTCGTAGACTCAGAAATAGGATTGGAGGCACCCGATGGAACTCCTAGGTTACGTGGGTCATGTGGAATCTCGTTTTGATCTATTTTGAGATAGTGTTAGCGTCGGTGCAAGATAGGTGCTCGGTTTGCATCAAACGTACCATAGGTTCATAAATCATTTTAGAAGCACCCGCGGTACTCCTAGGTGATGAGGGTTTGGTGGAGATCTGTTCAGTCTATTTGGAGATAGTGCTACAGAAGATAGGTGCACGGTTTGCATTGAACGTACCATAGGTCATAAATAGTTTTGGACGCACACGATGGAACTCGTAAGTGACGTGGGTCGTGTGGAATCTCACTTTAGTCCATTTGGAGATAGTGTTAGTGTCAGTGCAAAGTTGGAGCACGGTTTGCACCGAACATACCATAGGCATAGAAATCGTTTTGGACGAACTCGATCCGATTCCTAGGTGACGAGGCTCAAGTGGAAGCTCGGTTCGGTCCGTTTGGGGATAGTGCTTCTCTTGATGCAAGATTGGTGCTTGGTTTGCACCAAATGTAGCATAGGTATAGAAATCGTTTTGGACGCACTCGAGGGGACTCCTAGGTAACGAGGCTCATGTGGAAGCTCGATCCGGTACGTTTGGAGATAGTGCTACTCTTGATGCAAGATTGGTGCTCGGTTTGCGTTGAATCTGCCGTAGGTTCAGAAATAGTATTGGAGGCACCCGATGGAACTCCTAGGTGATGTGGGTCATGTGGAATCTCGTTTTGATCTATTTTGAGACAGTGTTAGCGACGGTGCAAGATAGGTGCACGGTTTGAACCGAACGTAACATAGGCATAGAAATCGTTTTGGGCACAATCGATGGGACTCCTAGGTGACGAGGCTCAAGTGGAAGCTCGGTACGGTCCATTTGGAGATAGTGCTACTCAAGATGCATGATTGGTGCATGGTTTGCGTCGAATGTACCGTAGGCTCAGAAATAGTATTGGAGGCACCCGATGGAACTCCTAGGTTACGTGGGTCATGTGGAATCTTGTTTTGATCTGTTTTGAAACAGTGTTAGCGTCGGTGGAAGATAGGTGCTTGGTTTGCATCAAACGTACCATAGGTTCATAAATCATTTTAGAAGCACCCGTGGTACTCCTAGGTGATGAGGGTCTGGTGGAGATCTGTTCGGTCCGTTTCGGGATAGTGCTACAGAAGATAGGTGCTCGGTTTGCATTGAACGTACCATAGGTCATAAATAGTTTTGGACGCACCCGATGGAACTCGTAAGTGACGTGGGTCGTGTGGAATCTCGTTTTAGTCCATTTGGAGATAGTGTTAGTGTTAGTGCAAGGTTGGAGCACGGTTTGCACCAAACATACCATAGGCATAGAAATTGTTTTGGACAAACTCGATCAGACTCCTAGGTGACGAGGCTCAAGTGGAAGCTCGGTTCGGTCCGTTTGGGGATAGTGCTTCTCTTGATGCATGTTTGGTGCTTGGTTTGCACCAAATGTAGCATAGCCATAGAAATCGTTTTGGACGCACTCGAGGGGACTCCTAGGTGACGAGGCTCAAGTGGAAGCTCAATTCGGTACGTTTGGAGATAGTGCTACTCTTGATGCAAGATTGGTGCTCGGTTTGCGTCGAATGTGTCGTAGACTCGGAAATAGGATTGGAGGCACCCGATGGAACTCCTAGGTTACGTGGGTCATGTGGAATCTCGTTTTGATCTATTTTGAGATAGTGTTAGCGTCGGTGCAAGATAGGTGCTCGGTTTGTATCAAACGTACCATAGGTTCATAAATCATTTTAGAAGCACCCGCGGTACTCCTAGGTGATGAGGGTTTGGTGGAGATCTGTTCAGTCTGTTTGGAGATAGTGCTACAGAAGATAGGTGCACGGTTTGCATTGAACGTACCATAGGTCATAAATAGTTTTGGACGCACCCGATGGAACTCGTAAGTGACGTGGGTCGTGTGGAATCTCATTTTAGTCCATTTGGAGATAGTGTTAGTGTCAGCGCAAAGTTGGAGCACGGTTTGCACCGAACATACCATAGGCATAGAAATCGTTTTGGACGAACTCGATCCGACTCCTAGGTGACGAGGCTCAAGTGGAAGCTCGGTTCGGTCCGTTTGGGGATAGTGCTTCTCTTGATGCAAGTTTGGTGCTTGGTTTGCACCAAATGTAGCATAGGCATAGAAATCGTTTTGGACGCACTCGAGGGGACTCCTAGGTAACGAGGCTCATGTGGAAGCTCGATCTGGTACGTTTGGAGATAGTGCTACTCTTGATTCCAGATTGGTGCTCGGTTTGCGTTGAATGTGCCGTAGGTTCAGAAATAGTATTGGAGGCACCCGATGGAACTCCTAGGTGACGTGGGTCATGTGGAATCTCGTTTTGATCTATTTTGAGACAGTTTTAGCGACGGTGCAAGATAGGTGCACGGTTTGAACTGAACGTACCATAGGCATAGAAATCGTTTTGGACACAATCGATGGGACTCCTAGGTGACGAGGCTCAAGTGGAAGCTCGGTACGGTCCATTTGGAGATAGTGCTACTCAAGATGCATGATTGGTGCATGGTTTGCGTCGAATGTACCGTAGGCTCAGAAATAGTATTGGAGGCACCCGATGGAACTCCTAGGTTACGTGGGTCATGTGGAATCTTGTTTCGAACTATTTTGAAACAGTGTTAGCGTCGGTGGAAGATAGGTGCTTGGTTTGCATCAAACGTACCATAGGTTCATAAATCGTTTTAGAAGCACCCGTGGTACTCCTAGGTGATGAGGGTCTGGTGGAGATCTGTTCGGTCCGTTTCGGGATAGTGCTACAGAAGATAGGTGCTCGGTTTGCATTGAACGTACCATAGGTCATAAATAGTTTTGGACGCACCCGATGGAAATCGTAAGTGACGTGGGTTGTGTGGAATCTCGTTTTAGTCCATTTAGAGCTAGTGTTAGTGTTAGTGCAAGGTTGGAGCACGGTTTGCACCAAACATACCATAGGCATAGAAATTGTTTTGGACAAACTTCATCCGACTCCTAGGTGACGAGGCTCAAGGGGAAGCTCGGTTCGGTGTGTTTGGGGATAGTGCTTCTCTTGATGCAAGATTGGTGCTTGGTTTGCACCGAATGTGCCATAGGCTCAGAAATAGTATTGGAGGCACCCGATGGGACTCATAGGTGACGTGAGTCATGTGGAATCTCGTTTTGATCTATTTTGAGATAGTGTTAGTGTCGGTGCAAGATGGGTGCACGGTTTGCACTGGACGTACTATAGGCATAGAAATTGTTTTGGACACACTCGATGGGACTCCTAGGTGCCGAGGCTCAAGTGGAAGCTCGGTACAGTCTATTTGGAGATAGTGCCACACTTATGAATGATTGGTGCACGATTTGCGTCGAACATACCGTAGGCTCAGAAATAGTATTGGAGGCGCTCGATGGAACTCCTAGGTTACGTGGGTCATGTGGAATCTTGTTTCGATCTGTTTTAAAACAGTGTTAGCGTGGGTGCAAGATAGGTGTTCGGTTTGCGTCAAACGTACCATAGGTTAATAAATTGTTTTAGAAGCACCCATGGTACTCCAAGGTGATGAGGGTCTGGTGGAGATCTGTTTGATCCATTTGGAGATAGTGCTATAGAAGATAGGTGCACGGTTTGCATTGAACGTACCATAGGTCAGAAATAGTTTTGGACGCACCCGATGGAACTCGTAAGTAACTTGGGTCGTGTGGAATCTCATTTTAGTCCATTTGGAGATAGTGTTAGTGTCAGTGCAAGGTTGGAGCACGGTTTCCACCGAACATACCATAAGCTTAGAAATCATTTTGGACGAACTTGATCCGACACCTAGGTGACGAGGCTCAAGTGGAAGCTCGGTTCGGTCCGTTTGGGGATAGTGCTTCTCTTGATGCAAGATTGGTGCTTGGTTTGCACCAAATGTAGCATAGGCATAGAAATCGTTTTGGACGCACTCGAGGGGACTCCTAGGTGACGAGGCTCATGTGGAAGCTCGATCTGGTACGTTTGGAGATAGTGCTACTCTTGATGCAAGATTGGTGCTCGGTTTGCGTCGAATGTGCCGTAGGTTCGGAAATAGTATTGGAGGCACTCGATGGAACTCCTAGGTGACGTGGGTCATGTGGAATCTCATTTTGATCTATTTTGAGACAGTGTTAGCGACGGTGCAAGATAGGTGCACGGTTTGAACTGAACGTACCATAGGCATAGAAATCGTTTTGGACACAATCGATGGGACTCCTAGGTGACGAGGCTCAAGTGGAAGCTCGGTACGGTCCATTTGGAGATAGTGCTACTCAAGATGCATGATTGGTGCATGGTTTGCGTCGAATGTACCGTAGGCTCAGAAATAGTATTGGAGGCACCCGATGGAACTCCTAGGTTACGTGGGTCATGTGGAATCTCGTTTTGGTCTATTTTGAGATAGTGTTAGCGTCGGTGCAAGATAGGTGCTCGGTTTGCATCAAACGTACCATAGGTTCATAAATCGTTTTAGAAGCACCCGTGGTACTCCTAGGTGATGAGGGTCTGGTGGAGATCTGTTCGGTCCGTTTGGAGATAGTGCTACAGAAGATAGGTGCTCGGTTTGCATTGAACGTACCATAGGTCATAAATAGTTTTGGACGCACCCGATGGAAATCGTAAGTGACGTGGGTCGTGTGGAATCTCATTTTAGTCCATTTGGAGATAGTGTTAGTGTCAGTGCAAGGTTGGAGCACGGTTTGCACCGAACATACCATAGGCATAGAAATCGTTTTGGACGAACTCGATCCGACTCCTAGGTGACGAGGCTCAAGTGGAAGCTCGGTTCGGTGTGTTTGGGGATAGTGCTTCTCTTGATGCAAGATTGGTGCTTGGTTTGCACCAAATGTAGCATAGGCATAGAAATCATTTTGGACGCACTCGAGGGGACTCCTAGTTGACAAGGCTCAAGTGGAAGCTGATATAAACCCGCTAGGGTGAATCCTGATCTTTCGATGAGAGAAGGTGGATAACTCGATTTGAGGATGGAGATGACGTTCACGGCCCGACTACAGCCTTCCAAGACCGCGCCTTAGCAACCGATACACCAACTCCAACAGCCGTCGCGATCTTGTGGAACACGATCAACCAAACCACTAGGGTAATTCCTGCAAGCAATCGAGGAACAAGCAAGAACAAGTAGAACAAGCAACTCAATTGCAAATATGGAGATGAAAACCAATCTGAAATCACAAAGTTGGGGTTCTGAATCGAGTAGAACGGATGGTCTAGTCGACACACGCGTCTACAAGGAAGTAGCAATGGCTAAACTTTCAACAAAACAAAACCCCATCTGTTTGTGGCGGCTCTAATCCTTATTAATACCTAGGGGAGCGACCAGGGGGTGTTGGGGTCGTTCTCCAACCCTAGGACACGTCCCTAATGAACCCAACTTGATACATGGGCCATCAGCCCAAAATAGGGTGACACAGCACCAAAGGCAGAAAAGGCCCCGGCGTTGAAACAACGATTGCGGAAGCATCTGATAAGATATAGCCATGGGTCCAGATCCGTTGGAAAATAGACTTGATAAGCTTTCCAAAAAGTGCTAGAACGTCCCAATCCGAGTCCGTATGCGACCGTGGTGAACATCACAAATTGGAGCTGTCCTGGAGTCCGAATCCAGCCCCAAAACGTGTTGGATTTGATCTCTTTCTTTCCTTGGACCAAAAGTGACGTTGTGTCCAGGTGGAGGACGTTGGGAATACTTGGATTTGGTCCCCAACCAACTTCATTAACCTTCTATGCTTTCCATATGCAATCAAACCTTTCCTTGATCCATGTAAGTAATTCTTTGGTATAGAAGTGGTTGACATGGTCATATTTGAGCCAATGATGTCCTCATCATTCTCCCCTTCTTGACAGCAAACCGTCCTCGGTTTGACCTTTGTTGGAGGATGTGTTGTAGGTAAAAGTGAACCGTGCTCCCCTTCTTGATATTTATCCTGTTGCATTTGGGAAAAAAACTAGAAAAACTTTGCAAGACCCCATTAGTGTTAGTGCAGCCCTCAATTTGATCATGATATTGTGGCCCAAAAGGATATTTCAGATTAGAGCAAATATAAACTTTATGCGCCAAATATTCTCCTTTGTTGTCATATTTGCCAATTGCATGAAGCGAACAATGATTAAAACTTGGCAAAATAGAATCAAATTTAAGTTTCTCTTTTAGACAATTTAGATTACACAGAATATCAAATTCAATATAACCCAAAGTATTTAAAGAGGACAACAAATTCAGTTCATCTTGTGCACATGTAATAGGATGAAAAAGCTTATCTTCAGCACATTTGTATGGTTCCAAACCAAAAGTATCACACTTATTTGCTACTTGTGGCATAGGAGTAAAAGAATCATCAACACACAACTCCTCTTTATCACAAGGAACCGCGAGTAATCCATTTTGTGACAAAGGAAAATCAGTAGTAGGTTCCACTATTTGTTGCTCTTCATTAGCATGCAGAGTGGACAAATTTTGGACATTATGGGTCACATCATTCTGGCAAGTATTCACAGATAATAGAATCTCTTTTTCAGCATTGAGAGCCAGACAAAACAATTGACCAATATGGCAATATGATTTGCTAATTAATAAGGTTCGAATTTTAGAATTGAGCCCTCTCATGAATCTACTCATAACATCTTCCATGCATTCATCCAATCCACCAAACATGATACAAATCTTAAAATTATGGTAGTATTGTTTCACAGTCTTGCTACCCTGCTTCAAGTTGTCTAATTTTGTAAGCAAATAATCAACATAATATGCAGGAACGAATGCATCTCTAAAAAGAAATTTGAAGTCTTTCCAAGATTCTGGAACTTTGATGTGCCTACAAATGTGTTTCCATTCGAGTAAAGCATATTCAATCAAAATATTAGAGGCAATACAAATCTTTTGTTTCTCGGATAGGTCATGCTCCTCAAATTCATTGTCTACTTTTAACTCCCAATCAATGTAAGCTTGAGGATCAAACTTACCATCATATAATGGCAAATGTTGAATGACATCCTGAATATGAGAGTCTAGTTTCAACAGCTCAAAAATCTCCATATCACCTGCCATGATTAGTAGGAAACAAGAAACACAAAAATAATATGTATCCTCCTATCAACTACTAGGATGTGTCAGATGTAATTCTCTCAAACTCAACTTGTTAAAACAAGCCCTTACAAGTTCTTACCAAGCCAAACAGGAGGTGACGGCAACCAACAAGTCTACAACCGTGGAGTGAAGTGTATCGGTGCCGCAACAACAACACCTGTCAAGCTATAGTCGAAATATGTGGAGCTATAGGTGGGCTAAAGCAAGGAAGTACTAGAACCACGTTAGTTGCAAGCAAATTGAACAAACGCTCAACGACGTTATTATGCTGGTCCTAGGCTAGTACATGCTAGAGACGCGAGCCTGGACACAAACGAAGTCACTGAGCAGCAGCAAAGAAGGATCACAAGGACAGGAATAACAACAAAAGAAAAACTCTTCGCTTCTTCTTTCTCTTTCTCTTCTTTCTTTCTTTCTGTCTTTCTTTTCTTTCTTTCTTTTCTTTCTTTCTGTCTTTTGTTTCCTTCTGTTTTTTTCTTCCAACTAGCACAAAACTGAAATTTTGCAACAAGAAATAACAAGCTACTTACAGCAATTAAATGTTTCCTTGGGAAGGGTGATTCAGTAGCAAAGTGAAACAAGTGGTTGTTTTGCAAAACCAGCAGACGCGCAAATCTCCAGGGCAATTGCGAAGCGCTCAGAATGAATTTGGGACCAAGCTCTGATCCGTTGGAAAGAGGACAAGTTAACATTTCCAGATTGTATTTAAACTCCCTATTCAGACTCCTGACAAAGGAAATATGGTACTTTTGTTTTCAAGATAAAACAGGACTCCGAATCGAATTCTATCTTGATCTTGTTGGATTTCCTTTTTGTAGATGGAAATATGGACGTGGATGAAACCTCCAAGGACGTGGCTAGGATAATGGTGGTAAACAAAACAAAGGAATTTGAAAATCCACTCGGATTCCTAGAGAGAAACAAATAAACTCAAATCTGCGATGGTGACAGAAACGTGACTAGAACTCGAAACTCTAAACGACTAGACGCTAAGACCAGCAACTTGCACGACGATGCAACCGTTAATTCAATAAGCCCTAACTAAGCAGTAATAGTATTAAGCTCAAAGGGGTTTTGGGATTTATGAAGAACTAATCTACTAATTTTGTTTTGGCTTTTTCTGGACCATAGGAGATTAAAACAGCAAAGAACTAGAAGTCTCTCACCGATCAACCTTGCTCTGATTACCAACTGATATAAACCCGCTAGGGTGAATCCTGATCTTTCGATGAGAGAAGGTGGATAACTCGATTTGAGGATGGAGATGACGTTCACGGCCCGACTACAGCCTTCCAAGACCGCGCCTTAGCAACCGATACACCACCTGCAACAGCCGTCGCGATCTTGTGGAACACGATCAACCAAACCACTAGGGTAATTCCTGCAAGCAATCGAGGAACAAGCAAGAACAAGTAGAACAAGCAACTCAATTGCAAATATGGAGATGAAAACCAATCTGAAATCACAAAGTTGGGGTTCTGAATTGAGTAGAACGGATGGTCTAGTCGACACACGCGTCTACAAGGAAGTAGCAATGGCTAAACTTTCAACAAAACAAAACCCCATCTGTTTGTGGCGGCTCTAATCCTTATTAATACCTAGGGGAGCGACCAGGGGGTGTTGGGGTCGTTCTCCAACCCTAGGACACGTCCCTAATGAACCCAACTTGATACATGGGCCATCAGCCCAAAATAGGGTGACACAGCACCAAAGGCAGAAAAGGCCCCGGCGTTGAAACAACGATTGCGGAAGCATCTGATAAGATATAGCCATGGGTCCAGATCCGTTGGAAAATAGACTTGATAAGCTTTCCAAAAAGTGCTAGAACGTCCCAATCCGAGTCCGTATGCGACCGTGGTGAACATCACAAATTGGAGCTGTCCTGGAGTCCGAATCCAGCCCCAAAACGTGTTGGATTTGATCTCTTTCTTTCCTTGGACCAAAAGTGACGTTGTGTCCAGGTGGAGGACGTTGGGAATACTTGGATTTGGTCCCCAACCAACTTCATTAACCTTCTATGCTTTCCATATGCAATCAAACCTTTCCTTGATCCATGTAAGTAATTCTTTGGTATAGAAGTGGTTGACATGGTCATATTTGAGCCAATGATGTCCTCATCATTCTCCCCTTCTTGACAGCAAACCGTCCTCGGTTTGACCTTTGTTGGAGGATGTGTTGTAGGTAAAAGTGAACCGTGCTCCCCTTCTTGATATTTATCCTGTTGCATTTGGGAAAAAAACTAGAAAAACTTTGCAAGACCCCATTAGTGTTAGTGCAGCCCTCAATTTGATCATGATATTGTGGCCCAAAAGGATATTTCAGATTAGAGCAAATATAAACTTTATGCGCCAAATATTCTCCTTTGTTGTCATATTTGCCAATTGCATGAAGCGAACAATGATTAAAACTTGGCAAAATAGAATCAAATTTAAGTTTCTCTTTTAGACAATTTAGATTACACAGAATATCAAATTCAATATAACCCAAAGTATTTAAAGAGGACAACAAATTCAGTTCATCTTGTGCACATGTAATAGGATGAAAAAGCTTATCTTCAGCACATTTGTATGGTTCCAAACCAAAAGTATCACACTTATTTGCTACTTGTGGCATAGGAGTAAAAGAATCATCAACACACAACTCCTCTTTATCACAAGGAACCGCGAGTAATCCATTTTGTGACAAAGGAAAATCAGTAGTAGGTTCCACTATTTGTTGCTCTTCATTAGCATGCAGAGTGGACAAATTTTGGACATTATGGGTCACATCATTCTGGCAAGTATTCACAGATAATAGAATCTCTTTTTCAGCATTGAGAGCCAGACAAAACAATTGACCAATATGGCAATATGATTTGCTAATTAATAAGGTTCGAATTTTAGAATTGAGCCCTCTCATGAATCTACTCATAACATCTTCCATGCATTCATCCAATCCACCAAACATGATACAAATCTTAAAATTATGGTAGTATTGTTTCACAGTCTTGCTACCCTGCTTCAAGTTGTCTAATTTTGTAAGCAAATAATCAACATAATATGCAGGAACGAATGCATCTCTAAAAAGAAATTTGAAGTCTTTCCAAGATTCTGGAACTTTGATGTGCCTACAAATGTGTTTCCATTCGAGTAAAGCATATTCAATTAAAATATTAGAGGCAATACAAATCTTTTGTTTCTCGGATAGGTCATGCTCCTTAAATTCATTGTCTACTTTTAACTCCCAATCAATGTAAGCTTGAGGATCAAACTTACCATCATATAATGGCAAATGTTGAATGACATCCTGAATATGAGAGTCTAGTTTCAACAGCTCAAAAATCTCCATATCACCTGCCATGATTAGTAGGAAACAAGAAACACAAAAATAATATGTATCCTCCTATCAACTACTAGGATGTGTCAGATGTAATTCTCTCAAACTCAACTTGTTAAAACAAGCCCTTACAAGTTCTTACCAAGCCAAACAGGAGGTGACGGCAACCAACAAGTCTACAACCGTGGAGTGAAGTGTATCGGTGCCGCAACAACAACACCTGTCAAGCTATAGTCGAAATATGTGGAGCTATAGGTGGGCTAAAGCAAGGAAGTACTAGAACCACGTTAGTTGCAAGCAAATTGAACAAACGCTCAACGACGTTATTATGCTGGTCCTAGGCTAGTACATGCTAGAGACGCGAGCCTGGACACAAACGAAGTCACTGAGCAGCAGCAAAGAAGGATCACAAGGACAGGAATAACAACAAAAGAAAAACTCTTCGCTTCTTCTTTCTCTTTCTCTTCTTTCTTTCTTTCTGTCTTTCTTTTCTTTCTTTCTTTTCTTTCTTTCTGTCTTTTGTTTCCTTCTGTTTTTTTCTTCCAACTAGCACAAAACTGAAATTTTGCAACAAGAAATAACAAGCTACTTACAGCAATTAAATGTTTCCTTGGGAAGGGTGATTCAGTAGCAAAGTGAAACAAGTGGTTGTTTTGCAAAACCAGCAGACGCGCAAATCTCCAGGGCAATTGCGAAGCGCTCAGAATGAATTTAGGACCAAGCTCTGATCCGTTGGAAAGAGGACAAGTTAACATTTCCAGATTGTATTTAAACTCCCTATTCAGACTCCTGACAAAGGAAATATGGTACTTTTGTTTTCAAGATAAAACAGGACTCCGAATCGAATTCTATCTTGATCTTGTTGGATTTCCTTTTTGTAGATGGAAATATGGACGTGGATGAAACCTCCAAGGACGTGGCTAGGATAATGGTGGTAAACAAAACAAAGGAATTTGAAAATCCACTCGGATTCCTAGAGAGAAACAAATAAACTCAAATCTGCGATGGTGACAGAAACGTGACTAGAACTCGAAACTCTAAACGACTAGACGCTAAGACCAGCAACTTGCACGACGATGCAACCGTTAATTCAATAAGCCCTAACTAAGCAGTAATAGTATTAAGCTCAAAGGGGTTTTGGGATTTATGAAGAACTAATCTACTAATTTTGTTTTGGCTTTTTCTGGACCATAGGAGATTAAAACAGCAAAGAACTAGAAGTCTCTCACCGATCAACCTTGCTCTGATTACCAACTGATATAAACCCGCTAGGGTGAATCCTGATCTTTCGATGAGAGAAGGTGGATAACTCGATTTGAGGATGGAGATGACGTTCACGGCCCGACTACAGCCTTCCAAGACCGCGCCTTAGCAACCGATACACCACCTGCAACAGCCGTCGCGATCTTGTGGAACACGATCAACCAAACCACTAGGGTAATTCCTGCAAGCAATCGAGGAACAAGCAAGAACAAGTAGAACAAGCAACTCAATTGCAAATATGGAGATGAAAACCAATCTGAAATCACAAAGTTGGGGTTCTGAATCGAGTAGAACGGATGGTCTAGTCGACACACGCGTCTACAAGGAAGTAGCAATGGCTAAACTTTCAACAAAACAAAACCCCATCTGTTTGTGGCGGCTCTAATCCTTATTAATACCTAGGGGAGCGACCAGGGGGTGTTGGGGTCGTTCTCCAACCCTAGGACACGTCCCTAATGAACCCAACTTGATACATGGGCCATCAGCCCAAAATAGGGTGACACAGCACCAAAGGCAGAAAAGGCCCCGGCGTTGAAACAACGATTGCGGAAGCATCTGATAAGATATAGCCATGGGTCCAGATCCGTTGGAAAATAGACTTGATAAGCTTTCCAAAAAGTGCTAGAACGTCCCAATCCGAGTCCGTATGCGACCGTGGTGAACATCACAAATTGGAGCTGTCCTGGAGTCCGAATCCAGCCCCAAAACGTGTTGGATTTGATCTCTTTCTTTCCTTGGACCAAAAGTGACGTTGTGTCCAGGTGGAGGACGTTGGGAATACTTGGATTTGGTCCCCAACCAACTTCATTAACCTTCTATGCTTTCCATATGCAATCAAACCTTTCCTTGATCCATGTAAGTAATTCTTTGGTATAGAAGTGGTTGACATGGTCATATTTGAGCCAATGATGTCCTCATCATTCTCCCCTTCTTGACAGCAAACCGTCCTCGGTTTGACCTTTGTTGGAGGATGTGTTGTAGGTAAAAGTGAACCGTGCTCCCCTTCTTGATATTTATCCTGTTGCATTTGGGAAAAAAACTAGAAAAACTTTGCAAGACCCCATTAGTGTTAGTGCAGCCCTCAATTTGATCATGATATTGTGGCCCAAAAGGATATTTCAGATTAGAGCAAATATAAACTTTATGCGCCAAATATTCTCCTTTGTTGTCATATTTGCCAATTGCATGAAGCGAACAATGATTAAAACTTGGCAAAATAGAATCAAATTTAAGTTTCTCTTTTAGACAATTTAGATTACACAGAATATCAAATTCAATATAACCCAAAGTATTTAAAGAGGACAACAAATTCAGTTCATCTTGTGCACATGTAATAGGATGAAAAAGCTTATCTTCAGCACATTTGTATGGTTCCAAACCAAAAGTATCACACTTATTTGCTACTTGTGGCATAGGAGTAAAAGAATCATCAACACACAACTCCTCTTTATCACAAGGAACCACGAGTAATCCATTTTGTGACAAAGGAAAATCAGTAGTAGGTTCCACTATTTGTTGCTCTTCATTAGCATGCAGAGTGGACAAATTTTGGACATTATGGGTCACATCATTCTGGCAAGTATTCACAGATAATAGAATCTCTTTTTCAGCATTGAGAGCCAGACAAAACAATTGACCAATATGGCAATATGATTTGCTAATTAATAAGGTTCGAATTTCAGAATTGAGCCCTCTCATGAATCTACTCATAACATCTTCCATGCATTCATCCAATCCACCAAACATGATACAAATCTTAAAATTATGGTAGTATTGTTTCACAGTCTTGCTACCCTGCTTCAAGTTGTCTAATTTTGTAAGCAAATAATCAACATAATATGCAGGA
>CM039593.1:28574660-28598488 GCA_022457205.1 Saccharum spontaneum | reverse complement strand
AAAGTTGGGGTTCTGAATCGAGTAGAACGGATGGTCTAGTCGACACACGCGTCTACAAGGAAGTAGCAATGGCTAAACTTTCAACAAAACAAAACCCCATCTGTTTGTGGCGGCTCTAATCTTTATTAATACCTAGGGGAGCGACCAGGGGGTGTTGGGGTCGTTCTCCAACCCTAGGACACGTCCCTAATGAACCCAACTTGATACATGGGCCATCAGCCCAAAATAGGGTGACACAGCACCAAAGGCAGAAAAGGCCCCGGCGTTGAAACAACGATTGCGGAAGCATCTGATAAGATATAGCCATGAGTCCAGATCCGTTGGAAAATAGACTTGATAAGCTTTCCAAAAAGTGCTAGAACGTCCCAATCCGAGTCCGTATGCGACCGTGGTGAACATCACAAATTGGAGCTGTCCTGGAGTCCGAATCCAGCCCCAAAACGTGTTGGATTTGATCTCTTTCTTTCCTTGGACCAAAAGTGACGTTGTGTCCAGGTGGAGGACGTTGGGAATACTTGGATTTGGTCCCCAACCAACTTCATTAACCTTCTATGCTTTCCATATGCAATCAAACCTTTCCTTGATCCATGTAAGTAATTCTTTGGTATAGAAGTGGTTGACATGGTCATATTTGAGCCAATGATGTCCTCATCATTCTCCCCTTCTTGACAGCAAACCGTCCTCGGTTTGACCTTTGTTGGAGGATGTGTTGTAGGTAAAAGTGAACCGTGCTCCCCTTCTTGATATTTATCCTGTTGCATTTGGGAAAAAAACTAGAAAAACTTTGCAAGACATCATTAGTGTTAGTGCAGCCCTCAATTTGATCATGATATTGTGGCCCAAAAGGATATTTCAGATTAGAGCAAATATAAACTTTATGCGCCAAATATTCTCCTTTGTTGTCATATTTGCCAATTGCATGAAGCGAACAATGATTAAAACTTGGCAAAATAGAATCAAATTTAAGTTTCTCTTTTAGACAATTTAGATTACACAGAATATCAAATTCAATATAACCCAAAGTATTTAAAGAGGACAACAAATTCAGTTCATCTTGTGCACATGTAATAGGATGAAAAAGCTTATCTTCAGCACATTTGTATGGTTCCAAACCAAAAGTATCACACTTATTTGCTACTCGTGGCATAGGAGTAAAAGAATCATCAACACACAACTCCTCTTTATCACAAGGAACCGCGAGTAATCCATTTTGTGACAAAGGAAAATCAGTAGTAGGTTCCACTATTTGTTGCTCTTCATTAGCATGCAGAGTGGACAAATTTTGGACATTATGGGTCACATCATTCTGGCAAGTATTCACAGATAATAGAATCTCTTTTTCAGCATTGAGAGCCAGACAAAACAATTGACCAATATGGCAATATGATTTGCTAATTAATAAGGTTCGAATTTCAGAATTGAGCCCTCTCATGAATCTACTCATAACATCTTCCATGCATTCATCCAATCCACCAAACATGATACAAATCTTAAAATTATGGTAGTATTGTTTCACAGTCTTGCTACCCTGCTTCAAGTTGTCTAATTTTGTAAGCAAATAATCAACATAATATGCAGGAACGAATGCATCTCTAAAAAGAAATTTGAAGTCTTTCCAAGATTCTGGAACTTTGATGTGCCTACAAATGTGTTTCCATTCGAGTAAAGCATATTCAATCACAATATTAGAGGCAATACAAATCTTTTGTTTCTCGGATAGGTCATGCTCCTCAAATTCATTGTCTACTTTTAACTCCCAATCAATGTAAGCTTGAGGATCAAACTTACCATCATATAATGGCAAATGTTGAATGACATCCTGAATATGAGAGTCTAGTTTCAACAGCTCAAAAATCTCCATATCACTGCCATGATTAGTAGGAAACAAGAAACACAAAAATAATATGTATCCTCCTATCAACTACTAGGATGTGTCAGATGTAATTCTCTCAAACTCAACTTGTTAAAACAAGCCCTTACAAGTTCTTACCAAGCCAAACAGGAGGTGACGGCAACCAACAAGTCTACAACCGTGGAGTGAAGTGTATCGGTGCCGCAACAACAACACCTGTCAAGCTATAGTCGAAATATGTGGAGCTATAGGTGGGCTAAAGCAAGGAAGTACTAGAACCACGTTAGTTGCAAGCAAATTGAACAAACGCTCAACGACGTTATTATGCTGGTCCTAGGCTAGTACATGCTAGAGACGCGAGCCTGGACACAAACGAAGTCACTGAGCAGCAGCAAAGAAGGATCACAAGGACAGGAATAACAACAAAAGAAAAACTCTTCTCTTCTTCTTTCTCTTTCTTTTCTTTCTTTCTTTCTGTCTTTCTTTTCTTTCTTTCTTTTCTTTCTTTCTGTCTTTTGTTTCCTTCTGTTTTTTTTCTTTCAACTAGCACAAAACTGAAATTTTGCAACAAGAAATAACAAGCTACTTACAGCAATTAAATGTTTCCTTGGGAAGGGTGATTCAGTAGCAAAGTGAAACAAGTGGTTGTTTTGCAAAACCAGCAGACGCGCAAATCTCCAGGGCAATTGCGAAGCGCTCAGAATGAATTTGGGACCAAGCTCTGATCCGTTGGAAAGAGGACAAGTTAACATTTCCAGATTGTATTTAAACTCCCTATTCAGACTCCTGACAAAGGAAATATGGTACTTTTGTTTTCAAGATAAAACAGGACTCCGAATCGAATTCTATCTTGATCTTGTTGGATTTCCTTTTTGTAGATGGAAATATGGACGTGGATGAAACCTCCAAGGACGTGGCTAGGATAATGGTGGTAAACAAAACAAAGGAATTTGAAAATCCACTCGGATTCCTAGAGAGAAACAAATAAACTCAAATCTGCGATGGTGACAGAAACGTGACTAGAACTCGAAACTCTAAACGACTAGACGCTAAGACCAGCAACTTGCACGACGATGCAACCGTTAATTCAATAAGCCCTAACTAAGCAGTAATAGTATTAAGCTCAAAGGGGTTTTGGGATTATGAAGAACTAATCTACTAATTTTGTTTTGGCTTTTTCTGGACCATAGGAGATTAAAACAGCAAAGAACTAGAAGTCTCTCACCGATCAACCTTGCTCTGATTACCAACTGATATAAACCCGCTAGGGTGAATCCTGATCTTTCGATGAGAGAAGGTGGATAACTCGATTTGAGGATGGAGATGACGTTCACGGCCCGACTACAGCCTTCCAAGACCGCGCCTTAGCAACCGATACACCACCTCCAACAGCCGTCGCGATCTTGTGGAACACGATCAACCAAACCACTAGGGTAATTCCTGCAAGCAATCGAGGAACAAGCAAGAACAAGTAGAACAAGAAACTCAATTGCAAATATGGAGATGAAAACCAATCTGAAATCACAAAGTTGGGGTTCTGAATCGAGTAGAACGGATGGTCTAGTCGACACACGCGTCTACAAGGAAGTAGCAATGGCTAAACTTTCAACAAAACAAAACCCCATCTGTTTGTGGCGGCTCTAATCTTTATTAATACCTAGGGGAGCGACCAGGGGGTGTTGGGGTCGTTCTCCAACCCTAGGACACGTCCCTAATGAACCCAACTTGATACATGGGCCATCAGCCCAAAATAGGGTGACACAGCACCAAAGGCAGAAAAGGCCCCGGCGTTGAAACAACGATTGCGGAAGCATCTGATAAGATATAGCCATGAGTCCAGATCCGTTGGAAAATAGACTTGATAAGCTTTCCAAAAAGTGCTAGAACGTCCCAATCCGAGTCCGTATGCGACCGTGGTGAACATCACAAATTGGAGCTGTCCTGGAGTCCGAATCCAGCCCCAAAACGTGTTGGATTTGATCTCTTTCTTTCCTTGGACCAAAAGTGACGTTGTGTCCAGGTGGAGGACGTTGGGAATACTTGGATTTGGTCCCCAACCAACTTCATTAACCTTCTATGCTTTCCATATGCAATCAAACCTTTCCTTGATCCATGTAAGTAATTCTTTGGTATAGAAGTGGTTGACATGGTCATATTTGAGCCAATGATGTCCTCATCATTCTCCCCTTCTTGACAGCAAACCGTCCTCGGTTTGACCTTTGTTGGAGGATGTGTTGTAGGTAAAAGTGAACCGTGCTCCCCTTCTTGATATTTATCCTGTTGCATTTGGGAAAAAAACTAGAAAAACTTTGCAAGACCCCATTAGTGTTAGTGCAGCCCTCAATTTGATCATGATATTGTGGCCCAAAAGGATATTTCAGATTAGAGCAAATATAAACTTTATGCGCCAAATATTCTCCTTTGTTGTCATATTTGCCAATTGCATGAAGCGAACAATGATTAAAACTTGGCAAAATAGAATCAAATTTAAGTTTCTCTTTTAGACAATTTAGATTACACAGAATATCAAATTCAATATAACCCAAAGTATTTAAAGAGGACAACAAATTCAGTTCATCTTGTGCACATGTAATAGGATGAAAAAGCTTATCTTCAGCACATTTGTATGGTTCCAAACCAAAAGTATCACACTTATTTGCTACTCGTGGCATAGGAGTAAAAGAATCATCAACACACAACTCCTCTTTATCACAAGGAACCGCGAGTAATCCATTTTGTGACAAAGGAAAATCAGTAGTAGGTTCCACTATTTGTTGCTCTTCATTAGCATGCAGAGTGGACAAATTTTGGACATTATGGGTCACATCATTCTGGCAAGTATTCACAGATAATAGAATCTCTTTTTCAGCATTGAGAGCCAGACAAAACAATTGACCAATATGGCAATATGATTTGCTAATTAATAAGGTTCGAATTTCAGAATTGAGCCCTCTCATGAATCTACTCATAACATCTTCCATGCATTCATCCAATCCACCAAACATGATACAAATCTTAAAATTATGGTAGTATTGTTTCACAGTCTTGCTACCCTGCTTCAAGTTGTCTAATTTTGTAAGCAAATAATCAACATAATATGCAGGAACGAATGCATCTCTAAAAAGAAATTTGAAGTCTTTCCAAGATTCTGGAACTTTGATGTGCCTACAAATGTGTTTCCATTCGAGTAAAGCATATTCAATCACAATATTAGAGGCAATACAAATCTTTTGTTTCTCGGATAGGTCATGCTCCTCAAATTCATTGTCTACTTTTAACTCCCAATCAATGTAAGCTTGAGGATCAAACTTACCATCATATAATGGCAAATGTTGAATGACATCCTGAATATGAGAGTCTAGTTTCAACAGCTCAAAAATCTCCATATCACCTGCCATGATTAGTAGGAAACAAGAAACACAAAAATAATATGTATCCTCCTATCAACTACTAGGATGTGTCAGATGTAATTCTCTCAAACTCAACTTGTTAAAACAAGCCCTTACAAGTTCTTACCAAGCCAAACAGGAGGTGACGGCAACCAACAAGTCTACAACCGTGGAGTGAAGTGTATCGGTGCCGCAACAACAACACCTGTCAAGCTATAGTCGAAATATGTGGAGCTATAGGTGGGCTAAAGCAAGGAAGTACTAGAACCACGTTAGTTGCAAGCAAATTGAACAAACGCTCAACGACGTTATTATGCTGGTCCTAGGCTAGTACATGCTAGAGACGCGAGCCTGGACACAAACGAAGTCACTGAGCAGCAGCAAAGAAGGATCACAAGGACAGGAATAACAACAAAAGAAAAACTCTTCGCTTCTTCTTTCTCTTTCTCTTCTTTCTTTCTTTCTGTCTTTCTTTTCTTTCTTTCTTTTCTTTCTTTCTGTCTTTTGTTTCCTTCTGTTTTTTTCTTCCAACTAGCACAAAACTGAAATTTTGCAACAAGAAATAACAAGCTACTTACAGCAATTAAATGTTTCCTTGGGAAGGGTGATTCAGTAGCAAAGTGAAACAAGTGGTTGTTTTGCAAAACCAGCAGACGCGCAAATCTCCAGGGCAATTGCGAAGCGCTCAGAATGAATTTAGGACCAAGCTCTGATCCGTTGGAAAGAGGACAAGTTAACATTTCCAGATTGTATTTAAACTCCCTATTCAGACTCCTGACAAAGGAAATATGGTACTTTTGTTTTCAAGATAAAACAGGACTCCGAATCGAATTCTATCTTGATCTTGTTGGATTTCCTTTTTGTAGATGGAAATATGGACGTGGATGAAACCTCCAAGGACGTGGCTAGGATAATGGTGGTAAACAAAACAAAGGAATTTGAAAATCCACTCGGATTCCTAGAGAGAAACAAATAAACTCAAATCTGCGATGGTGACAGAAACGTGACTAGAACTCGAAACTCTAAACGACTAGACGCTAAGACCAGCAACTTGCACGACGATGCAACCGTTAATTCAATAAGCCCTAACTAAGCAGTAATAGTATTAAGCTCAAAGGGGTTTTGGGATTTATGAAGAACTAATCTACTAATTTTGTTTTGGCTTTTTCTGGACCATAGGAGATTAAAACAGCAAAGAACTAGAAGTCTCTCACCGATCAACCTTGCTCTGATTACCAACTGATATAAACCCGCTAGGGTGAATCCTGATCTTTCGATGAGAGAAGGTGGATAACTCGATTTGAGGATGGAGATGACGTTCACGGCCCGACTACAGCCTTCCAAGACCGCGCCTTAGCAACCGATACACCACCTGCAACAGCCGTCGCGATCTTGTGGAACACGATCAACCAAACCACTAGGGTAATTCCTGCAAGCAATCGAGGAACAAGCAAGAACAAGTAGAACAAGCAACTCAATTGCAAATATGGAGATGAAAACCAATCTGAAATCACAAAGTTGGGGTTCTGAATCGAGTAGAACGGATGGTCTAGTCGACACACGCGTCTACAAGGAAGTAGCAATGGCTAAACTTTCAACAAAACAAAACCCCAT
The DNA here is from genome assembly GCA_022457205.1 of Saccharum spontaneum. Taxonomy (NCBI): domain Eukaryota; kingdom Viridiplantae; phylum Streptophyta; class Magnoliopsida; order Poales; family Poaceae; genus Saccharum; species Saccharum spontaneum. The sequence continues at coordinate 28,591,633 of CM039593.1, read as the reverse complement.
CTGTTTGTGGCGGCTCTAATCCTTATTAATACCTAGGGGAGCGACCAGGGGGTGTTGGGGTCGTTCTCCAACCCTAGGACACGTCCCTAATGAACCCAACTTGATACATGGGCCATCAGCCCAAAATAGGGTGACACAGCACCAAAGGCAGAAAAGGCCCCGGCGTTGAAACAACGATTGCGGAAGCATCTGATAAGATATAGCCATGGGTCCAGATCCGTTGGAAAATAGACTTGATAAGCTTTCCAAAAAGTGCTAGAACGTCCCAATCCGAGTCCGTATGCGACCGTGGTGAACATCACAAATTGGAGCTGTCCTGGAGTCCGAATCCAGCCCCAAAACGTGTTGGATTTGATCTCTTTCTTTCCTTGGACCAAAAGTGACGTTGTGTCCAGGTGGAGGACGTTGGGAATACTTGGATTTGGTCCCCAACCAACTTCATTAACCTTCTATGCTTTCCATATGCAATCAAACCTTTCCTTGATCCATGTAAGTAATTCTTTGGTATAGAAGTGGTTGACATGGTCATATTTGAGCCAATGATGTCCTCATCATTCTCCCCTTCTTGACAGCAAACCGTCCTCGGTTTGACCTTTGTTGGAGGATGTGTTGTAGGTAAAAGTGAACCGTGCTCCCCTTCTTGATATTTATCCTGTTGCATTTGGGAAAAAAACTAGAAAAACTTTGCAAGACCCCATTAGTGTTAGTGCAGCCCTCAATTTGATCATGATATTGTGGCCCAAAAGGATATTTCAGATTAGAGCAAATATAAACTTTATGCGCCAAATATTCTCCTTTGTTGTCATATTTGCCAATTGCATGAAGCGAACAATGATTAAAACTTGGCAAAATAGAATCAAATTTAAGTTTCTCTTTTAGACAATTTAGATTACACAGAATATCAAATTCAATATAACCCAAAGTATTTAAAGAGGACAACAAATTCAGTTCATCTTGTGCACATGTAATAGGATGAAAAAGCTTATCTTCAGCACATTTGTATGGTTCCAAACCAAAAGTATCACACTTATTTGCTACTTGTGGCATAGGAGTAAAAGAATCATCAACACACAACTCCTCTTTATCACAAGGAACCACGAGTAATCCATTTTGTGACAAAGGAAAATCAGTAGTAGGTTCCACTATTTGTTGCTCTTCATTAGCATGCAGAGTGGACAAATTTTGGACATTATGGGTCACATCATTCTGGCAAGTATTCACAGATAATAGAATCTCTTTTTCAGCATTGAGAGCCAGACAAAACAATTGACCAATATGGCAATATGATTTGCTAATTAATAAGGTTCGAATTTCAGAATTGAGCCCTCTCATGAATCTACTCATAACATCTTCCATGCATTCATCCAATCCACCAAACATGATACAAATCTTAAAATTATGGTAGTATTGTTTCACAGTCTTGCTACCCTGCTTCAAGTTGTCTAATTTTGTAAGCAAATAATCAACATAATATGCAGGAACGAATGCATCTCTAAAAAGAAATTTGAAGTCTTTCCAAGATTCTGGAACTTTGATGTGCCTACAAATGTGTTTCCATTCGAGTAAAGCATATTCAATCAAAATATTAGAGGCAATACAAATCTTTTGTTTCTCGGATAGGTCATGCTCCTCAAATTCATTGTCTACTTTTAACTCCCAATCAATGTAAGCTTGAGGATCAAACTTACCATCATATAATGGCAAATGTTGAATGACATCCTGAATATGAGAGTCTAGTTTCAACAGCTCAAAAATCTCCATATCACCTGCCATGATTAGTAGGAAACAAGAAACACAAAAATAATATGTATCCTCCTATCAACTACTAGGATGTGTCAGATGTAATTCTCTCAAACTCAACTTGTTAAAACAAGCCCTTACAAGTTCTTACCAAGCCAAACAGGAGGTGACGGCAACCAACAAGTCTACAACCGTGGAGTGAAGTGTATCGGTGCCGCAACAACAACACCTGTCAAGCTATAGTCGAAATATGTGGAGCTATAGGTGGGCTAAAGCAAGGAAGTACTAGAACCACGTTAGTTGCAAGCAAATTGAACAAACGCTCAACGACGTTATTATGCTGGTCCTAGGCTAGTACATGCTAGAGACGCGAGCCTGGACACAAACGAAGTCACTGAGCAGCAGCAAAGAAGGATCACAAGGACAGGAATAACAACAAAAGAAAAACTCTTCGCTTCTTCTTTCTCTTTCTCTTCTTTCTTTATTTCTGTCTTTCTTTTCTTTCTTTCTTTTCTTTCTTTCTGTCTTTTGTTTCCTTCTGTTTTTTTCTTCCAACTAGCACAAAACTGAAATTTTGCAACAAGAAATAACAAGCTACTTACAGCAATTAAATGTTTCCTTGGGAAGGGTGATTCAGTAGCAAAGTGAAACAAGTGGTTGTTTTGCAAAACCAGCAGACGCGCAAATCTCCAGGGCAACTGCGAAGCGCTCAGAATGAATTTGGGACCAAGCTCTGATCCGTTGGAAAGAGGACAAGTTAACATTTCCAGATTGTATTTAAACTCCCTATTCAGACTCCTGACAAAGGAAATATGGTACTTTTGTTTTCAAGATAAAACAGGACTCCGAATCGAATTCTATCTTGATCTTGTTGGATTTCCTTTTTGTAGATGGAAATATGGACGTGGATGAAACCTCCAAGGACGTGGCTAGGATAATGGTGGTAAACAAAACAAAGGAATTTGAAAATCCACTCGGATTCCTAGAGAGAAACAAATAAACTCAAATCTGCGATGGTGACAGAAACGTGACTAGAACTCGAAACTCTAAACGACTAGACGCTAAGACCAGCAACTTGCACGACGATGCAACCGTTAATTTAATAAGCCCTAACTAAGCAGTAATAGTATTAAGCTCAAAGGGGTTTTGGGATTATGAAGAACTAATCTACTAATTTTGTTTTGGCTTTTTCTGGACCATAGGAGATTAAAACAGCAAAGAACTAGAAGTCTCTCACCGATCAACCTTGCTCTGATTACCAACTGATATAAACCCGCTAGGGTGAATCCTGATCTTTCGATGAGAGAAGGTGGATAACTCGATTTGAGGATGGAGATGACGTTCACGGCCCGACTACAGCCTTCCAAGACCGCGCCTTAGCAACCGATACACCACCTCCAATAGCCGTCGCGATCTTGTGGAACACGATCAACCAAACCACTAGGGTAATTCCTGCAAGCAATCGAGGAACAAGCAAGAACAAGTAGAACAAGCAAATCAATTGCAAATATGGAGATGAAAACCAATCTGAAATCACAAAGTTGGGGTTCTGAATCGAGTAGAACGGATGGTCTAGTCGACACACGCGTCTACAAGGAAGTAGCAATGGCTAAACTTTCAACAAAACAAAACCCCATCTGTTTGTGGCGGCTCTAATCCTTATTAATACCTAGGGGAGCGACCAGGGGGTGTTGGGGTCGTTCTCCAACCCTAGGACACGTCCCTAATGAACCCAACTTGATACATGGGCCATCAGCCCAAAATAGGGTGACACAGCACCAAAGGCAGAAAAGGCCCCGGCATTGAAACAACGATTGCGGAAGCATCTGATAAGATATAGCCATGAGTCCAGATCCGTTGGAAAATAGACTTGATAAGCTTTCCAAAAAGTGCTAGAACGTCCCAATCCGAGTCCGTATGCGACCGTGGTGAACATCACAAATTGGAGCTGTCCTGGAGTCCGAATCCAGCCCCAAAACGTGTTGGATTTGATCTCTTTCTTTCCTTGGACCAAAAGTGACGTTGTGTCCAGGTGGAGGACGTTGGGAATAGTTGGATTTGGTCCCCAACCAACTTCATTAACCTTCTATGCTTTCCATATGCAATCAAACCTTTCCTTGATCCATGTAAGTAATTCTTTGGTATAGAAGTGGTTGACATGGTCATATTTGAGCCAATGATGTCCTCATCATTCTCCCCTTCTTGACAGCAAACCGTCCTCGGTTTGACCTTTGTTGGAGGATGTGTTGTAGGTAAAAGTGAACCGTGCTCCCCTTCTTGATATTTATCCTGTTGCATTTGGGAAAAAAACTAGAAAAACTTTGCAAGACCCCATTAGTGTTAGTGCAGCCCTCAATTTGATCATGATATTGTGGCCCAAAAGGATATTTCAGATTAGAGCAAATATAAACTTTATGCGCCAAATATTCTCCTTTGTTGTCATATTTGCCAATTGCATGAAGCGAACAATGATTAAAACTTGGCAAAATAGAATCAAATTTAAGTTTCTCTTTTAGACAATTTAGATTACACAGAATATCAAATTCAATATAACCCAAAGTATTTAAAGAGGACAACAAATTCAGTTCATCTTGTGCACATGTAATAGGATGAAAAAGCTTATCTTCAGCACATTTGTATGGTTCCAAACCAAAAGTATCACACTTATTTGCTACTTGTGGCATAGGAGTAAAAGAATCATCAACACACAACTCCTCTTTATCACAAGGAACCGCGAGTAATCCATTTTGTGACAAAGGAAAATCAGTAGTAGGTTCCACTATTTGTTGCTCTTCATTAGCATGCAGAGTGGACAAATTTTGGACATTATGGGTCACATCATTCTGGCAAGTATTCACAGATAATAGAATCTCTTTTTCAGCATTGAGAGCCAGACAAAACAATTGACCAATATGGCAATATGATTTGCTAATTAATAAGGTTCGAATTTCAGAATTGAGCCCTCTCATGAATCTACTCATAACATCTTCCATGCATTCATCCAATCCACCAAACATGATACAAATCTTAAAATTATGGTAGTATTGTTTCACAGTCTTGCTACCCTGCTTCAAGTTGTCTAATTTTGTAAGCAAATAATCAACATAAAACACAAAAATAATATGTATCCTCCTATCAACTACTAGGATGTGTCAGATGTAATTCTCTCAAACTCAACTTGTTAAAACAAGCCCTTACAAGTTCTTACCAAGCCAAACAGGAGGTGACGGCAACCAACACGTCTACAACCGTGGAGTGAAGTGTATCGGTGCCGCAACAACAACACCTGTCAAGCTATAGTCGAAATATGTGGAGCTATAGGTGGGCTAAAGCAAGGAAGTACTAGAACCACGTTAGTTGCAAGCAAATTGAACAAACGCTCAACGACGTTATTATGCTGGTCCTAGGCTAGTACATGCTAGAGACGCGAGCCTGGACACAAACGAAGTCACTGAGCAGCAGCGAAGAAGGATCACAAGGATAGGAATAACAACAAAAGAAAAACTCTTCTCTTCTTCTTTCTCTTTCTTTTCTTTCTTTCTTTCTGTCTTTCTTTTCTTTCTTTCTTTTCTTTCTTTCTGTCTTTTGTTTCCTTCTGTTTTTTTTCTTTCAACTAGCACAAAACTGAAATTTTGCAACAAGAAATAACAAGCTACTTACAGCAATTAAATGTTTCCTTGGGAAGGGTGATTCAGTAGCAAAGTGAAACAAGTGGTTGTTTTGCAAAACCAGCAGACGCGCAAATCTCCAGGGCAATTGCGAAGCGCTCAGAATGAATTTGGGACCAAGCTCTGATCCGTTGGAAAGAGGACAAGTTAACATTTCCAGATTGTATTTAAACTCCCTATTCAGACTCCTGACAAAGGAAATATGGTACTTTTGTTTTCAAGATAAAACAGGACTCCGAATCGAATTCTATCTTGATCTTGTTGGATTTCCTTTTTGTAGATGGAAATATGGACGTGGATGAAACCTCCAAGGACGTGGCTAGGATAATGGTGGTAAACAAAACAAAGGAATTTGAAAATCCACTCGGATTCCTAGAGAGAAACAAATAAACTCAAATCTGCGATGGTGACAGAAACGTGACTAGAACTCGAAACTCTAAACGACTAGACGCTAAGACCAGCAACTTGCACGACGATGCAACCGTTAATTCAATAAGCCCTAACTAAGCAGTAATAGTATTAAGCTCAAAGGGGTTTTGGGATTATGAAGAACTAATCTACTAATTTTGTTTTGGCTTTTTCTGGACCATAGGAGATTAAAACAGCAAAGAACTAGAAGTCTCTCACCGATCAACCTTGCTCTGATTACCAACTGATATAAACCCGCTAGGGTGAATCCTGATCTTTCGATGAGAGAAGGTGGATAACTCGATTTGAGGATGGAGATGACGTTCACGGCCCGACTACAGCCTTCCAAGACCGCGCCTTAGCAACCGATACACCACCTCCAACAGCCGTCGCGATCTTGTGGAACACGATCAACCAAACCACTAGGGTAATTCCTGCAAGCAATCGAGGAACAAGCAAGAACAAGTAGAACAAGCAACTCAATTGCAAATATGGAGATGAAAACCAATCTGAAATCACAAAGTTGGGGTTCTGAATCGAGTAGAACGGATGGTCTAGTCGACACACGCGTCTACAAGGAAGTAGCAATGGCTAAACTTTCAACAAAACAAAACCCCATCTGTTTGTGGCGGCTCTAATCCTTATTAATACCTAGGGGAGCGACCAGGGGGTGTTGGGGTCGTTCTCCAACCCTAGGACACGTCCCTAATGAACCCAACTTGATACATGGGCCATCAGCCCAAAATAGGGTGACACAGCACCAAAGGCAGAAAAGGCCCCGGCGTTGAAACAACGATTGCGGAAGCATCTGATAAGATATAGCCATGAGTCCAGATCCGTTGGAAAATAGACTTGATAAGCTTTCCAAAAGTGCTAGAACGTCCCAATCCGAGTCCGTATGCGACCGTGGTGAACATCACAAATTGGAGCTGTCCTGTAGTCCGAATCCAGCCCCAAAACGTGTTGGATTTGATCTCTTTCTTTCCTTGGACCAAAAGTGACGTTGTGTCCAGGTGGAGGACGTTGGGAATACTTGGATTTGGTCCCCAACCAACTTCATTAACCTTCTATGCTTTCCATATGCAATCAAACCTTTCCTTGATCCATGTAAGTAATTCTTTGGTATAGAAGTGGTTGACATGGTCATATTTGAGCCAATGATGTCCTCATCATTCTCCCCTTCTTGACAGCAAACCGTCCTCGGTTTGACCTTTGTTGGAGGATGTGTTGTAGGTAAAAGTGAACCGTGCTCCCCTTCTTGATATTTATCCTGTTGCATTTGGGAAAAAAACTAGAAAAACTTTGCAAGACCCCATTAGTGTTAGTGCAGCCCTCAATTTGATCATGATATTGTGGCCCAAAAGGATATTTCAGATTAGAGCAAATATAAACTTTATGCGCCAAATATTCTCCTTTGTTGTCATATTTGCCAATTGCATGAAGCGAACAATGATTAAAACTTGGCAAAATAGAATCAAATTTAAGTTTCTCTTTTAGACAATTTAGATTACACAGAATATCAAATTCAATATAACCCAAAGTATTTAAAGAGGACAACAAATTCAGTTCATCTTGTGCACATGTAATAGGATGAAAAAGCTTATCTTCAGCACATTTGTATGGTTCCAAACCAAAAGTATCACACTTATTTGCTACTTGTGGCATAGGAGTAAAAGAATCATCAACACACAACTCCTCTTTATCACAAGGAACCGCGAGTAATCCATTTTGTGACAAAGGAAAATCAGTAGTAGGTTCCACTATTTGTTGCTCTTCATTAGCATGCAGAGTTGACAAATTTTGGACATTATGGGTCACATCATTCTGGCAAGTATTCACAGATAATAGAATCTCTTTTTCAGCATTGAGAGCCAGACAAAACAATTGACCAATATGGCAATATGATTTGCTAATTAATAAGGTTCGAATTTCAGAATTGAGCCCTCTCATGAATCTACTCATAACATCTTCCATGCATTCATCCAATCCACCAAACATGATACAAATCTTAAAATTATGGTAGTATTGTTTCACAGTCTTGCTACCCTGCTTCAAGTTGTCTAATTTTGTAAGCAAATAATCAACATAATATGCAGGAACGAATGCATCTCTAAAAAGAAATTTGAAGTCTTTCCAAGATTCTGGAACTTTGATGTGCCTACAAATGTGTTTCCATTCGAGTAAAGCATATTCAATCAAAATATTAGAGGCAATACAAATCTTTTGTTTCTCGGATAGGTCATGCTCCTCAAATTCATTGTCTACTTTTAACTCCCAATCAATGTAAGCTTGAGGATCAAACTTACCATCATATAATGGCAAATGTTGAATGACATCCTGAATATGAGAGTCTAGTTTCAACAGCTCAAAAATCTCCATATCACCTGCCATGATTAGTAGGAAACAAGAAACACAAAAATAATATGTATCCTCCTATCAACTACTAGGATGTGTCAGATGTAATTCTCTCAAACTCAACTTGTTAAAACAAGCCCTTACAAGTTCTTACCAAGCCAAACAGGAGGTGACGGCAACCAACAAGTCTACAACCGTGGAGTGAAGTGTATCGGTGCCGCAACAACAACACCTGTCAAGCTATAGTCGAAATATGTGGAGCTATAGGTGGGCTAAAGCAAGGAAGTACTAGAACCACGTTAGTTGCAAGCAAATTGAACAAACGCTCAACGGCGTTATTATGCTGGTCCTAGGCTAGTACATGCTAGAGACGCGAGCCTGGACACAAACGAAGTCACTGAGCAGCAGCAAAGAAGGATCACAAGGACAGGAATAACAACAAAAGAAAAACTCTCCTCTTCTTCTTTCTCTTTCTTTTCTTTCTTTCTTTCTGTCTTTCTTTTCTTTCTTTCTGTCTTTTGTTTCCTTCTGTTTTTTTTCTTTCAACTAGCACAAAACTAAAATTTTGCAACAAGAAATAACAAGCTACTTACAGCAATTAAATGTTTCCTTGGGAAGGGTGATTCAGTAGCAAAGTGAAACAAGTGGTTGTTTTGCAAAACCAGCAGACGCGCAAATCTCTAGGGCAATTGCGAAGCGCTCAGAATGAATTTGGGACCAAGCTCTGATCCGTTGGAAAGAGGACAAGTTAACATTTCCAGATTGTATTTAAACTCCCTATTCAGACTCCTGACAAAGGAAATATGGTACTTTTGTTTTCAAGATAAAACAGGACTCCGAATCGAATTCTATCTTGATCTTGTTGGATTTCCTTTTTGTAGATGGAAATATGGACGTGGATGAAACCTCCAAGGACGTGGCTAGGATAATGGTGGTAAACAAAACAAAGGAATTTGAAAATCCACTCGGATTCCTAGAGAGAAACAAATAAACTCAAATCTGCGATGGTGACAGAAACGTGACTAGAACTCGAAACTCTAAACGACTAGACGCTAAGACCAGCAACTTGCACGACGATGCAACCGTTAATTCAATAAGCCCTAACTAAGCAGTAATAGTATTAAGCTCAAAGGGGTTTTGGGATTTATGAAGAACTAATCTACTAATTTTGTTTTGGCTTTTTCTGGACCATAGGAGATTAAAACAGCAAAGAACTAGAAGTCTCTCACCGATCAACCTTGCTCTGATTACCAACTGATATAAACCCGCTAGGGTGAATCCTGATCTTTCGATGAGAGAAGGTGGATAACTCGATTTGAGGATGGAGATGACGTTCACGGCCCGACTACAGCCTTCCAAGACCGCGCCTTAGCAACCGATACACCACCTCCAACAGCCGTCGCGATCTTGTGGAACACGATCAACCAAACCACTAGGGTAATTCCTGCAAGCAATCGAGGAACAAGCAAGAACAAGTAGAACAAGCAAATCAATTGCAAATATGGAGATGAAAACCAATCTGAAATCACAAAGTTGGGGTTCTGAATCGAGTAGAACGGATGGTCTAGTCGACACACGCGTCTACAAGGAAGTAGCAATGGCTAAACTTTCAACAAAACAAAACCCCATCTGTTTGTGGCGGCTCTAATCCTTATTAATACCTAGGGGAGCGACCAGGGGGTGTTGGGGTCGTTCTCCAACCCTAGGACACGTCCCTAATGAACCCAACTTGATACATGGGCCATCAGCCCAAAATAGGGTGACACAGCACCAAAGGCAGAAAAGGCCCCGGCGTTGAAACAACGATTGCGGAAGCATCTGATAAGATATAGCCATGAGTCCAGATCCGTTGGAAAATAGACTTGATAAGCTTTCCAAAAAGTGCTAGAACGTCCCAATCCGAGTCCGTATGCGACCGTGGTGAACATCACAAATTGGAGCTGTCCTGGAGTCCGAATCCAGCCCCAAAACGTGTTGGATTTGATCTCTTTCTTTCCTTGGACCAAAAGTGACGTTGTGTCCAGGTGGAGGACGTTGGGAATACTTGGATTTGGTCCCCAACCAACTTCATTAACCTTCTATGCTTTCCATATGCAATCAAACCTTTCCTTGATCCATGTAAGTAATTCTTTGGTATAGAAGTGGTTGACATGGTCATATTTGAGCCAATGATGTCCTCATCATTCTCCCCTTCTTGACAGCAAACCGTCCTCGGTTTGACCTTTGTTGGAGGATGTGTTGTAGGTAAAAGTGAACCGTACTCCCCTTCTTGATATTTATCCTGTTGCATTTGGGAAAAAAACTAGAAAAACTTTGCAAGACATCATTAGTGTTAGTGCAGCCCTCAATTTGATCATGATATTGTGGCCCAAAAGGATATTTCAGATTAGAGCAAATATAAACTTTATGCGCCAAATATTCTCCTTTGTTGTCATATTTGCCAATTGCATGAAGCGAACAATGATTATAACTTGGCAAAATAGAAGCAAATTTAAGTTTCTCTTTTAGACAATTTAGATTACACATAATATCAAATTCAATATAACCCAAAGTATTTAAAGAGGACAACAAATTCAGTTCATCTTGTGCACATGTAATAGGATGAAAAAGCTTATCTTCAGCACATTTGTATGGTTCCAAACCAAAAGTATCACACTTATTTGCTACTTGTGGCATAGGAGTAAAAGAATCATCAACACACAACTCCTCTTTATCACAAGGAACCGCGAGTAATCCATTTTGTGACAAAGGAAAAATCAGTAGTAGGTTCCACTATTTGTTGCTCTTCATTAGCATGCAGAGTGGACAAATTTTGGACATTATGGGTCACATCATTCTGGCAAGTATTCACAGATAATAGAATCTCTTTTTCAGCATTGAGAGCCAGACAAAACAATTGACCAATATGGCAATATGATTTGCTAATTAATAAGGTTCGAATTTCAGAATTGAGCCCTCTCATGAATCTACTCATAACATCTTCCATGCATTCATCCAATCCACCAAACATGATACAAATCTTAAAATTATGGAAGTATTGTTTCACAGTCTTGCTACCCTGCTTCAAGTTGTCTAATTTTGTAAGCAAATAATCAACATAATATGCAGGAACGAATGCATCTCTAAAAAGAAATTTGAAGTCTTTCCAAGATTCTGGAACTTTGATGTGCCTACAAATGTGTTTCCATTCGAGTAAAGCATATTCAATCACAATATTAGAGGCAATACAAATCTTTTGTTTCTCGGATAGGTCATGCTCCTCAAATTCATTGTCTACTTTTAACTCCCAATCAATGTAAGCTTGAGGATCAAACTTACCATCATATAATGGCAAATGTTGAATGACATCCTGAATATGAGAGTCTAGTTTCAACAGCTCAAAAATCTCCATATCACCTGCCATGATTAGTAGGAAACAAGAAACACAAAAATAATATGTATCCTCCTATCAACTACTAGGATGTGTCAGATGTAATTCTCTCAAACTCAACTTGTTAAAACAAGCCCTTACAAGTTCTTACCAAGCCAAACAGGAGGTGACGGCAACCAACAAGTCTACAACCGTGGAGTGAAGTGTATCGGTGCCGCAACAACAACACCTGTCAAGCTATAGTGGAAATATGTGGAGCTATAGGTGGGCTAAAGCAAGGAAGTACTAGAACCACGTTAGTTGCAAGCAAATTGAACAAACGCTCAACGGCGTTATTATGCTGGTCCTAGGCTAGTACATGCTAGAGACGCGAGCCTGGACACAAACGAAGTCACTGAGCAGCAGCAAAGAAGGATCACAAGGACAGGAATAACAACAAAAGAAAAACTCTTCGCTTCTTCTTTCTCTTTCTCTTCTTTCTTTCTTTCTGTCTTTCTTTTCTTTCTTTCTTTTCTTTCTTTCTGTCTTTTGTTTCCTTCTGTTTTTTTTCTTTCAACTAGCACAAAACTGAAATTTTGCAACAAGAAATAACAAGCTACTTACAGCAATTAAATGTTTCCTTGGGAAGGGTGATTCAGTAGCAAAGTGAAACAAGTGGTTGTTTTGCAAAACCAGCAGACGCGCAAATCTCCAGGGCAATTGCGAAGCGCTCAGAATGAATTTGGGACCAAGCTCTGATCCGTTGGAAAGAGGACAAGTTAACATTTCCAGATTGTATTTAAACTCCCTATTCAGACTCCTGACAAAGGAAATATGGTACTTTTGTTTTCAAGATAAAACAGGACTCCGAATCGAATTCTATCTTGATCTTGTTGGATTTCCTTTTTGTAGATGGAAATATGGACGTGGATGAAACCTCCAAGGACGTGGCTAGGATAATGGTGGTAAACAAAACAAAGGAATTTGAAAATCCACTCGGATTCCTAGAGAGAAACAAATAAACTCAAATCTGCGATGGTGACAGAAACGTGACTAGAACTCGAAACTCTAAACGACTAGACGCTAAGACCAGCAACTTGCACGACGATGCAACCGTTAATTCAATAAGCCCTAACTAAGCAGTAATAGTATTAAGCTCAAAGGGGTTTTGGGATTATGAAGAACTAATCTACTAATTTTGTTTTGGCTTTTTCTGGACCATAGGAGATTAAAACAGCAAAGAACTAGAAGTCTCTCACCGATCAACCTTGCTCTGATTACCAACTGATATAAACCCGCTAGGGTGAATCCTGATCTTTCGATGAGAGAAGGTGGATAACTCGATTTGAGGATGGAGATGACGTTCACGGCCCGACTACAGCCTTCCAAGACCGCGCCTTAGCAACCGATACACCACCTCCAACAGCCGTCGCGATCTTGTGGAACACGATCAACCAAACCACTAGGGTAATTCCTGCAAGCAATCGAGGAACAAGCAAGAACAAGTAGAACAAGAAACTCAATTGCAAATATGGAGATGAAAACCAATCTGAAATCACAAAGTTGGGGTTCTGAATCGAGTAGAACGGATGGTCTAGTCGACACACGCGTCTACAAGGAAGTAGCAATGGCTAAACTTTCAACAAAACAAAACCCCATCTGTTTGTGGCGGCTCTAATCTTTATTAATACCTAGGGGAGCGACCAGGGGGTGTTGGGGTCGTTCTCCAACCCTAGGACACGTCCCTAATGAACCCAACTTGATACATGGGCCATCAGCCCAAAATAGGGTGACACAGCACCAAAGGCAGAAAAGGCCCCGGCGTTGAAACAACGATTGCGGAAGCATCTGATAAGATATAGCCATGAGTCCAGATCCGTTGGAAAATAGACTTGATAAGCTTTCCAAAAAGTGCTAGAACGTCCCAATCCGAGTCCGTATGCGACCGTGGTGAACATCACAAATTGGAGCTGTCCTGGAGTCCGAATCCAGCCCCAAAACGTGTTGGATTTGATCTCTTTCTTTCCTTGGACCAAAAGTGACGTTGTGTCCAGGTGGAGGACGTTGGGAATACTTGGATTTGGTCCCCAACCAACTTCATTAACCTTCTATGCTTTCCATATGCAATCAAACCTTTCCTTGATCCATGTAAGTAATTCTTTGGTATAGAAGTGGTTGACATGGTCATATTTGAGCCAATGATGTCCTCATCATTCTCCCCTTCTTGACAGCAAACCGTCCTCGGTTTGACCTTTGTTGGAGGATGTGTTGTAGGTAAAAGTGAACCGTGCTCCCCTTCTTGATATTTATCCTGTTGCATTTGGGAAAAAAACTAGAAAAACTTTGCAAGACATCATTAGTGTTAGTGCAGCCCTCAATTTGATCATGATATTGTGGCCCAAAAGGATATTTCAGATTAGAGCAAATATAAACTTTATGCGCCAAATATTCTCCTTTGTTGTCATATTTGCCAATTGCATGAAGCGAACAATGATTAAAACTTGGCAAAATAGAATCAAATTTAAGTTTCTCTTTTAGACAATTTAGATTACACAGAATATCAAATTCAATATAACCCAAAGTATTTAAAGAGGACAACAAATTCAGTTCATCTTGTGCACATGTAATAGGATGAAAAAGCTTATCTTCAGCACATTTGTATGGTTCCAAACCAAAAGTATCACACTTATTTGCTACTCGTGGCATAGGAGTAAAAGAATCATCAACACACAACTCCTCTTTATCACAAGGAACCGCGAGTAATCCATTTTGTGACAAAGGAAAATCAGTAGTAGGTTCCACTATTTGTTGCTCTTCATTAGCATGCAGAGTGGACAAATTTTGGACATTATGGGTCACATCATTCTGGCAAGTATTCACAGATAATAGAATCTCTTTTTCAGCATTGAGAGCCAGACAAAACAATTGACCAATATGGCAATATGATTTGCTAATTAATAAGGTTCGAATTTCAGAATTGAGCCCTCTCATGAATCTACTCATAACATCTTCCATGCATTCATCCAATCCACCAAACATGATACAAATCTTAAAATTATGGTAGTATTGTTTCACAGTCTTGCTACCCTGCTTCAAGTTGTCTAATTTTGTAAGCAAATAATCAACATAATATGCAGGAACGAATGCATCTCTAAAAAGAAATTTGAAGTCTTTCCAAGATTCTGGAACTTTGATGTGCCTACAAATGTGTTTCCATTCGAGTAAAGCATATTCAATCACAATATTAGAGGCAATACAAATCTTTTGTTTCTCGGATAGGTCATGCTCCTCAAATTCATTGTCTACTTTTAACTCCCAATCAATGTAAGCTTGAGGATCAAACTTACCATCATATAATGGCAAATGTTGAATGACATCCTGAATATGAGAGTCTAGTTTCAACAGCTCAAAAATCTCCATATCACTGCCATGATTAGTAGGAAACAAGAAACACAAAAATAATATGTATCCTCCTATCAACTACTAGGATGTGTCAGATGTAATTCTCTCAAACTCAACTTGTTAAAACAAGCCCTTACAAGTTCTTACCAAGCCAAACAGGAGGTGACGGCAACCAACAAGTCTACAACCGTGGAGTGAAGTGTATCGGTGCCGCAACAACAACACCTGTCAAGCTATAGTCGAAATATGTGGAGCTATAGGTGGGCTAAAGCAAGGAAGTACTAGAACCACGTTAGTTGCAAGCAAATTGAACAAACGCTCAACGACGTTATTATGCTGGTCCTAGGCTAGTACATGCTAGAGACGCGAGCCTGGACACAAACGAAGTCACTGAGCAGCAGCAAAGAAGGATCACAAGGACAGGAATAACAACAAAAGAAAAACTCTTCTCTTCTTCTTTCTCTTTCTTTTCTTTCTTTCTTTCTGTCTTTCTTTTCTTTCTTTCTTTTCTTTCTTTCTGTCTTTTGTTTCCTTCTGTTTTTTTTCTTTCAACTAGCACAAAACTGAAATTTTGCAACAAGAAATAACAAGCTACTTACAGCAATTAAATGTTTCCTTGGGAAGGGTGATTCAGTAGCAAAGTGAAACAAGTGGTTGTTTTGCAAAACCAGCAGACGCGCAAATCTCCAGGGCAATTGCGAAGCGCTCAGAATGAATTTGGGACCAAGCTCTGATCCGTTGGAAAGAGGACAAGTTAACATTTCCAGATTGTATTTAAACTCCCTATTCAGACTCCTGACAAAGGAAATATGGTACTTTTGTTTTCAAGATAAAACAGGACTCCGAATCGAATTCTATCTTGATCTTGTTGGATTTCCTTTTTGTAGATGGAAATATGGACGTGGATGAAACCTCCAAGGACGTGGCTAGGATAATGGTGGTAAACAAAACAAAGGAATTTGAAAATCCACTCGGATTCCTAGAGAGAAACAAATAAACTCAAATCTGCGATGGTGACAGAAACGTGACTAGAACTCGAAACTCTAAACGACTAGACGCTAAGACCAGCAACTTGCACGACGATGCAACCGTTAATTCAATAAGCCCTAACTAAGCAGTAATAGTATTAAGCTCAAAGGGGTTTTGGGATTATGAAGAACTAATCTACTAATTTTGTTTTGGCTTTTTCTGGACCATAGGAGATTAAAACAGCAAAGAACTAGAAGTCTCTCACCGATCAACCTTGCTCTGATTACCAACTGATATAAACCCGCTAGGGTGAATCCTGATCTTTCGATGAGAGAAGGTGGATAACTCGATTTGAGGATGGAGATGACGTTCACGGCCCGACTACAGCCTTCCAAGACCGCGCCTTAGCAACCGATACACCACCTCCAACAGCCGTCGCGATCTTGTGGAACACGATCAACCAAACCACTAGGGTAATTCCTGCAAGCAATCGAGGAACAAGCAAGAACAAGTAGAACAAGAAACTCAATTGCAAATATGGAGATGAAAACCAATCTGAAATCACAAAGTTGGGGTTCTGAATCGAGTAGAACGGATGGTCTAGTCGACACACGCGTCTACAAGGAAGTAGCAATGGCTAAACTTTCAACAAAACAAAACCCCATCTGTTTGTGGCGGCTCTAATCTTTATTAATACCTAGGGGAGCGACCAGGGGGTGTTGGGGTCGTTCTCCAACCCTAGGACACGTCCCTAATGAACCCAACTTGATACATGGGCCATCAGCCCAAAATAGGGTGACACAGCACCAAAGGCAGAAAAGGCCCCGGCGTTGAAACAACGATTGCGGAAGCATCTGATAAGATATAGCCATGAGTCCAGATCCGTTGGAAAATAGACTTGATAAGCTTTCCAAAAAGTGCTAGAACGTCCCAATCCGAGTCCGTATGCGACCGTGGTGAACATCACAAATTGGAGCTGTCCTGGAGTCCGAATCCAGCCCCAAAACGTGTTGGATTTGATCTCTTTCTTTCCTTGGACCAAAAGTGACGTTGTGTCCAGGTGGAGGACGTTTGTTTTTTTG